>OY979678.1:22518564-22839865 GCA_963855955.1 Luperina nickerlii
TGTAAAGGATTACCAATGCCTACTCTTAGTAAATAATTTATTTAAGAAAAAATTAGTGCTATTAAAAAACATAAATTTTAATAGCTTTATTAGTAAGAACTAAAACGACTCGGTCGGTAGGCACAACTTTGACAAGCGATACGGTATGTTGCTTTTTTTTTAAGTATGTTGGCTTGCCCTAAGTTTGACCCCTTGGCACGCCACTTTCGAGAGAGTTTTATTTAACATTCGCAAATAAGCCACGGGCACTATCTCAGAGATCAGCTGACTTGATCATAACTGAAGATTTGTTTCGGCGCAGCTATGATGAGTAAGTCACGACTTCTCTCTTAATAATATTCGCACGATCGTACAACATAGAAGTACTTATACCTAGTTAGATGACGAAATGCTGTAGGAATTGCACATCACTTATTTATTTATTTCGAGGCTGAGACATTTGCCTTTGCCGTGTTAAAACATGAGTACATATTTAACCGTGTCATTCACTCGTATCGTCGAGGCAAGGGTGAGGTCGCCCGTCGCGGCGCGGTGGCCCACACAGGCAGATGTGTTTCCACAGGGTAAAGGATGATTTCCACCAAATGGCTCGTATCGCATCGGATCGGAAAGGATACGAACGGATGCGACAGCTGATCGCGACCGGCAGGATGTCGACCATAGAAATGTAAAAAACCTCATATATCTATGATGTCGACGCATACGGTCGGCTCCGTACGTGACTTGCGAATGTATCAGTTTCTGCGCCTAGTCAAATATTTTCATTCCTACCGTGTTCACGTGTTCCAATTTTTGAAAATGGTTGAAGTTGGCGTAGTATTGTTGGCTATTGCATTACAAGAATAAGAAAATAATCATAAAGCACAGAAGAGGAAAAAAAAAATTTGTCGACAGCCGGAAGGATTCGATCGGATATGGCGACGGGCATACGGAGGCGTATGGAGCCGTACGCGGGTCGCAGCATACTTTCAGCTACGATCGCGTGTCGGCGAAGGACGCCCGCGATCAAGCTGCTGTGCGCGGCTTGGTAATATAGACTTTAAATACTGTTGTACACGAACTCTTGTTCTAAAATCCGTTCCGATCCGATGCGGTGCGCGGTGTGGAACCTAAGATAGAAACACGCTTGTACGATACAACTACATACAGAAAGCAAAGTTCATAGTAATCTCTATTCCTAGACAGCACGTTTCGCCGAAAACTTTGTTGATAGAAAACATTGTTTGTAGATATCTCGGTCCATAGGAAGCACTGTTGACAGTGATCTCTGTTCATAGATAGCACTTCTTGCCGTAAACTTTGTTAATAGAAACCACTGTTTCCAGATACCTTGGTCCGTGATGATGTCGGTTTCTAAACAGGATATAATAGCAAAAAAAAAAAACTGTTTCTATGAGTTTTCAGAACTAGTCTCTCAGTCAGTCGGTCAATCCCGCCGCGCCAGGCGCCCGCCCACACTGTACTATGGACGCACAAGACGGTTTCTTCGCGCCCGCCTCAGCACAGTCAGCTGCCACGCTAGTTGCTCATCCTGGACGAGTCAATGCAAGAAGTCGGATGCAGTAGGTGGCGGCCACTTTAGTTCAATCTCAGATTTGATGCCACTCACTGCATCAGGCCGCGTCCTAACCAAAAGCGATCGTCGACCCAGAACGCGTGGTCGCGCCGACAGAAGGTACCTTCTGGTTTTCCGAACAAAAAGTGACATGCATCGCGTGCTCGCGCGGCGATCGCTTTTGGTGAGAACGCGGCGTATGACTGGTTGAAAAGTGTGACCAGTCGATAGACACCTCATGTATTAACACCCACCCAGCCGTTAGGATGCTTCGAGGGTATAAAGAATGCCACATACAATATACCTACATAGATACGCGTGAAAAACATAACCGTCTTTGCTGTCGTGCATTTGTACCGGCCTTAAAGCAAACTACGCAGTCTCGTAGCGTCTGCTACGGTACGCCAGCACGTGCACATGCTACGGAGAATATTTTTATTAATTTAATCAAGTTATTCCTTATTTCATAATGAGATCTTTTATTATTTTTAGTAATAACGGACGGAGACAGGCCTTAGAATGCAAGAATAGATGAAATAATACTTACGGTCTATCGGGTTAAATAAGGTAGCATGTGCACGAGCTACGGGCTACGAACTTCGAGCTACGAGCTACTAATCGTAGCGAATGCTACGAGAGTGCGTAGTTCGCAGTGACGTACCGTGTCTTTGCGAGGGGTTTGTAATGAGGAATAATGCACACGCTCATATTTAAATTTTATTCACAACAGAACATAGGGTCCGCGATGAGGTCGGCAGGTACTAAGTACTTACAACACTTCGAACAGCGCCTAGAACACCTTTATTATATCCAAGTATATGTATTTCATATATTATACAATGTTGATTTGTGTATAACGCGACTAGCAGTTAGGAGTAAGTACATAAATAATCATTTGTATTTAACTTTTTACATTGCGCTCTAAATAGTGTCACTATATGAGTATGGAGGAGGTACATGCGAGTAGCACAGATACTATATGAGTATGGAGGAGGTACATGCGAGTAGCACAGATACTCTTACAAACGTTATCGTCTAAGCTTGAGCTGTAACTAATGAGGCGCACGTACGAGATCGCGAGACTATACATAATGTTCTAACAGCGCAACATCTAACTACTCTGTATACATGTTCCAAGTAAATATCGCCACTAACTACCGCAAACATCATATTTCACAAGATATCTTTATATGGGAACAATACTTTATGTTCATTTATTGTTGCATTTCTCTAAAACAATACGAGGTCGACAAACATGAACACTAAGATCAGCTCGCTCACGAAAACAACACACTGGCGAGTAGCCGCCCCTCGGGGGTCGCACGCTGTGTCCCAGCACGCGCACTCCACGTGATGCACTCCCCGGCATAACATTATTGCTTACATTCTAATACACATGTCAACAACAGAGTCCGGCCCGAGCCGAGAGATACCGATCTAGGGCCCCAAGCTTATACATTTCAAGGCCTCATTTTAAAGGAGACATAAATCCCTTATTTAACTTTTGTTTCCGCCGCTAGCCGCCTCTTCTGATCCCGTGGCGCGACTGTCTTGCCCGGCACCTTGCGGCCTGCGGTTTGGTCGTGGCCGCCTGCTGGGCCCCTCGCTGGGCCGCCTGCTGGGCCCCTCGCTGGGCCGCCTGCTGGGCCCCTCGCTGGGCCGCCTGCTGGGCCGCCCGGGCTGCGGCCGGCTTACTCAACTAAGTAATAGTTACTTGCACAGCGACGGTGCACGGTGGGGCTGCGTCCGCAGTCGTTTACGACCTCTATCCTAAACCTTTTATCACATTATATACAATCGATATTTATGAACCTTATTCGACACCGAGTCGCTGCACCACTGCTTCCAACCAATCACGTCTTTGATCTTTAGCCCTTCTACTTATATGTTATAGATATGAATAATATGGAATGTACGATGAGATTGTTAAATATAAATATATATACTTCCTTTAAATTTATTTGATTGTAAATAATTCGAGTGTCACAGGTAATGTGCACGGCGATATCGTCCAGTGCTTGCCTTGCACACACTTCCCGGTCACTTCATGATATAATTATAATATTAGTATATTCCAAGATTCCTACAGTGGACTTCGAGGGAGAACGCGTTCTTAGCTTTACTAACAACAATATTCAGCAATTTTCTAAAGGAAGTCACTGCTTCGCGTACCTATTGGTACCACGCGGCCGTACGTGATCCGGAGCCGCGCGGCCGTTCGTGATCTGGAGCCGCGTGGCCGTGCGTGATCCGGAGCCGCGCGGCCGTACGTGCTCCGGTGCAGAGCCACGCGGCCGAACGTGATCCAGAGCCGCGCGGCCGTACGTGCTCCGGTGCAGAGCCACGCGGCCGAACGTGATCCAGAGCCGCGCGGCCGTACGTGCTCCGGTGCAGAGCCACGCGGCCGAACGTGATCCAGAGCCGCGCGGCCGTACGTGCTCTGGAGCCGCGCCGCCTAGGATAATCTTTACTTATATTTTCATTTTACTAAATGAGTATTATGTTATCTACCTACTTAAGGTAGAGGTACCGTAGGAAGTATAACTCCAGCTCACTTGGAGTTGGCAGTTCCAGCTTGCAGCTCGCGCTTCGCGGACCGCGGTCGCATACGATCCTGCTGCAGATCTAATCCGAGTCGGAGTCGCTGGAGGGCGGCTGTGGAAGAGGCGCGGCGGCGGGCGCGGGCGCGGGCGCGGTCGCGGGCGCGGGCGCGGGCGCGGGCCCGTGGCGCCCCGCCGTGGCCAGCGCGTACGCCGGCGCCGACTGCCCCGACGTGCGCTCGATGCCGACGCTGCAACAACGCGGCGGGTGAGACACGCATGCGAGTGGGTGATGGTCGCGCCCGCGGATGTGTGCAGTGTTGTACTCACATGTACTCGTGGCGCGCCAGGTAGCGCACGTACTTCTCGGGCGGGTCGGCGTCGTGCTCCTGCAGCGACACAGAGCGCACCGTCATGTGCGACACCTGTGTGGCCGGCATCGTGAACTCCACGAAGGCGTGGCTGGCGAGCTCGGCCGGCACCTGGTCGTACGACGTCAGCGCCATGCGGCACACCAGGTTGTGCGTCGTGTATGCGCCTGTCGAAACAAACAGTTGTAGGATGGACTCAATTGTTGCTGCTTAAATAATCCTCACTCTTTCTGTACGCCAGTCGCATTTCGTTACTATACGAAATGATATTAATAATATTTAGTGTCTGGTATGTATATGCGCTTTAGAAGACGTTCTTGCGCCGCGTGGAGCTGACGTGCTCACCCTGGCCCTCCTTGGGCAGACGCGGCATGCGCCACACGATGGCGCGGTGCTGGTGCTCGTACTTGGCCTGGCCCGACGTCACCTCGATGAGCGACTCCTGCAGCGTGTCCACGGCGCCCAGGAACCGCTCGATGCCTTTGATCTTGCCGGTGCGCCTGGCGGTGATCGTGTACAGTTAACACTTATGATTCGCAAAAATCCGATATTTATGATCGTGGTTTCACCCGCGTAAGATTCGATCCCGTGGGAATATCGGGATAAAAAGTATCCTATGTGTTAATCCAGGAAATGGTATATCTACCTACAATTCTTTGCAAAAAAACGGGCGGTTTTGATTTTTCTACATTATTGGTAATCATTTAGTTCTAAAGAGGTTTTAATAGCCAAACTATGTTGCTGGCACTTAATAAAGAGTCTGGGTATGAAATAGTAGATTTTACAACAAGTGCACAAAATAAAAATGGTTTTGTGGACGAGTTATAAACTCTGCTTTTCACTTCGATTGCGAGGAAATAAAACAGTAGTATAACATAACATTTCTTTAGTTAAAATTCAAAGCAAAATTAGAACAGTTTTGAATATTGAAGGAAATTGTTTTTCCCGGCATATTAACGGTATTTTTCTGAATTTGTGAAGACGACATATTGTGAGAAGATGGCATATTATGAGAAGATGGCTCTGACGACAACAAGGAATCTCTGGATGTAGAAGGGACGGGTTCGCTTGGGATTAAATTAATGGCTTCTGTTATACGGTCGGTAATCTTGCTTTTGTTCTGTACGGATTCTTCAATGTATCCCTCAGCAACCTGATCAGACTTCCACCCGCCATATCTTTCAGCATTGTTAAGTTTGCTCCCGAATCTGCTAGAAGGGTGGCTGAGGTCCGGCGGAAGCAATGACCCGTGTAATTTTCGGGATTTTCTAATTTTAGAAAAGTTGCGATCTGTTTGGGAAAGGCTGCAAATTTATTTCGTCCTATAACTTGCGTAGTGCACTTCCCATTTTGATAATTGAGGAAAAAATTATTAGTCGACACGTTTTGAGGACGTAGAGCTTGGTAATTTTTAACTATTTTTAGGTAATCTCCTTTGACAACAAATGTTCGCTCCCGTTTGTTTTTTGTGTTGGGGAAAGTTTATTGCTTGCAAAAGCGTGTCCGTCTTTACGTCATTTACGGTAATGTTCGCAAGTTCAATGCCTCGGCACGCACCGCTTATACCAAAAGTGCCACCTAAAACAAAATTAATAACTTTTATACACTTTAGAACAAAAGAGCAATAGGTATATGAGCAATAAAATATGAAAGGAATGTGTATTAAGTACTTTTGTGGCCAAATATGTTTCATCTGGAGCGGTATTTAAGAAGGTTTCCACTTGATTAGCTGAAAGGACCTTGCTTTTCTTGCTTTTGTGCCCACTTGAAAGCCTCTTCAAAAAAGATGTAAGCTTCGAATAATTTTGTATATTAACATTGTCCTTCATTTGTAATGTTGATTTCAGCATGGAATATATACTCCACAGTGTAGACGGCTGAAGTTTTTTGGATAATTCATCAAAATAACTCAAAAGAACACTTTCCGAGAACGTAGTTACTAGTTTTTCTTTTCTCCAATTTACAAAATTATCGTAAACTTTGAGATATTGTTCCCGAGACTTTGGCGGTAATATCTGTTGCACAACTCTCTGTGCATTCATTTCCATAAGCGTATTAGGAGAGACTGTTAAATCCTCTTCTTCACTGGACATTTTTAACAATTTTAGCAAATTGAAGAAATTAATAAATGCACGAAAAAAGAACAAGAGCTGTTTCCCGCCGCTTTATTTTTTTTTAAATCTTACGACATTGATATTAGGCTGCAGACCTATACAGCCTACTATTAAATTAATTTTATAATAATAATTTTCTTAAATCAACTAACCTACCGTACCTACTTGAATAATATTTTAATATCTATTATATCTTAAAAAACACATAAGGCAAATAAATTAAAGTAAATATTATATAATAACAAATTCTATCTATGAACTTCTTATTGCATTTGGCTGTATGGCTCATTTTCTTTGCCTTAATATAATACATTTATGAGTGATACATTAATGCCCTTGTGCACAAAATTCGATTTTGTGCAGCCTATACCCTGCACAAAGAAGCACTTTCAGAGCATGAGAAGTGAAAAAAAGTTAATTCCTAATTCGAAACTTAAAAAAACATGTTTTTAAAAATAATAACCCCTTTTTCAGTTTGTGACTTTTTACTTGCTTTTCGCCCGTTTGAGGTTAAAAGGTTATCAGACAACTAAAACTAACTTCTCGTTATTTTTAGTAGAATCATTTATGTTTGTCTCATAATTCTGCCTTATTGTGACTTCAAACAGATATCTTTGTGTCGATTGTAATGGCAGAAAAAGCAATAAGAGCTAGCAAAATTATGGCGCTGCTGGAAAAGGGGTAAATGATAGTGATAAATGATTTTATTTTTGTAAGTAGGTTTGCACAAACACTTTTACACGTCAATCATATATTTTTTAAACTAGATGAGGTCGGCGTTTACTATCAGACTACTCTGAGAAGAAAGGCCGAAACAAACTCAGAGGTCATAGTCTCTTTTAAAGTCCAGACATAATCTTGGTCAGGTTATATGATGACCATGTAGGTCGATGTCTGAGATGATCTTTTGAGGAAAGAACCACACAGATTGAGAGGACCTGTCCAGTCAGTGCACGCATTTCTCAGAAATCGGGCAGCTCAACTCAAGACTTAAGGAGCTCAACGATTTGACGAACAATACCAAAGAAAGGACATTTGAGTAGGCCACATAAATTACTCAAACTGCCAGACCATGGAGAGAATAATAAAAAAAATATAAAATGAATAAAATAAATGACCCACATCGTCTTCACATTCACAATAATTAAAATAATGTAATACTTTACAAAGTAAGCAAATGTCATTGTTTATGGGTGTCGATAAATGTCAAAATGATTTTCGGAAAAATAGACCCACGCTTTTAGCAACGTATAAATTTACTCAAAAAATACTTAACGTTCCAAATAATAAAAATTACGCTATCGGAATCTTACTTGACATGACCGAGGCATTATGATAAGGTGCTGTTAATATATTATTAGACAAACTAAATGGTATCGGCGTTAGAGTAATAACCAGTGGTCGGAGTAAGTAGAGCTGTTTGGGGTGAATGACCGCAAACATTGATCTTAACATGGATATGCCTCTGAAATCCCGGGATTTTGAAATTGTCGATTGATTTAAGTGAGTTAATATGGGTAAGTGGGCAGTTATGAGCAGGTAGTAGGTGAGCACCCAAACAGTATATACTTACTTATATACACACACAGGGATCCTGGAATGTTGTTAGAGGTAGCTTCGTGAAATATGAATTAATTAAGTAAAACTGTTAGAAACAATACTAAATATACTTTACTGCACAAGGAAATAATATATTCCGAGAATTCCCGGGATACCGGGAAATATTTGGCATATCCATGCTGTTCGCATGTCGCAAGTAGCAAAAACAGCTCTACCTACTCCGATCACGTGTAATAACTCACGAGTGGTTCGCATCCTACCTACAAAACCGAGAACAGATTGTAGAAATTGAACATTGGCATCACAACACTGGGAAATTCAGCCTCATACGTTCAAATAGGCTTTGCATTCAAAATTCGATTCCACAAGGTAGTGTTATCGGGTGTTTGGTATTTTTAATTTATATCAACGATCTCCCTAAAATTATTACGGAGCCCTGCGTACTGTTTGCTGATGATATTTCATTAATAACTTCCTGTAATGACCAGTGGTCGGAGTAGGTAGAGCTGTTTTTGCTACTTGCGACATGCGGACATAACATGGAAATGCCAAATATTTCCCGGAATCCTGGGAATTCTCAGAATTAAAAAACATTGTTTAAGTAGTTTTTATAGGAGTAGGTAGAGGTATTTTTGTTATTTGCTACATGCGGACATAACATAGATATGCCAAGTATTTCCGAAAATCCCGGGAATTCTCGAAACATATATAACATCTATAGCCCTACCCATGTTGGCAAAAAATAAATGATTTGATTTGACCAGCGCTTATATTTTATCATAAACCCAAACTAGTTCAGGTTTTTGATCAAAAATCTGGATTGTTAGTGGTTTATGATGAAATTGAGTTTAAAATGTGTCATCTTCCGGTTTTTCATCAAAAACCTAATTTTATGAAAAACCTGCGACATATACAGTATGTTAACTAACAGAGGGCGTTCCCGTTAACCCGCAATAGTATAGCATCCATACATGCTAAAAAAAATATTACCATTCGAAAATAAAATGTTTTTATTTTTTTTATATTAAAATATTCACAAAAAATCGTAAATTGATACTCTATTTATTTAATTAATTCTAATTTATTTAATTAAATAGTTTCCGACATTGCTGTCCTTCAAGTACGCGTGTACAGAGTGTTTCTTTAACGTATCAATTTACGATTTTTAGTGAATATTTTAATATAAAAAAAAATAAAAACATTTTATTTTCGAATGGTAATCTTTTTTTTAGCATGTATGAATGCTATACTATTGCGGGTTAACGGGAACGCCCTCTGTTAGTTAACATACTGTATATACGTAAGTATGGACTAGCAGCGCCCCGCGGTTTTACCCGCATAAGTGTCGATCCCGTGGGAATATCGGGATAAAAACTATCCTATGTCCTTTCCCGGGACTCAAACTATCTCTATACCAAATTTCATCTAAATCGGTTCAGCTTTTTAAGCGTGAAGAGGTAACAGACAGACACACTTTCGCATTTATAATATTAATAGTATGGATATCTAAATATTCGATATTTGGAATATATCCGATATACATATATCGTGTATAAAAAAAAACTTTTTTACAAAAAGAAAACTACCGACTTCAAAAAAAAAAAACACTACAAAGTGAAAAATTTTGGTTCTGTATTTTCGTTTTTTGACACCGACTTTCAAAATTAAAGTTATTTTTCACTTTGTAGTGTTTTTTTGGAAGTCGGTTATCATTTTTTTTACGATTTTCTTTCACTGTTTCGTTGTACCTACCTAACCAAAACAAATTCATATAACACTACTTTTTTTTTTTTTCAGGATGGGAAATCATCAAATGACTCCTCCCGCTCTGGGTGGAGCGGAAGGGAGTGTCAGACTCTTACTGACTCCGACTCTCTCTCTCTTTCTCTGACTGTAATCCGAATGATCACTCTTCCTAAAATTTTTCATCCTAACGTTTTCATTCATACTATTTGTAGTGCTACCATGATACCTATGTTCATAACACTCATGTTTCCGAAAATTGTAATTAATAATATCATTACTGTAAATATATTTTAGACGACTGACGAGCGGCCCCTCCTCGGGTTCCTCTTCGCTTCACCGTGGGTGTCCAAGCCACGGCTACTGAGCCCCCCGCCTCGACAATGCGGGAACCCACCGGGGGGGTCACAGTTCTAACCTAACCTAACCTATGGATCCCTTCCACATCGTTTTTACGACAAACGGTTAGTCGGAGACAAAAAACACAAAGACACTTTTAGCCTTAGATATAATACTGATTATTATGAATAAAAAGAAATCTAAACAAAAAATATATGACTTTGCATAATAGTGTAAAAGATGGTTATGTTGAGAAAATATAGGAATAGTACATTATGATATAAGTGCGGTAAGTTGAAAATTACAGCCGAGGCGATATTGCTTGCCCGAGCCGTAGGCGAGGGCTAAAAGAAAGCAGAGGCTGTAATTTTCAAAGCGCACGTATGTCATACGACGTTTTATAACATATTTGCGAGGAAATAAATAAATCTCGGACTGAACTTGCATATTGCTTGTTTTCCATATGATGAAATTTTGATACGCTTGTAAGTATCTATCGGTCGATTTTTCGGGCGAGGCTTAGAGTAGCCTTTTTCGCTGCCTCTGAGACTTCTGGCGGTGTGGAATTAATAAATTCATCATTACTTGACGACATTTTCAAATAAAAAAAAGTACAGCGAAAAGAAAAAGCGCGCGGAATAATTTGCGTTCGCGCTTTTTTTTTCAGGCATAGGCACAAAACAGCCAGTATCATTAATAAAGTAATAGTACATTATGATATAAGTGCGGTAAGTTGAAAATTACAGCCGAGGCGATATTGCTTGCCCGAGCCGTAGGCGAGGGCTAAAAGAAAACAGAGGCTGTAATTTTCAAAGCGCACGTATGGCATACGACGTTTTATAACATATTTGCGAGGAAATAAATAAAACTCGGACTGAACTTGCATATTTGCTTGTTTTCCATATGATGAAATTTTGATACGCTTGTAACTATCTATCGGTCGATTTTTCGGGCGAGGCTTAGAGTAGCCTTTTTCGCTGCCTCTGAGACTTCTGGCGGTGTGGAATTAATAAATTCATCAATACTTGACGACATTTTCAAATAAAAAAAAGTACAGCGAAAAGAAAAAGCGCGCGGAATAATTTTTACTTCTTAACAGATAAGCGATGCGCGCGCGTTCGCGCTTTTTTTTTCAGGCATAGGCACAAAACAGCCAGTATTATTAATAAAGTAAATTAATATTTTTGTTTTTGTTACAGATATTAATGGTTGTAATTTATTGTCAAAATTAATTAAATTAAAGAATTAAATGTTTATTTATTATATTTTATCTCCCAAAGTTAATTTTATTCATAAAATGTTGACATCTTTTCTGAAATAAAAACTCTTTGCTAAGATTTAAAAAAGTACCGTTCGTTTTGACGGAACATCTTGATAAACCGTGCGATTTACTTTACATTACCGCACAAGTGCGTAATGAGATACATTACGATATTGAAATTGGTGAAATAAGAGACCCTTTACGAGCAAATATGTTATAAATTAATATTTTTGTTTTTGTTACAGATATTAATGGTTGTAATTTATTGTCAAAATTAATTAAATTAAAGAATTAAATGTTTATTTATTATATTTTATCTCCCAAAGTTAATTTTATTCATAAAATGTTGACATCTTTTCTGAAATAAAAACTCTTTGCTAAGATTTAAAAAAGTACCGTTCGTTTTGACGGAGCATCTTGATAAACCGTGCGATTTACTTTACATTACCGCACAAGTGCGTAATGAGATACATTACGATATTGAAATTGGTGAAATAAGAGACCCTTTACGAGCAAATATGTTATAAAACAAATTAAAGTATAATAGATGTTTATTGCTACTGACATTATGAAGTTGAATGCTTCGGAATTATGAACATTAGAGACAGAGTAGTTAGGAATTGTGATTGTTAGGATGAAAAATGTTAGGAAGAACATTTTCGGATTTCCAATTATCGGAGTTGAAAATTTAGGTAAACTTTGGCGCACCCGATTTATATGTGTTTTAGCTGTAGAATGGGATCTTGTGTTTGATTATTTGACGGTATTATTACAAAAGTAACAAAAAATTTGAGTCTTTGCTTGATCAATAGGTACTTGAGTCTTGGCTAAATCAGTCTTACTTAATACATAAAAAAAATATTATTATAACATTGTTTTAAAAAGCATTCGAACGGGTACGGCAAGATGATTCCCATAAAATTGAAAATTATAACTCTAACGGTAGGTACGCGTACACTAAAACCGATTTTGTCGGCCGATGGCGGACAGAACTACTCGGACGAGTAACTCGGACGTTCAACTGAATACACTGCAGACGATAACGGCCGTTGTCGGTGGAACTTATGAAGTCTGAACTGAATCGATCGCAGAAAGAAGCCGGTAAAACTGACAAAAAATCCAAACACGTTCGGACTCGTCAGTTGATCGTCCGTTTTCGGGCGTCATCGGACGACGTCGGTAGTAGCAGTGTATGCGCTCTCTTCCATTTACTTACGTTTGATTTGATCGGCCGAGTTCGGCCGATGACGCCCGAGCATACTTCGGCCGATGACGGATTCGGTGTACGCGTACCGTAAGGAAATCTTCTTTACATAGTGTAATACAAAGTCGCTCCCGCTGTCTGTAAGCTTTTATTTATCTTTTAAACTACGCAACGGAATGTACTGTAATGTTAATGCACAACAATAGATAGGTGATTCGAGAGGAAGGCTTATATGTATAATACATGCATATTATTCGCGCAGTAAAGTCGAGAAATTCAAAGATTTGTTATGATGTCGTAACAAACACTTTTGTGCGCATAAATTGCAAACGCTGGCTAAACCTTACCTACAAGATATCAGATGAATGCACTACGGAATTGTATAACTTCAAAATATTCAAAACAAGTCCGCGATGGTATATGTTTATCTCTTAAGCATAACCCACAGTAACCATTTATATCTTTTACATAATTACAAAAATATTACCTACCTATGGGTTATTTACCAAGCTATTTTAAACGATACAGTATTATTCCTTATACAATTAAATAATACGTTGTGCATTTCATGTAGATCAAAATTGCCCTTTACAGCATATCATTAAAATTAATATCTTAGGAGATATGTGAGATTTAAAAAGCGGGGGCAGAGCGGCTGGTGGGGCGGCCGGTACGACGTGCGCCGGGTCAGCTAGTACCTTATATAAATTAACGTAACCTATATATAAACCCTATGTTATGGTTATAAGCAGTGGCGGACTAACAGGGGGGCGGAAGGGGCGGCCCGCCCAGGGCCTCCGGTCTTGGGGGGCCCCCAAATGCCTCCGCGTTCCCCTGATAAAATCCTAAACAAGACTTTAAAAATGTGCTTAGTATCCAAATCAAAACACTACAGCCATCTAGACTTTTTACGTGGTACTAATATTCTTTTAACTTTTCTAAACGCGTCCAATATCCTGGGAGAATTCCCGTCTTTGTAGCGGGTACTTCCCCAGGAATCCCTGAATGAATGAAGTGCAAATAATTCACTCTTGTACGCCTACATTTACATCCACTACATTCTATTTAAGTCAAAAATAAACAGGCCTCATTTAACAAATATTGAATTTCATTACGTTGATATTTAATAGTTTATTAGTGTGTACTGATTCTATTGATATTTTCACGAACAGATAAGCCTTTTTTCAAATTGTAAAATAATAAACGCGATCTTATCCGTTCAAAGTAATTTCATTAAAAAGTGTTTTTGATTTTTGTTGCGGTATAAAAGTAAATGAGTTCAGAGTTGAGTTAGTGCATTTTCGAGTATTTGAAAAAAGTAAATAATTCTTCGTATAATTTAGCCTAGCAATTATAATCCGTAGTTTCTAGTCAATATGCACCTACAAGTACATTGGTCCTTATTTAGTGCACGTTTATTAGGGATATGTACTTGTTCTCATCGTGAGACTCAACATGGCAAAGTCTCTGTACATTTGTATATCTATATCGTCAAATCAATAATGAGGCTTAGTTTTAACTATCTTTTATAAAAGAGAAGAAAAGTGGCGTTGCCGACGAAATTAACGAAATAAACATAAACACTTATTTATACATACAAATGTGAACTGAATAAAAATCTTGTAAAACTACATTTTTTTTTAAGCTGGGGGGCCTCATTCAGCTTTGCCGCCCCGGGCCTCTGACGGGCTTAGTCCGCCACTGGTTATAAGGTTTGAACAGTAATAAACAGTGCTTTCTATTTGTCTTTTACGTCCATATGAACGTGGGCTAAGTTGCAAGACATTTTTTTAAATGAAAAAGGAGTCAATTGTTCCTAAGACAGTTTCCTCGTATCTCTTATGGTCAAGGGTTACCCATACTGACCCAGTACAAAAAAGACCCAATTGTTCCTAAGACAGTTTTCTCGTATCTCTTATGGTCAGGGGTTACCCATACTGACCCAGTACAAAAAAGACCCAATTGTTCCTAAGACAATTTCCTCGTATCTTTTATGGTCAAGGATTACCCATACTGCTCCAATACAAAAAACGTTCTGTATATCAGAAAGGGGTGCGCCAAAGTTCACCTAAATTTTCAACTCCGATAATTGGAAGTCCGAAAATGTTCTTCCTAACATTTTTCATCCTAACAATCACAATTCCTAAATACTCTGTCTCTAATGTTCATAATTCTGAAGCATTCAACTTCATAATGTCAGTAGCAATAAACATCTATTATACTTTTATTATTATTATTTATGTATATCGAACACACGTGATTCATATTGTTGTAAGTAATACTTACAATTATTTGTTTTACTTTTTACTTATTTGTTTTCCTATATTTTCTCAACATAACCATCTTTTACACTATTATTCAAAGTCATATCTTTTTTGCTTAGATTTATTTTTATTCATAATAATCAATAGTATATCTAAGGCTATAAGTGTCTTGGTGTTTTTTTGTCTCAGACTAACCGTTTGTCGTAAAAACGAAGTGGAAGGGATCCATAGGTTAGGTTAGAACTGTGATGGGGGTCCCCCCACAGCGCATACGTCCTCGTCGTGATCCCCGGGCAACGCCGTGTCTGACCACCGTAACGGAGTGGCAGACCGGCGGCAAAAGTGCGCTGTGACTTGCAGGCAAAAGGCGGACGACTGCAAGGATACCGAAAAAACCAAAGCGAGCCGCCTCCGGGCGAATTTTAACTGAATGTCCCTCCGGGGACGATATAAACGGCCCTTCTCAGGGCCAACGCAGTGGCCCTTACCAGGGCCAATCCACCGGCCCTTCTAAGAGCCACCTCGAAGCTGGCCGCGCACCATCTGTGGCCAGTTTATCCAGTCTGCAGGCGGAGTTTTCGGACTCCGGCGAGTCCACTATGGACACGTCGGCGGCCGAAAACGACCGCCTCCAGCGGAAGCGGGCCTACCTGAGGCTCGGGTCGGGTCGGGGTCTGTGGGCAAGTCGGGGAAGAGGCCGAAGTCAAAAAAGGCCTCGACTCCTGCTCCGACTCCTGCTTCGACTCCCACCCACGACGTGGGTCTGGTGGACGCCGAGCGTCAGTTAGACCTAGCAAGGAGGGAGCAGCTGCAGCAGGACCTCGAAGAGAGGGTCGCTGTCAGGGAGCAGCAGGCGCGGTCCGCCAGGTCGAGGGATGGCTATGGCACATCCAATGTGCTGTACGCCGAACACTCCCTGGCGGAGCTGGAGCGCATGGCGCTCCAGGACAAGGAGGAGGTACTGGAGGTCGCCTCCAAGTCCTCGAACCTGAAGGGGACCTTCCAGAAGGCCCTCAAATGTCGGGCCGTGAGCATGCACGGCATTGTCACCGAGCTGGTGCAGCGCACGGCCACAGAAGAGACGCGGCAGCTGCAGGCGAGGGTGGATCGCCTGCAGCTAGAGGTCAGCCAGCTGCACCAGAAGCTGGCTGAGGCCACGGCCCGGCAAGCCCAACCTGCGCCTGCCCCTGCCCCAGGTCCGGCAGAGGGAGGCTCCTCCTCCCCTGGCAACCTCGTGGAGATAATCCGCGGGGTTGTCGTGGAGGAGAGGGCCTTCATCAGGGGCTGCTTCGCCGGTATTGAGGACCGGCTCCTGCCGGAAAAGCGGCTCCGCCCGCCGTTAGCGGCGGATAAGAGTCCGCCACCGACGAAGAAGCCGTGACCTGGGGCAACCCGGCCACCGACCATCGCGGGCGGGCAGTGGAGCAGTGGGCAGCCTCCTCTGGGCTCTCCCTCCTTAACAGAGGGAACGTCCAGACTTGCGTGCGGCGACAGGGTGGCTCGATAGTGGACGTCACTTTTGCCACCCCTGCGCTGGCCGCGCGCGTGCTGAACTGGTGGGTGGACTTGGTGGAGAACATGTCGGACCACCGCTACGTGCGGTTCGACATCTCCACCGGTGGCCCCGGAGGGACGCGGCCCCTCTCGGGGCGGTCAGCGTTCCCACGGTGGGCTCTCACCCGCCTGGACAGGGAGGCGGCGGCGGAGGCGGCGTTTATCCAGGACTGGCTTTCGCCGCCTTCCGCCAGCTTGGACATAGACATCGCGGCGGGACACCTGAAGGAGTCTCTGACCGAGGTGTGCAATTCCAGCATGCCTTGGTCCGGCCGACCGCTGCCCAATAGGGCGGTGTACTGGTGGTCGGCCGAGCTGGAGAGGCTTCGAGCGGCGTGCGTGGAGGCCAGAAGGGCCTACGCGCGGAGCCGGCGGCGACGTCGACGAGACCTCGCCCACGAGGACCACCTCTATGAGGTGTACATAGAGGCAAAACGGGTCCTCGAGCGGGCCATCGCCGACGCCAGGGACTCGGCGAGAGCGGAGACGCTGGAGGGTCTCGACAGAGATCCCTACGGGAGGCCATACAAGGCGACGCGAAACAAGCTGCGCCTTTTTGGTCCCCCGGTGGCCGAGACCCTGGAGCCCTCATTCCTGGATGGGGTGGTTCAGTCCCTGTTCCCGTGCAGGGATAACTTCACCCCACCAGTGATGGACCCTCCGCGGGGGATAGCTCCGCCAGCCGAGGAGGAAGAGGAGGCCCCTTCTATCACGGAGTCGGAACTCAGCGCGGCGATTGTGCATATCCGCGCCAAGAAGACGGCTCCGGGCCCCGACGGTGTCCCGGCGAGGGTGGTGGCAATTGCCGCCACTCAAATGGAGGAGCGGTTTCGGGACCTCTTTAGCGCATGTCTTGCGTCTGGGAGGTTCCCGAAACCGTGGAAGGAGGGACAGCTGTGCCTCCATCGCAAGGAAGGCCGCCGCGCAGACTCGCCCTCGGCATACCGACCCATCGTCCTGCTCGATGAGGTCGGCAAAATGTTCGAGGGGATAATCGCTGCCCGCCTAAAGAGTCACCTGCGGAATGTGGGGCCGGACTTGTCGGACGCTCAGTTCGGTTTTCCTTAAGGGCCATGTGAAGGAGGCGATGGAGGCGGGGAACGGATTGTTGGCGGTGTCATTCGACATAGCCAACGCCTTCAACTCTGTTCCCCACAGCACCATCCTAGCCCAGTCAACACAGATTAGCTGAATAAATTTTGCGTAAAAGCAATTCTTTTGACTTTAAGCTGGATAAAGTATTTGTATAACTTCTGTGTAAGCGCTTATACAGATGATATTCAAGCAATTTGGGCACAAAATATCTTGCTTCAATTTGGATAACATTTGATTAATAGCCACATAGCAGCTGAATAAATGTACAACACACTGAATATCTTCTGCATAAATTCTGATTTTTCTTTAGTCCAGAAATTATACATATTTTATGCAGTTGTTAATTTGTGAGTTTAGATATTCAAATGATATTCAAAATTCCGATCTCAGGAGTAGTTTTACAAAGAAATTATGCAAGTAAAAAAAGTATAAATGTATTTTTTATTGTGACGAAATTATTTTGTGTTACTTAGTTCAAAAAATTGTATGTCTTCAAAAATTTGGTACCTACCTAAGTAAATTGTTTCATACATTTTAAGTAAGTTTAAGGTGAATTATAGAAACGCATGGCACTTTACTGTGAATTATCAATATGATTATTGTAAATTTTTTGAGCGCCTTAAGATAAAGCTACAATTTAAAAGATAAACAAATGTGAAATAATATTGAAATTAAATTATCTTTACTTTTTATCAAATTTCAGTCCCAGCAAATAATGAGAATCAAATTTTGTATAACTGCTTATGTTTCCTACTCACTAAACAAAGTGTTTCATAAGATAAATGTTGAGGATTTTTATAAAAAGAGGTTATGTCGAACGTTAGTTAATGGCGGACAGCCAATTTGAATAAAAGTGTCTATTTCAGTGATTATTTTGCTTATTTCTGCATAATAGTTCACATACGACTACATATCCAGAAATTATTTGGTTTAAAGTACAATAATTATACATTTCTCAGAGAAAGATCTTAAATTACATAATGCGGTATACTCTTATTCAGCTTTTTAGGGTTCTTTTTTATAGAAAATAAATCCATGAATATTTGAATATTTAAACATACGATATCTTCAACTAATCAGTTATTTGCTGCTTAAGATACCCACATTTGTAACTGATATTGTTTTAAGCTGAACATAAAGACAATTGTACGCTTATAGCGCTATAAGTTAGGTAAAACAAGGAGTTTATTTTCAATTATGCAGAAGTCAGCTGTGTAAAGAAGAAAAAATCTAAAATATTCAGCATCTGAATAAATTAGTACCATTTCGCACACTATGCAGCTTAAAGAAAATGTTTCGTCTAATATTCAGCGTTTTGCTGTTTAACTGCTTTGTTTAAATATGTTATACAGGACAATGCAAAAACTTCAGCTACTGTGCAGATAATAGCTGATTCAATCACTTTTATTTGAATATCGCTTGTTTAGCAGATTCTACTCTTGATTACTATTCAGCTTAAAAAAATACCGCGAGCTTTATACAGAATTTAGTAAGCTTGCAACATTATTTTATTTTAAGAACTCTCTTATTCAAAATAAAGCCATAACATCAGCTGTAATACAAAAGTAATAAAGCTTGACACTGCTTATTGTGGTATATTTTCGCTACTATCTGGCTTATGTGTTGACTGGGAGAGGCACTCCGATTCCACGGGGTGCCTCTATACATGCGGCGTCTACTGGCCAGCTACCTGGAGGATCGGGCGATCGTCCTCGTGAACAGGGCTGGCCAAGTCCGGCGGTACGCAGTCGAGGCCGGCGTTCCACATGGGTCGGTAGTGGGACCTCTCCTCTGGAACGTTGGCTACGATTGGCTCTTGCGGGGAACTTTTCTCCGAGGCACGAGTGTCATCTGCTACGCGGATGACACTCTCCTCACCGCCCGGGGGGAGAGTTTCAGGGAGGCGGCCAACTTGGCCTCGGCAGGCGGATCCTTGGTCGCAGGGAGGATCCGCCGCCTTAGGATTGACGGTGGCGCTGCACAAGACCGAGGCCGTGTTCTTCCACGGGCCTCGGCAGCGCCAACCACCAGACGCTCACATCTTTGTGGAGGGCGTCCGAATCGAGGTGAAGGCCCAGATGAAATATCTGGGCCTTGTACTCGACAGCAGGTGGCGTTTCGGCCCGCATTTCAGCGGGCTATCGACGCGCCTGCTGAAGACTGCGGGCGCCCTCTCGTGGCTGCTCCCCAACTTGGGGGGGCCCAGCGCGCGATGCCGGCAGCTCTACGCCGGCATCTTGAGGAGTATGGCCCTTTACGGGGCCCCTATCTGGGAGGACTCCCTACGCAGGAGGGAGAACGCCGCCGCATTGCGGGCCCCCCAAAGGGCCATAGCCCAGCGGGTGGCGAGGGCCTACCGCACGGTCGGCTTCTCGGCGGCATGCGCTCTGGCCGGCACCCCGCCTTGGGAACTCGAGGCGTGGGTGCTCGCCAGAGTGTATGAATGGACGGCGGGGCGGAGGGCGAGAGGAGAACGCTCCGCCCCCGAAGAGCGGGAGGCCGTCCGGCGGGAGGCGAAGGACGCCATAGTCGTCCACTGGACGCCGGACCTCGCCGCCGCAGCCTTCGGCCGCCGAACCCTAGACGCGATTGGGCCGGTCCTGCGAGACTGGCTCGAGCGGTCGCACGGGTTCGTCTCCTTCCGTCTGGTGCAGGTGCTGTCCGGGCACGGTTGCTTTGGATCGTACCTGCACCGTATCGGGCGGGAGGAGACGCCGTCGTGTCACGGCTGTGGCGCGGCAGAGGACACGGCGCAGCACACTCTTGAGGTATGTCCGTCGTGGTCCGAGCCGCGCCGCAGTCTCACCGCGGCGATCGGAACGGACCTCTCGCTCCCCGGCTTGGTCAACGAAATGCTGAGGGACGAGGGGTCCTGGGCGGCAGTCGCCTCCTTCTGCGAACACGTCATGTCCCAGAAGGAGGCGGCGGAGCGCGCGCGGGAGGAAGACCCTCTCGCGGCGCTGCTCCGAAGGCGGAGGAGGGGTCGAAGACGACGTCAGTATGACAGTCACCTCCAACTCCTCCCAGGTGGAAGCCAGCAGGCGACGGGTGCGGGGGCACCCTCGCCTGTATTGCACAGGCTCCCACCAGTGCCGGACGGGAATGGCCAGGTGTTCCCGGCCATTCCCGTAGCCCCCCAGCCGGGGGGACATGCGGGGCCATAGTGCCCCCAAGACGACACTCTGACCTGAATTTCATTCATTTAAGACAAAAATCACTTGGTAAATGTTTCTTTCTGAGTATGAGTGAAAATATTATGGTAATTATGTTTAGGGATAAAAGCGTTATGATAAAAAACAGTAGGAGTTTAAATATATTTACAGTAATGATATTATTAATTACAATTTTCGGAAACATGAGTGTTATGAACATCGCCGGTAGCACTACAAAATAGTATGAATGAAAACTTTAGGATGAAAAATTTTAGGAAGAGTGATCATTCGGATTACAAATCATTAGGAAGAACAATTTCGGGTAAAGAACTCTAGGTGAGCCAATATGGACCCATCAGAAGGAGGATTAAGAAGTGATCCGCGTCCTTCTGTTTTAGTAACTAGACTATTTTGGATATGTGAAATGTGCCGATCCATTCAGTAAACGTCTCAGTGAAAACTTCGGTGAAGTGAACTGTCAAAAGTGTCAATACCTAGCATAGATAAGGGACCCTCACGTCTGGGTGGACTGACAGCTTACAAGGAGAGTGCGTGTGTGAGTGTAGAACTGCGGTGTAGTGTCTGAGTGCGTACCTGTGGGCGGACTTCACGGATCCGTATCGGAAGTGCTTCTCGACGCGGAACAGGTAGATCCAACAGTCGGGGATGGGGAAGCGGATGGCGACATCCTCGCACGGCACCTGGCCCAGCTTGCGCGACGCGAACCCCGGCACCAGCACGTCGGCGCGCAGCTCCACCTGCGCACACGAGCTCGTTAGCCGCGCGACTCACCGCACTCACAGCACGGGGTCGCAGCTGCAGGACACGCACCTTGTTCCCGGTGACGCACCACACAGCCTTCAGCTGCAGCGGCAGCTCGCGGTTCTTGGGCGGCCGCACGCGGAACCGCATCAGCTCGATGTAGCACGCATCCGGCGGCTTGAACCTGCGACACAACACGCTCATGCTGACACTGTTGTACAGAAGCCAGCATATCAAGCTACTACAATCCATCAAATTTCTTCAATAGATTTTCAGCTTTATATCTAAAGTACAAGTTTCAAAGTTAATTGGGAAACTTTGACAGGTTCGGGTAGCTGGATGTGCTGGCGTCTGTACATTAAGTACTGCTTCGCGCGATAGAGCATGGTTACTACTGGCTAGGCTTAGGATTGGCAACTCGGGAGTATAACCTAAATACACGTAGGTACTTACTGTATGTTAGGACAAAAGTTATATAATATGACAGCGTATGATTGTGAACACTGTTAGTTTATTATTTATTTATAATCTACCTCGCCAGATTGTAAACAGTCGGTAAATTGTGAACTGTATCATACTGCATTTAATATTGATCCATGTCAAACCGTCAAATTGTGAACGAACCTGCACCTACCGGCAGGGTTCACAATCTGTCCGATTATACCATCCATAAAGTTGGGTCGGTCTTGGTGGTGGCCGAATTGGTCACAGTAACTAAGCCAGGTCACCCCGACCAAATGGGTTAAAGGGCTTACAGGAACTAAACACAAAAAAGTTTTAGAAACTTTTTCGTTTCGACATCACTACCGATTAGCTAAATTGCTATACTCACTGACCTGTATTATACAAGTGTATGTTAGAGGTCAGTGGCTCTATACTCCATTTGTTTAGGTAATTAAAAAAACTAAAAACCCTTGAAAAAAACTTGAGTTAGAAAAAAACCGGAAGCTAAAAACCAGCTCATTTCAAATAAAATTAAACTTGAAAGCAGGTGCCCAAGTAACATTTTAAACTGTATAAAAGCTGTATTATGGACTATTTGTTTACTGCAGGCTGTTAAACGTGCTGTATAAAGACTGTATAGCAAGCTATACAGCCCTTGTAAATCTGAAATGGGCCCCAAAATTATACAGCTTTAAGTGTAGATTTAGCTGTCTAACAGCTGCATAATAGCTGTACTATTTGGCTGGCTAAGATACTATTTAGACAGCTTCCATTCTCTAATTTTCTTTTTTATTCTTTTATACAGACTCAGGCTTGTGAAAATCTTAATAAAAGAATAAATATATTATAATTGTGTTCGTGGTTGAATTCATTCTCCATTTTATTTACTATGTGCCATATCTGAAGATAAGTGAAAAAATATTTAATAACCAAGTGGTAAGTACTCTTTCCTGTTTATCATTGTTGTTATGCTTGCGACTGATATTTTTATGTGACTATGTATACTAGTTTTAAGCTCAAAACTCACGCCCCTTCGAAATAAGGAATATACATACATTTTTTCTGTAACAACAAATATGTGATCAAATCTGAAAACAGTTTTAAGAGTAACCCGGACTGTTCTATTGATAGTAAACGTAATTGTGTGTACTATACAGTTAAAATCTTTTGTAATTTTGTACTGAAATTTCAAAAACAAACAAAAAATATCTCGTAAAATTGCAATGCAATTTATAAATTATTATAAAATGGCGTCCTTAGTTTATACAGCTCTTGCTCTTCTAGTACCCCTTAATACAGCTTTTTGCATAACAGAGTCGTTATTTAAGAACGTATCTCAGCCTAAAGAGTAACATTGTCTGTACATTAGTATTTAAGTACTGTAGAAGCTGCCTTAAATTCTTATTCATATTCATTAATACAGTTAATTAGGGTTCAGTTGAAAATATAGAAAACCTCATTATGATCCACGTAAGGCGGTGAGCAAGGAATCGGATAATAATTTACCAAATAGTAGTTACTGATAGCGAAATGATGTAGTTACTGATAGCGAAGTTATAATAATAACTTTTTGTAAAAAGGGAAAAATGTACGCCAATCGCATAAGGCTTTAAAACGGAGTAAATCTAAACTCTTCTACATGAGACATAATTGAATTAAACTATTATAAAGGGAACTGCTTGCTAAGAGTATCCTAGATTTCCGTTGTACAGCTATTATCAAGCTTAACTTGAAGGCTGAACAATAGAGTAATTTTACACCAATATTCAGGCTATAACAATATTTAATGCTCTTGTGCAGAAGTAGGTTATATAAAAGTATAATTTGAGAGCAGTATACAGTTATTGTCTTATAAAGTTGCTGAACGCAGTTTTTTACGCCGCGGTCTGTATTTTAGCATTTTCCAATGCTATTTAAAAGCTAAAGGTAAAAATTTAGGCTCTATACAGCCGTTAATCAGCTATACTGTATACAGTTGTACAGTTATACTAAAGTACAGTCCTATACATATTTTTACACTCTTGTACATCATTTATTAAGCTTATAGCTGGTAATGCGCTGGTAAATATAATATTTTTCCGCTTAAATGTTACTTGGATGGGACCCATTTGAGTATCTATACTAATATTATAAAGCTGAAGAGTTTGTTTGGTTGAACGCGCTAATCTCTGGAACTACCAGTCGGATTTGAAAAATTCTTTTTGCATTTGATAGCCCAATTCTCAAGGAAGGCTATAGGTTATTTAACATCACGCTATGACCTTTAGGAGCCGAGCAAAAAGAAAAAAAGTCAGAAAGAACGCTAAGCAAAAACGAAGTAATAGCGCGGGTAGACGATGCGATGCGACGGGGTGGGTCGGAGTAACAAGAAATTTCACGCGGACGAAGTCGCGGGCAGAAGCTAGTGTATGATAAATAATTTTGGTTGTAAAATTATACACAAGTCTGTTCTACTTGAGTGTCAGTAAAGAGGGACATTAATGTTTACCTGTTTCTGTAAATTGGTTCAGAAAAACAGATTTACAAATAAAATATAAATAATGTTTTAATAAAATATGTTCATGTTTACATGCTTGAGCTCTCGTAGTTGACACTACATGTTAAGGAAGCACTTCTAGTATAGAGCGCATCCAGTTGCTTTATATCATTATATTCCTGTCTATTATTATCTGTGTTACGTTGCTATGGGTTGTTATTCTTCTTCTAGTTTGACTTTATAAAATATACATTTATGTAAACAACATTTCTTCTTATTCTTTAATACTACATAGAGCTTGTGCAGTCTGCGATATTACTTGATGATCTGCGTGGCGGTGAACTCCTCGGGTTGCACGCAGGCGTGGAACTCGGCCTCCTCCACTCGGATCCACTCCTCGGTGACCACGGGGATGATGTCGTGGCGCCCCACCACCTCCTTGCCCTGCCGCCGCAGGTCGTTCACTCCCAGCTCCACATCCGGCATGCCTGCGCACACGGACAGCTGTTACGTCTGCTCAATGCTGAAGGACTCGTGAACTCGAGCTGATGGTAACATTACCGCTGAGGAAGCCAAGGAAGAACAGGCGCACGCGCGCGATCTGTTTCAGCACGGAGCCTTCCGCGTCTTGCTCTACGTACAGCTCGTCCACCGCCGTGATTTGAACCTGACACAGGGGATATCTATGTTGACACACATTCACTTAGGTTCAGATTATTATATAGCTGATACAGCACAGGCCTCTCGTCCCTACACATCGATAGCGAAAGTATACAAAACACCTTTGTAAACGAGTTGTTCGTTTACGTAAGATATTTTATAAAGAATTGAATGTATTGTAGTACACGTGGAGTGGGAGAGCCTAGAGTCAGAGGCAGAGGGCCGTCGGTGTCGCAGCATACCTCCTCCATCTTATAGGTGAGCGCGCGGTCGCGGTGCGCCGACAGCCGGAACAGCGATTCCTCCACGCAGCAGCTGAACTGCTTCACGTCCTCGTACGTCAGCGAGCCGATCTTGAACAGCTGCGATACCTGCACCATACGTGCAAACAAACGAGAAAGCTTCAAAAAAACACGCAATGATAGGAGCACAACTAGGGAATGCAAAACCGGCCAAAATGAAAACCCGGTTTTTCTTCGGGTTTCGTATTAAAAAAGCCGGTTTTCGGTGAACCCGTTTTTTTTTCTTTGTCTAAGTTTTTTTTTTAATACTTGTGAAATTCAGGCCGCCTACATCTTGCATATTTTCAATAATTAAATAGAAACGTATCTATTAAAAATAAATACATAAGTATTCAAGATTTCAATGAAAATACAGAAATTTATTTAAGAAAAAGGTTTATTTGCTTTTTGTGCTTCACTCTAGTAGGTACAATATTAATCAACAGTATTAAAAAGATCAACGAAACATAATTAAGTAATTCTAACTATCACGCATGAATAGAAAGTATTAAAAAATACAAAACCAACATACTCGTATAACCGTATTATAAATTCTTTAATCATAAACTCTAACTTTTAAATAACTCGAAAAACCGGAAACGTGAAAAAAAACCTTTTTTTAAATAATTTCAAATACCTATTCCGAAAAACCGGGTTTTAGGTTTTCGGTGAAACCGGTTTGCATTCCCTAAGCACAACTACAAAGGGCGGCTCGGCAGAACAAAAATTAGAAGCTTTGCCCCTGTATTGGCGCGACGTTCGTGCTAATTCTGAAACACGAAGATTATCGAAGCCTTTTCTGATTTAATTGTATGAATGTATATGTTAGCACTGACCTGTGGCGCGTGCTCGACAGGCAGGCCGAGCTTGCGCAGGTCGCTGCCGAACTCTTTGACACCCTGGTAGTCGCCCTGGATGGCGTATGCCGCGAACTGCGACAGCTTGTTGGTGATGCGCTCCGCCTTCGTCACCTGACCCGGCCTGCGGGATGGAACACACATGTCACTGTGCTACTTAATAGCTGCATGCAACCGTTACGAGCTATGGTTGCAGCATGTTGCTATATCTAAAACTCCGTAGATGTGCTCGCAAAGCCTGTCTTTTAAAAATGTCTTATTCCTTAAAAGATAGTTCAATTAAACGAAAACGAACCTGACACCAGGGCGCTCCTTATAGAAGACGTACTGCAGCTTGACGGTGAAGATCTTGCCAAACTGGTCGAACTGCTGCGCGCCGATGTCAGATACGGAGTAGCAAGCCTGCAGCGGCAGCTCCTGGAAGGGCTCCTTGTCGCCCGCTGCGTTCAGGAGCTGCACCACCGGGTTGTCACCCGCCAGCGCCACGCGCACCCAGATCTTCTTCCAGAACCTGCGCACACCCGCCAACCCGCCTTATCTTACATTAGTAAATACTGTGTACAACTACTAGGTACTCGAGACACGCCAACGATCCCTGCTAGCAATGTATTGATTTCAAATCTTACAGCTACTATAATTATGCATCATTCGAGTCGCAACGTCGACTTTTTTTGTACTGGCCTCTGTCCGGTGATTTTCTTTTTGTTTGGCTGCCGCAGATGCATCTCCCAGCCAGGCCCCGTGTACTTGGTGCGAGGAAAGTCCTCCAGTGGCTGCGACACGTCGTCGTCGAAAAGCGGTGTGGGCGGGCTCTCGCCGCCGCTACCCGCGTCGTCGTCGCCCCGCTCTGAGACCACACACTGTTATAAATATCAACGAAGGTCGACCAAGCGTTGGGTTTGGGTTGCTCCCAGGGCCGGCTTAACCATATTGGGCGCCGGGGTGCGAAAATCAGCCTGCGCCCCAGTTTTTGTGTTTTATTTTTTTATTTAATACTTACTCTACAATAAAATTAGGTACATTTTCAAACATCAAATTTAATTTTTCTGGCTTTCAAATCGGCAATCGTTTTTGTGATATTATCTGTTTTGTAATCAACTCTCAATTCGATAGGTATGCTATAGCCAAATTAGTCAATCTATCTTGATTTGAGTCGTAAGTAGTTGTTTATTCAATTCAATTTCGAGAAGGTTTACGCATGGTAGGTACGTAGGTATAAGGAATGGCTTGCGCCCCCTAAGACCCTGGCGCCCGGGTGCCACGCACCCGTTGCACCCCCGGCTACAGACGGCCCTGGTTGCTCCAATAGAAATTCATACCGAACTGAGGCTCGACGCGCGGCTGCTCGAAGCCGCTCTCGTCGAAGGGGTTGAGGCGCGGCGAGTCAAGAGCCTGCGGCCGTGGCGGCGGCGCCAGCACCGGCACGGCCGCCTCCGAGCCACTCGTCTCGCTTTCTTTCGGTCTATAGCAACAGTCAACCGGTCCATAAAGGAGTTTTGAAATTGAGAGAATGAGAATTTAATGAAATACAGTAAGGTAATACCACTTTACAAATCCGGGGACAGTAAGGACACCAATAATTATAGACCCGTATCCGTTTTGCCGGTTTTCAGCAAGGTGTTTGAAAAGATAATGCTTAATCAAATGCTCAATCATTTTAACACGAATAAAATCTTACACGATCAACAGTATGGTTTCACCAAAGGACGTTGTACGACCGACGCTGGTGTAACTTTATTAAAACACATTTTTAACGCGTGGGAAGAGGCCCAAGACGCCATAGGAATCTTTTGTGACATCTCCAAGGCATTTGATTGCGTCGATCACGAAACCTTGCTTTTGAAACTTGAGCATTACGGACTTGGAAAACTTGCGCTCAGTTTAATTAGTTCTTATTTAAATGATAGACAACAGCAAGTTCAAATAAATGGTGTCAATTCGAATGGTTTAACAGTAAAAATGGGTGTGCCACAAGGCTCGATATTGGGTCCTTTCCTCTTTTTAGTGTATGTTAATGATCTACTCCATTTATTAAAAAATCAACCACAAATGATGTTATTTGCTGATGACACTTCCTTAATTTTTAAGGTAAATAGACGTGCTACAAATTTTGACGACGTAAATAACGCCCTACTGCAGGTCCAAAATTGGTTCACTGCTAATAATTTAGTATTAAATGGAAAAAAAACTAAGTGCATAAGATTTTCTTTACCAAATGTCAAGAGTAGTGATTGTGAGATAATATTGAATCAAGAGAAACTAGAATTCGTCGATGAAACTGTTTTCCTAGGGATCACGCTCGACTCAAGGCTACAATGGGGTCCTCATTTAACATCTCTTGCAGGACGGCTAAGTTCAGCAGCTTATGCTGTCAGAAAAATCCGTCAATTTACTGATGTAGATACCGCGAGACTAGTCTACTTTAGTTACTTTCATAGTATCATGTCTTACGGTATTTTACTTTGGGGACGGGCTGCAGACATCGATTCTATTTTTATTCTGCAGAAAAGAGCTATCAGAGCCATTTATATTCTCCGCAGGCGCGATTCTCTAAGGGAACTGTTTAAGGAAATTAACATCATGACGGTGCCTTGTCAATATATCTACGAAAATATCATGTATGTAAGAAAAAACTTACATCTTTTTAGTAAAAGAGGTGAAAGACATAATTATAGTACTAGAAATAGGGACCTATTAGTTCAACCAGGTTTCAGACTGGCTAAAGTAGACTCATCTTTTATGGGGTACTGTTTAAAATGTTATAATAAAATACCTCCCCACATTCTTGAAATGAATGAGACAAAATTCAAGTCTTGTATAAAACGCACACTATACAGTAAGGCATATTAGTTAGGGGATTACATCGCTGATAAAAATGCCTGGCTCAAGGCTGGTCCTGCTCCACAACCACAACTAATTGATTAACACTTGAAGATTCTGTTGGAGCTGCTGAAGATTGTAAGACTATCTTTGCAAGTTTGCATTGTATAAACTCAATTTCCTTTGTATTGTATAATTGCATAGCACAGATGTGAGTTCTATGTACATATATACTATACACTATGTACCATTTACCGGGTAATGTGTCTTTCATTGACTTGAATGTGCCCTGGCGGCTGATAGTATGTCATGCTCACACAAATGTCTCGCTGACGGTGGCGTGTGTGTTGGATCATTTAGCTCCCTTTTTTTTTTTTTTTCAGGATGGGAAATCATCAAATGACTCCTCCCGCTCTGGGTGGAGCGGAAGGGAGTGTCAGACTCTTACTGACTAAAACCCACCCGTGTTCCTTCCTTCGCCCTTTATGTTCCGGGCCAGCGGTAACCCTTTCGGACAATCCCGCTAAATCATTTAGCTCCCTTCAAAATGGTTGAGCTAAATGGTGCCGATCTATGCGTCTTGTTCGTGAACGGGCGCATACTATGTTAAGTACCTATGTATTTTATTAACATAAATAAACTAATTGTTGCACGCCACAATGAGGGTTTTCGTGAAAATTTACGACATCAGTTGGCACCACTGTGACAAGAGGTCTTCCAATATAAAATATATGATGACGTTCATCATTCGATTCATTCATTCGTTCATCATTCAGTCATGACAAAAGAAAATATAGGCTCTTTGACAGATGTCTGGACCTGACTTGTCAGTGCTGCCACCTGGCGAACGTCATTTCAGAAAACCCTCATTAATGCCGGGTACATGGTGACATTAGTTACCACTAGCGCCATCTAGTATCGAGTAGCAGAACTAGTATAGTCAAGATCCTTCTAGAAATTTCGATGCTAGAACTTTCTAGAACTATCGACATCTGGTCAGTTGGGGCCGCTATGTACTCGAACATTCTAGATGTTTCGACAGTAGGAGGTTCGAGAACTATGTGAGGCACTATAAGGCCGGTATGGGCCGTGAGCAGAATAAGCCAGATAAGCGTTACAAGCGAATACATTCAGAAGCGATCTTCAAAATCGACTTAAAGCGATCAGTAGTGAAATTTTGTTTTATAATTAGTGTGTTTGAGTTGTTATTTAATTAAAGTGTCATTTTTGGTTATTAAATCGGCAGTTTTTATTGTCACGAACCCCGAAACTCGTAACAATTGGTATCAGAAGCGAGGATTAAAATCATGCCGATTTTACCTAAAGACGAGACGGAGAGGGACCAAGAACAGGAGGGAGGAAGAACAGTTCCAGCGCGATAAGGAGGAACAGACCCGCAGGACAAGAGGAAAAGGCCCGTCGATTGCAAGAAAAGCTGAAACGGGAAAAGGAGGATCGGGCGCGCCGCTAGGAAGAGCAGATGCTACTTATGAAGGACCTTCACGCAACCTTCGGTAAAGACATGAAGGAGGTGAAGGAGAAGGTTGCTCAGCATGACAACCGCCTGTCAGAAGCTGAAATTCAAATCAGCAAGTTTAATGACGTCATTGAATCAGTGTGTGAATTGTGTTGAATATTATTGCGCGCCACAATTAACGCCTGGTACATGGTGACATTAGTTACCACTAGCGTGCTAACTAGTAGAATCAAGATCCTTCTAGAAATTTCGATGCCAGAACTTTCTAGAACTATCGACATCTGGTCAGTGGGGGCCGGTATGTGCTCGAACATTCTAGATGTTACTACATTACAGTACCCGGCGATAAATATTGCACATCGACCTTTGGAAAGAGACAAACGGCTAATTTCGGCTTCGTAGAGTGTTATCTCTGTTGCACGAAATACAAACAGTCCGGTGTCTATTAGGAACTGTTAAAACAATTATGATTTGCTTCTTTTGATAATTATTTTTATTCTTTGTATAAAATACAAAAAAGGTAAAGGTCGATGTGCAATATTTATCGCCGGGTACTGTAGAAGGTTCTAGAACTATCTGAGGCACTAAGTACATAAGGCCTGTATGGGCCGCGAGCAGTCAGTGCCAGATAAGCAATACAAGCGAATACATTCAGAAGCACTCTTCAAGAGCGACTTAAAGCGACCTGTTTTATAATTAGTGTGTTTGAGTTGTTATTAGTGTTATTTAATTTAAGTGTCATTTTTGGTTATTTAATCGGCAGTTTTTATTGTCACGAACCCCGAAGCTTGTAACATAATTATAGATACCATGCACATGTAAGTTAAGTACCTATGTATTTTATTAACATAAATGAACTAATGTAGATGCCATCTGCACAATGGCATCTAGCTAAAGATAAGGAGAACGCATAATATATTTTTTTTAGAAAAACAGTGATGACTGCTGACTTTAGAATAATAACTAAGTGAGGTAACCTGATGAAGACAGAGAAGGTGTCGTCTGTGGAGTCCCTGGAGGCCTGGTGGTCGAGGCGCGGCGTGGCGGTGGGCGGCGGCGGCGCGCCCATGCTCAGGAACGGGTCGAAGGCCTCTGCCTCGAACCCGCTCGCCGCCGCCTCCGCTCCGCCGTCCTCGCCCCACGCTCCTGTGACACATTCACAACTCCATGTTTAGGCATTCAAAGACAAAGTCGTTAATTTCAATTGTGTTTTAAAAATCTTACCTGAGTTCAAGTTATTCGCAGCAGTAGCATCGAATTTAGCTGAGAATGCGTCAAACGCGTCCTGGCTGCTGGGGAAAGCATCGTGCATCATAGCTTCGGACTGCGCGCCCCAACCAGGATCCGCGGAAGGCGACGGCCCACTCGCATCAAAGGCGTCTTCTGCTCCCATGTCGAACGGTTGTGCGACGTGCGAACCGTCATCGAAAGTTTCAGTCGGACCCGATGTGAAAAGATCAGCTTGCGTTTCCCCCATTCCACTCATGGGTTCCGAATCAAAAATATTTTCTTTAACGTTATTAAACGCGTCATTGCTGCCGCCCATTACTACGTCATCCGATTTCATGTCAAATATATTGACAGCAGTGTCAGAAAACTGACCTGTTGCGTCCACTGGTTCGATAGTATTCTCAAACGGATTTAGCTCGACGTTTAGTCCGGCAGGCTGAGCTGGCAACTCATCTCTCATAACTTCCGCAAATGGAGAGGGGTTAGAAGTCGCAGAGGCAACCTTTGTTTGTGGCTCTGAGCAATCCATGGGCGCCACTGCATCTGTAATCGAGTCTATTGCTAAAGGAAACACACTTTCAGCCGACACGGTTATGGCACTTGGCTCTTCCGGCTGGAAGCCGGTTTGCGCAGTCTCCAACGCAATCGGCGTCGGTTCTTCTCCCATGGACTGTGGATTGTCATGGCTTGCTTCAGTGGAGATGTCATTGACTATGTCGTCGCTCAAGAAATCGATTTGCTTTTCCTCTTTTCTTGGAGCCGAATATAAGCTCATAATAGCCTCCTTAGTAGGCTTGATAGGGGCGGGCACGGGCGCATCGAACAGATTGATGTCGTCGACGTGCTGTTCGGGCGGCGTGGGTGGCGCGGCGGCCGGGCGCGGTGGCTGCGGCCGCGGCGGTGGCGGCCGGCCGGCTGGCGGGGGCCGCGCGGGCGGCGGCCGCGTCGGCTTGTTGCGGTTGATGTCGAGGCTTTCACAGGATGGCTCTTCAACTGCCTCGGGCTCCGGCGTGGGGCTGGGCGAGTGGATGTCACGCACCGAGACTGGGCTGGGAGTGCGTGTAGGTGGGATACGGTCCAAGAGGTGAGAACTGGTAAATTCCATTTGACCGGTTACACTCAAGATCAAATTTTGTGTTTCGGGTGGCAAAGGTCTGGCGGGCAGATGAGGCCCTTGCACTTCCTCGTCGTTCAAAAATGAGTGATCGATCGTGGTGGAGACTAAATCAAGTTCTGTTGGTTTGGTCATTCGCTCGTGATCCACTGGGCTACTTGTGAAAATATCCAGCGGGGAAGCCTTGTTTTCAGAAAATTCTTCATAGTGTTTCGCCCCAATCCCAGTTGGTTCTGCACCACCAAATATATCCACGGGCACAGTATCTCCGGCTGGAGGTTCATATCCACCGCCGAAGTCCGAAAAAGGATTGCTAGTGGCGAATGGATTATCACCAGTGAAGGCGTCCGGTTCCGTCTCTGACATCATAAACGGATTGAGAACATCCGCAGTTACTGGAGCCATTGCCTCATTCATACTTAAGAATGGATTGTACGCCATTGCGATTGTTTTTTATTTTGTTAATTTAAAAACTCGGATTCCAATAACTTTAATTCGGTTTTGCCCAGATTTAAATCACCCGCAATGGATGTATCAAATGGATCGAAATCTGCCTCTGGCAACCGGTTAGCGTTTGAGGGCTCCGGAGTCAATGCTTTCCTTTGAAATATATCGTCAGACGGATCCAGTAAGTCGTGCTTGTTTTCTTCTGAGTTATCAGTCTCCTCACAAGAAAACTCTTTAGCAAGCAGTTTCAGTTCAGTTTTGCAAGGTGCGATATTGCTTGCGAACGACGTATCAAAAGGATCAGGTACCGCCGAAGATCGCTGTGGCTCTGATGGTGTTAGTACTTTAGCCTTTATTTCAGTTTGAGCACTGTGCAATAAGTCACTTGCTTTTATGTTACTCGTTTGTGAATATTCCGAATGTCTTCTCTTATTTTGGTAGATAACTTTCCGAGCCAAGTCTTCGTCAGACCGCGTGCGAGTCAAGGTATCTTTGACGCTATCGGCGGCTTCTGCCTCTTCACTAGCGTCTTCTGTGATTGAAAGTTCTCGTGAATAATAAGGTGTAACTGGTTTAGTTGACTTAACTTTTGCGTCCAAACCAAGAGATACGTCTGCCTCAACGTTGAAAATAACACTCTTGCTAACAGTAAGGTTTTCAGGGCGTGATGCTCGCCGCTCTGTTTTCTTGGGTTCGTCCGCTCTGGGATCAAAATCTGGATCACTTGGTACTCTGTATATTGGAGAAGAATTGGAAGTTATTAATTCTTGTTCCAATAGTTTCAGTTCTACTTTACCAGGCGCTACAATCCTATCAACAATGGTAGTGTCGAACGGATCTATCTCACAATGATTTACATCCACTGGGTCTAAAGGCGAGTCGCCTAATAGAGTTAAATCTGTGGTACTTCCACCTAATAAATCACGGACCGCTTGGGTATCCTCCTTGACGATTATATCGTCAGAGGTTATGGATTCTCGTACACCTGAGGGATCAGTTAAATGAATACGAACTGAAGATTTACGCCTATTGTTTAATCTTCCGCGTACTTCTTCAGATCTTGGATCGAAATCGTCGTCGTCTTCTTGAATAACTGTTTCTTTAATCGCCTGAAATTTAGTGCTGGGTATCACAGCTTCCGCGAAACTTGTATCAAATGGATCGTCTTGATCTAAATAGGGATCTACGACATCAATCTGATCTTCGATAATGCTTTCTGCGAACACAAACTCATTTTTATCAGCTTCAAAAGCCGACCACGATTCTTGTAAAACAGGTTCCGCCTTTATTTCGGTTTCTCCTAATTTCGTAACTTCTGCGTTAACCTCAAGTGATTTTGCAGCAAGTAGCGTAAATTCATCAAATTCTTCATCTACTGACGGGTGGTCAGTGAGAAAAGGGTCTTTCGTAGGTGCTCCTGCTTGGTTAGAACTTTTATTTTGTATCAGAGATGTGTGAAGAGATACACTTAAGTCTATGGGTGTTGTTATGGGAATATCTGTATCAAGGTCCAATATACTCTTTTCAATAGGTTCACTCGCAACTTTCAATTCGATTGGTTTTTCGTCGTACCTGTCAGTGCTTTCCAACAACAAATCACCGGGAATTACTCTTTTGGGGCGTTTACTGGTAACCGTTACATTATCTATTCTACCGGTAAGAACACCAACTGCTAATCCGATGTCTAATGCCTTTTTCCCTTTAGAAGTTTTGATGTCTTGACCTTGTATTAATGCATCGACATGGGATGTGTCAAATATATCATCGTCTTGGAATTCTTCCGGTGAGTCAGGGACATACCCAAGCTTCACTTCCCCCCGCTCGACGGCATCCACATAGGAGGTGTCGAAGATGTCGTCTTGGTCGTCTTCCTCGGACTCGTCGTCTGTTACACCGTATTCGCTTCTATCGGCTTCTTCAGCTTCTGCCTGAACTTGAACAAGCTGTGGAAAGTCTGCTTCTGTTACTTCGACTACTGGCCTATGAGGGGCTTCCTTTTTTTCAGGTTCAACCTGCTTTGGAGGTATGCGTTGGAAAAAGGAAGTTGATTTGATGCGGTCTAAATCACCTTGTGTCTTTTTAAGTACAGTATCTACGCCCGTAGTCAAATCTTTAAATTTAGACCACTCTTCATTTTCTTTGGCAGTACCTTCCCCGTTTTCAGCGCTTTGCTGTTGATGCTCTCTTCTATACTTTTCTAGCTCTTCTTCTGTAAAAAGTTCTTCTTCACCTTTACGTTTAGACTTTTTCCCCTTTTTCTTCTTTTTAAGACCTTTGGGTAGTTTTAGCATTATACGATTTTCTTAGTAATGCTTTGTGTTGCTGAAACCAATAAATAACCACTTATATTGCTTGACCTATATAACGTAATGAACTTCGATAAAATAAATACCTTGCTATCTAAATAAAAGAACAACTTTATTTTATTTTTATTGCGGTTTTTGCGCTTTTAAACCCAATTCTATTTAATTGTGTAAAGATCTGGACGCAATCTGCTGACACATCATGTGAAGTTACTACGAGAGACCCACTTCAAGGCCAGTCCTATTTTTCGTCGCTAATAAGAGAGACCATGCAGAGAATAAAATTATAGTTTAAGGAAATACCTGAATATAGCCATATTCAAACGTGTCTAAATATAGCTCTACACGATTTAGATACAATACAATACCCTGAGAGGTCAGTGAGTTATATTATTGATCGAATCGCCTTCGTCACGAGTAAAGGACTACTCGGTGGCTCTTCTCATTTAGTTCAATAATGTCAATCTATTAATAGCTCATCCCTACATCCTAACAGTACCCACTCGTATTCTAACAGTACCCACTCGTTCGCAAAACTACAGGTATGGGGTGTGTCGGGAGATAGAACATAATCTAATACGTAGCCAATATTTAGACATTATAACTAGGTAAATGCAATGCAAACAGAAACAAAACGTAATACAGTGACGAAGATGTAATCATTACGATATAGGGTGATTGGTGACACGGATGCATTGTAATGGAGCTCCTCGGGGAGCCGCGGACAGGTAGCGGGCGAGGCCGGGCGGCGGAGCCCGGCAGTGACACGTACCGGGCCTGGCGCCGCTACTTACAGCTAAGGCATACACTACCGCGCTACGGAGGGGCCTCTATACCTTCATCGCAACACTCGGACAGTCGCGGCGGGCTCGGATCGTGCGAGCGGGTGCGCTCGGGGGCGCTGCTGGGCGCTGGAGGCCGACTGGATGCGGCTGGACTGAGCGCCGCGCCGCGCGCCCCATCGACCCGCGCAGCCGCGCAGCGCCGCGCATTGCCCACGCCCCCTTCCCTGCGCCTCCCGATACAAAGTTCAAGCGTCACCGCTCACGCTCAGCTTCCGAGCTTTACGTAATCAACCTCGCAGGACATCCAACCACTGGAACTCAAATAGAAATCAAATATATTCCAAGCTTGCTGTAAGTACTAATTACCCAGTGGAATGGAATATATATTTATTACTTACCTACAATGTAAAATAAAAATCAGCATTTGACCTCTCTTATTATAAACCACAGGCGACGTATCTAGTAATGGTAGTTAGATCAATACTTGGGACCGAGTGTCTACAATCTAGGGATGAAAGTGGATAGTTTCTAAGCTTTACCTATGATAAGGCTATGTGACGGGGTGGGTCGGAGTAACAAGAAATTTCACGCGGACGAAGTCGCGGGCAGAAGCTGGTTAGTAGATAAAACTAGACAGGTTAGGTTAGTGTCTAATATCAGACATCAGGGCGCTGCTGAATGTGATAGCCGGACAAATTGTGCCAAATATTCGTTAGTGAGGAAGTAAAAATGTAATTCAATATTAAATTACGTACAGAGCAGCAGTGGGAACTAGAACATGACGCGATTAAACAATGTGCTCATGTCGTAAAGAAATCATAAGGTTTCTTTAAACAAAATACAGGATTCACCGTCAAGAAGACCGCTTGACCTTGTCTTCCATAGAAATGCCTGCTTCGGAGGCCCTAAAAGCTTAAACATTTATGACGCCCGTGTAGCATAGGTACTTATGCACTTTGTAACAATTCATTTTCGTCCTGTGTGTGTTTGTAGTGTAGAGGTGCATTATAAGTACCAGTAAGTAAGCAAAAGATAAAGTGACTTGTGCTTAAAAAATATATACTTAACGGAGAAGGTATAGTGTGTCTCGTTATTATCAGCCATATTTTAACTATTGTGGGCGTACAGTGGGTAGTGTTGGTTATTGCGCAATAGAAACACCGTTTGCAGTTCAAATCAGATTATAATTTCACGAACAATTTAATCACACTAGCAAATTACACACTGTAGGTACACGACACAACCAGATACGGAACGCTGGACAGTTTCTGAGCACATGTTGTCCGTACGATGTCCAATGGTCAACTCCCCGTTCAAAAGTCAGCCCCACATCGTTCTGTCGAGCTGTTTTATAACCCCCACGGACTCAGGCTAGACTCTGTCAAGCGCCACCAGATGGCGCTTAGCGTTCCGACTAGTCAAATGCATGACCGGATGCGACACGGCCATCCTGCGATGCACACGTCCTCGTGTGTTAATCTGTAAACAAACATACCCCGCAAAGTATCTCATAGCTCGGTCACTCCTGACCAAATATGGTACAGGCAAAACAACACAATGAAAATTCGCACAAACTAAAAAAATTGCAGAGTTCAGAGTATCAATCATAATTTGATTCCCAAATCTCAAGATCACAAACTAAATAATCAAGTAAACATGATAGAGCAGCTAATAAAACATCCTTGGAGCATAACAAAACACAGCAGGAATCTTATTCGTGGCCTGTGGCTTTTCAATAAGCCCCTACAACAAACCCCATGTTTGTTACTTTGAATTCCTCCTGAATTCCGAGTCCCACGGACTCTATGGTCTCTACAAGACCCCGACCTCCGAACTAAGATTCACCACTATCACTAGACTTTAATCTCTACTCTGTTTCATCAACAAGACTTACTTGGCTTTCCTCAAATTCGTCATTAATACTCTGATCCCTTTGCCTGTGCCATGGCATATGCCTTAGCCTCATGAGCGTACTTGACTCAACCGGAGCCATGTAATCAAACTTTAATCAATCATAACAAAAAAACATCAACCAGAGCCATGTACCATCGTTATCCACATTACAACAATAATCTTTTCCACTAAGAGCCTTAGACACCTGGGAACCCACAGACGAGTAAACCACTCTAACGCCACGGCACTCCGGCCGACCAGCAATCGCATTGCTCTCACACATCCAGCGCATGGATCCATGTGTATCACCCCTGTGACTACACACTTTTTACTACGGCCGATAGAGAACCCCTACTCGCGAGGTTCCCACTACTTAGGCTTGCTCATAGCTCATTACCACTGTGATCACAATCTACTTCGACTGGTACATAACCTACTGGCATCATTCATAACCTATCGTGAGCGTATTTAAAAATTGCATCGTTAACTAGATTGGGCTATACCTAACAATGTAACCGTTCTTTGCCGTTGTTTACCAGGGAAGGACTCTGTACCAGAGTCAAAACAAAATGAAAACGACTCATCAAATTCAAATTCAGTAGACAATAGATCTGTAGCTGGCTTAATGGCTGTAGTGGTTGCAATCCACAGCCTCCTTGGCAGAAGTCTTGAAACTCCTCGCTCGAAAAGCACCGTCCCTGATCAGCGACCACTCGTACAGGAGATCCAAAGAGCGCAGCGCTGTCCACCACTGTCATTCTGCTTGCACGTGTCCTTGTATGTTAACCTGTAACCAAAAAAAATCAACAGCAGTGCATGTTCCCCTCGGCCAATTCTGACCACATTTAATAAAAACAATAACAATCATTGATAACAAAAGATTCCTCTAAGCCCTGACAATAATTGTTCAGGAACTGCATCAACTAACGAGTAGATCACATACAACGCTCATGGCCCGGCTGCCGCAGCAGCTAGTGACACTCATGCCACCCATATCGTCATCACCTCAAGTGATACGACCAACACACATCACTTCTCATAGAGTCTACGACTCCCAGGTCAATACATGACCAACACAACAATAGTCTCCCTTGAGACCCAGGTCCCCGCCACACCACTAACTGCCCATCGCGCCCTGAACAACTCCTAAATGAGTTGCAGTTACGACTACAGACTAGTGCGTGCAGTGCGACCAAATAGCCATGGTATGTGCTCTACTACTCGGTGAAGGAACTATCCTCACCGCCTTCTACGTTTAACACGTTAGGAACACTACTTAGAGGCATCTTTCGTATGCGATCGTGAGCATACTAGTAAGTTCGGTTAGAATCTAAAGCTTATGTATGACGTATAGCGATCACTTGTCAAAACTTCCACAACCTTAAATGGACCTCTGAACTTCCGATCTAGATTAGTCTGATAATCTGATTTCACTCTTCGTTTTATAATAACACAAAATAGCCTACCCAAAATAATACTTTGCAAGTAAATGTCGTGTAGTAATGAAATAAACTCTCAAGTTGTGGCTCGCTATTCGCAACGCTTCTTATGATTTGTTTTGTGCTGAATACACGCGTTTAACCAATACCAGTTAACGCAACAACATTATTAACTCGTTTGCCACTTAATTTGGCTGCACAACTCGCTTTTACTAACGAGCATTCAGCACCAGAATAGTAACAAAACAATACAGCTCACCTTGTTCTAACGTGCCTGAGCGTAGTTGTACGACGCAAACATCCACTCGCCGCTGCTGCTTGCAGCGCGTGCTCCACCTCCACCTCTGCTTGGCTGCCACTTCTCGTGCACCGGGCCGCAACATGTCCTGGATTCCCTCACTTGCAGCACACGAAGGGCTTCACCGACGGCTGCGGGCTGCTTGACTCGATTCTTGAAGTCACTCCACGTCACTGGTAGCTCCACGCTACGTCCATCGTATTATTTACGACAGCCACGTTGATACTGCTTCCTTTGTGCGCCTTAATGACGGCCACAAGTTGACCTCCTTGCAGTGAATTTTCAGCAAAACACAAATCAGCTGTCGTATTGTGTGCGGTTACGTTTGCACACGCGTCCTATCGCGTTTTCTAATTACGGGAACACTTTTTTTCCTAACATGGCGGTAGGGCGCAACTGGCGCGTCACTGGGCAAAGGTATTTTTGTATACAGCCTATGCTCAAAACAACATTCACTATGATCGCGCATCCGTATCTGGCTTGTCTGGGTTCAACTCTAACAGGTCCACACGATTATTTAATAAGCGTTCGCAGTTTGCACTTTGTTTTTAAAATGTCAACGGTCACTTTCACTCTTAGCGTTCTCATTTTGCGCATGAACCAACACGAATCCCACTTCTGATAACGGAGAAGGTATAGTGTGTCTCGTTATTATCAGCCATATTTTAACTATTGTGGGCGTACAGTGGGTAGTGTTGGTTATTGCGCAATAGAAACACCGTTTGCAGTTCAAATCAGATTATAATTTCACGAACAATTTAATCACACTAGCAAATTACACACTGTAGGTACACGACACAACCAGATACGGAACGCTGGACAGTTTCTGAGCACATGTTGTCCGTACGATGTCCAATGGTCAACTCCCCGTTCAAAAGTCAGCCCCACATCGTTCTGTCGAGCTGTTTTATAACCCCCACGGACTCAGGCTAGACTCTGTCAAGCGCCACCAGATGGCGCTTAGCGTTCCGACTAGTCAAATGCATGACCGGATGCGACATACTTTTTTCTTCTATTATAACAATAAACTGAACAGTAAAGATGTACTAGTTTTGAGTAACAGTAACAGTGTGCCTCGGACTATGGATAAGGTTCATAAGTCATTGTTTAGGTTGCTGAAACCCGTTGGACACTCTTGGGCTAACATTCGAGGCTTGTACTGGACTTTGAAGATATACAAGCTGGACGAAGCCTAAAATGACGACAATGACAAAACATGTTATTATAATCACGAGGCCTTTTCTCTGGCGGAAGATCTGGGCCAACGACGACGGCTGGTTCAGCCGGTCGGAGGGCGCAAAGAGCGCAAAGGGCGCGAAGTGGGCACGCCGCCGCCGTACCGGACGTGCAGGCGATTCTTTTCCTAATTCCTGTTTCAAGCTGTTTGCAGTCGGAGCCTCACTCATTTAATGAGCTGTTTCAAACAATCTTCGGACATTATACCACCTCAGTGATCTTATTATACGCAACGACGCTAAAGAATGGTAACTTGGGATTTTAGGTACTTATACCTACCAATGTTTCACACGACTCCAGAATTTTTTATAATTATAATCTTTAAATTGCACACAGTCAACAGTAAGTTCAACTCTTCATTATTGGCTTTTGTGGAAGAGATATGCCAATATTTTTCAGTCTATAGTACTCTGTGCAAATATCGTGCTGTCGTGCCAATTATGTCAACTTAAACTCTTGATTAATGGCTTCTGTGGAACAAACACCACAATTTCGCCAATTTCACGTAAGTACTTAGAATGATAGACCATCAAACGAAGGAGATTGTTCAGTGAAAAAAAATTTGGACGGTGAAAATGAAAAATGTAAAAATAGTATACTCGGCAACGTTGGACGGTTCAATAATATTCGTGTAAAATCTAATAAAAATCGACGTCAATGTACATGTAGTCAAAACAAAAATCCGCCAATTATGTCAATTTGTACTCGAGGTTGACGGAGTGACTTTCAAACCTATCCAATGTTGGCGATGGGTCCAAAGAGTATGTTTATTAAAAGTGCTTTAAACGCAGTGACCTGTATTATACAGTTACTTGTATGATAGAGGTCAGTGTTTAAATGGCATTTAACACTAAACCTTAACCCAATCATACTTCTATGCCTAAAACATATTTTTGCCACCGTCTTTATCACTTACCTGCTGGGCAAAGGACTTTCTTGTAGACCTCCACACTTTCCTACTCATTACCTTTTCCGAACAATCTGCCATAACGCTTCATTCTAAATCATCACGCCAGCCTTTGCAAGGTCGGCTTCTGGGAAGACGCCTGTCTTCCAGCAATTAGCACCCACTGCACGACGGCTCGAAGAACTCGGAAAAATAAGGTTGTACGTTCTTGGGTTGAGTGAAGTCCGAAGATGGGGGGAGGACACAATATCCCTTGAATCGGGCCATCTTATGTATTTTCGAGAGGGAGATTAGCTATCGAAAGGTGGAGTCGGGTTCCTGGTAAATAAATCCCTTTGTGACAACGTGAAGTCTCCAGTGTGTCAAACAGGGTAGCGTACCTCGTAGTGAAGCTAACTGAGAGGTAGCTCCAAGGTTGTTCAGGGTTACGCACCGACCTCGGCCCACTCGGATAATGAAGAGGAGGAATCGTTCGAAGATCTCCAAGGCCTTGCGCTCTCGAGGGAGATTTTAACGCCAAAGTGAGAGTCCAGAATTGCAATGAATCGGTAGTAGGATCCTACGGGTTTGGTTTGGCAGCAGAAATCATAGGGAGTAATGCTTGTCAAATTCTGTTGCGTACAGCACGCAGGTACGCGAGAAACACAGTTAATTAAATTTGTTCAAAGTGTGAGACCTCGCAGCGGCTACAACTCATGTAGATCGTGATTGCGGGAGTGTGCGACGGCATGCGCGCTATACGAGTACCGAAGACGAACTGCCGTCGGAGCGCGGGTGAAACGTCAAGCAAATGTGAGCTCTACGGCTTTTGTTGTTGTAGCGAGACTACGTTAACTCACTCATTTTTTTTTATTGATGTACTTATTTATTTTGAAAGAAAAATGTAAACATGCATAAGGTCGCAGTGCCGAGGTCTCAATCACAAATTTATTTTATTAAAAATGTTTTCCGTACGTAACAACTTCCTTGAGTAGGACGGGTTGCTCTTGATGAATTCCTTCTTTAAGAAACACCCTAAAGGAAGTGGACTTGGCGAAGTCCCGACACTTTGTCAAAAAATGAGATAGACTACATAATAACGGATAGAAAGCATATATATTCAAGGATGTCTCGGTGATCAACAGGTTTAATACCGGCAGTGATCATAGACTTATTGGAGGCTCGAAGGCTCACTGAATATCGACTTTAAGCTCGAGCGAACTAGTTTGAAGAAGTCTAGGCTCCGTCCAAATATTCTCCAAACTATGCTAGGATCTGAAGCGTTCCAGTCAGACCTGGAGAACCGATTCGCTGCCGTAGAAACCACAAAAATGACCAGGAGCTCGACCAAATGGTGGATATTATCCTCAGGGAGGAAGGTACGCGAAAAACACAAAGAATATAAGTAATATTTTTAGGAGACATGAACGCCAAAATAGGATGTCCCAAAGAAAATGAAGAACTAGTAATAGGAAGATATGGTTACGGAAAAAGGAACGATAGAGGAGAAATGTTCATAAATTTTTGCTTTCAATACAACTTGAAAATTGCTAATACTATTTTCAAAAAATCTAACAAGCTTCGATGGACCTGGGGATCACCTGATGGAAAATCGAAAAATAAAATCGACTTTATAGCTACAAATAATTATCACAAATAATATACAATACGTGAATGTGCTGAGTAATCTGCAACACCCTAGCGACCATAGAATGATAAGAATCACCCTCAATATGGAGAACAACAAGATATCTCGAGCGCACTACCAAGGCAAAACATACATACCTATACAGAAAACGAAATTACAAAAGAAGACCAACCAACCCTGACCTACAATGAGAATGACAGTGTACAGCAATTCAACAGGAAAATTGAGACATTTTTACTTAGAAGCTACAAAAACCAACTGAAGACACAACTGAAAAAAGAAATAAAGAAATTATAACAGAAGAAATAAAAACTCTGAAATACAAAAAACACATAAATTAAAAAACAAGAAACACAAAACTAGGGAAGAAAAGAAAACTCTGAGTAAATTATACAGGATAATACACAAAAAAATAAATCAGAATATTAAAAAGAGGAGACTAGACACAATTAGCAAATTCATAGAAGAGACAGGTGGAACAAAAAGGCTTATAAAAAACTAGAAACAACTAAACATGTAATGACACAACTTCAGAATACTTCAGCAACCATCGTCACGCACAGAAAAGACCTAATGACAATAGCTACACAATTTTACAAGAACCTATACACATGCACCAACAAAAACAGCGAGAGCAAAAATATTATAAATTCCAAACCAAACCTAGAACCAGTCCCACCCTTTTTAGAAAACGAGATAGAGCTATCGATAAATAAGCTAAAAGCTGGAAAGAACCCAGGACCTGACGGAGTGACAAACGAGATGATAAAAGCCGCAAAAGAAAAAGTAATAAAACCAATCATTCAGCTCTTTAACACCATCCTAACATCAAAGGAATTACTTACTAGAAATAGGGATCTATTAGTTCAACCAGGTTTCAGACTGGCTAAAGTAGATTCATCGTTTATGGGGTACTGTTTAAAACGTTATAATAAAATACCTCCCCACATTCTTCAAATGAATGAGACAAAATTCAAGTCTATAAAACGCACACTATGCAGTCAGGCATATTATAAGTCAGGAGATTACCTACATCGCTGATAAAAATGCCTGGCTCAATGCTGGTCCTGCTCCACAACCACAACTAATTGATTAACGCATGAAAATACTGTTGGAGCTGCTGAAGATTGTAAGACTATCTTTGCATTGTATAAAAATCAATTTCCTTTGTATTGTATAATTGCATAGCACAGATGTGAGTTTTATGTACCCTATAGCTGTACCATTTACCGGGTAATGTCTTTCATTGACTCGAATGTGCCCTGGCAGCTGATAGTATGTCATGCTCACTCAAATGACGCTCGCTGACGGTGGCGTGTGTGTTGGATCATTTAGCTCCCTTCAAAATGGTTGAGCTGAATGGTGCTGATTTATGCGTCAAGTTCGTGAACGGGCGCCGTCAGTTGGGGCTGGTCATCACTTAGCTGCCTCGGCTTATTTTTAATTATTTTCTTTTTGGATTGTTGTTTGTTAAGTACTGTTTGTTGTACTCTGGACGCTTTTAACGCATACGTCTTTCTTAATTTTTTACATCGTACTCTAATGATATAACTTTAAAATCAAAAATAATGATGTAACTAATATTTTTGTGAAATATAATTTAAAAAGAGTGTCCATGGAGTTTCTTGACCGTTCTTCTCCATAGGTACTTACGCTTTAGAATGGGCAACTAGCTTCATATTTTCTGACTGACCGACTTCTTGACAATTCAAAAGTGCCTGTAAATGGTTTAATTGAAATAACTGCTTTGAGTTTGAGTTTGATTAAATTTCCGATTCGAATGAATTAAATAGTAGACTGTACAACTAGTACGTGGTGACCTGACTTACAGGTTTTATAAAAAACCTACCTCACAAATTCTGTACAAAATTGTATCTGTAGACTAATTTATTTATTTATTTCTGGCGACGCACTGCCCATACATAAATACCTTAACCTAAACATACATATTTTCTTATCACACCTATTCAAAAAGAGCTAGTGTATTCTTCGTAAACAGGGACTAAAATAGCTCTTTAATCCCTAGGGACTAAAAGTGATTTGAATTAATTGGAATGTGGATATTGTTAGTAAAAATTCTAATCACCAAAGAAATCAATCACGAACATTGTATGAACAAGTAACAGGCTGTATAATAATGTACCTAAAACGCGCAAACCAATTTAAAAAACAAATGTGAAAATAAAAACGCGCGAAAATCATTCTGCCTTCGCTTGTAATTTATTTTATAACATATTTGCTCGTAAAGGGTCTCTTATTTCACCAATTTCAATATCGTAATGTATCTCATTACGCACTTGTGCGGTAATGTAAAGTAAATCGCACGGTTTATCAAGATGCTCCGTCAAAACGAACGGTACTTTTTTAAATCTTAGCAAAGAGTTTTTATTTCAGAAAAGATGTCAACATTTTATGAATAAAATTAACTTTGGGAGATAAAATATAATAAATAAACATTTAATTCTTTAATTTAATTAATTTTGACAGTAAATTACAACCATTAATATCTGTAACAAAAACAAAAATATTAATTTACTTTATTAATAATACTGGCTGTTTTGTGCCTATGCCTGAAAAAAAAAAAGCGCGAACGCGCGCGCATCGCATATCTGTTAAGAAGTAAAAATTATTCCGCGCGCTTTTTCTTTTCGCTGTACTGTTTTTTATTTGAAAATGTCGTCAAGTCAGTGGCGGACTAAGCCCGTCAGAGGCCCGGGGCGGCAAAGCTGAATGAGGCACCCCAGCTTTAAAAAAAATGTGGTTTTACAAGTTCACATTTGTATGTATAAATAAGTGTTTATGTTTATTTCGTTAATTTTGTCGGCAACGCCACTTTTCATCTCTTCAGAATTCGAAAAGTAATTGGATAAAGATCCAGCAAGCGATTTTGCCTCTTCAGTCTTCGTTTTTTTAATTTCCTTTTCTGAGAGCCAGATGGTTGAATCCTTTTCATTAAAAATAATTAGATAAATAAGAAACTTTTATAAAAGATAGCTAAACTAAGTCTCATTATTGATTTGACGATATAGATATACAAATGTACAGAAACTTTGCCAGTCTCACGATGAGAACAAGTACATACCTACCTACATCCCTAATAAACGTGCACTACAAATAAAATAAGGACCAATGTAGTATGTACTCGTAGGTGCATATTGACTAGAAACTACGGATTATAATTGCTAGGCTAAATTATACGAAGAATTAAGTACTTACTTTTTTCAAATACTTACTCGAAAATGCACTAACTCAACTCTGAGCTCATTTACTTTTACACCGCAACAAAAATCAAAAATACTATTACACTTTTTAATGATATTATGTACTTTGAACGGATAAGATCGCGTTTATTATTTTACAATTTGCAAAAAGGCTTATCTGTTCGCGAAAATATCAGTACACACTAATAAACTATTAAATATCAACGTAATGAAATTTAATATTTGTAAAATGAGGCCTGTTTATTTTTCGACGTAAATAGAATGTAGTGAATGTAAATGTAGGCGTACAAGAGTGAATTATTTGCACTTCATTCATTTAGGGATTCCTGGGGAAGTACCCGCTACAATGACGGGAATTCTCCCAGCATATTGGACGCGTTCAGCAAAGTTAAAAGAATATTAGTAGACGTAAAAAGTCTAGATGGCTGTAGTGTTTTGATCTTGATGAAATATGCATGAATTTTTTTCATGGCATTTATTAACAAAATATGAAAATACCGTAGTAGAGATTACAAAAAGTGAAATTAAAATTAAAATCGGCCAAGAAACACGGCCGATATGAGCATTTAAAACTATTGATTACACACCAATTAGACAGAGAGATCCGACATAGACTGTGACGTCACATGTCACTACGGCCATATAAACTCCGTGTTAAATTTCGTTTTGCGAGAAAGAGATAGAAACAAATCTTCGATGGCTCGTATCTTTTTTAATTTCATAGTTATCCGAAATACAGTTTTACTAAACTGTTTATTAGATGAATGAGGATTAATTTTTTAAATAAAAAAAAATCATGCATATTCCCTATTATGTAGGTACTAAGCACATTTTTAAAAAAGTTTTGTTTAGGATTTTATCAGGGGAACGCGAAGGCATTTGGGGGCCCCCGAAGACCGGAGGCCCTGGGCGGGCCGCCCCTTCCGCCCCCCTGTTAGTCCGCCACTGCGTCAAGTAATGATGAATTTATTAATTCCACACCGCCAGAAGTCTCAGAGGCAGCGAAAAAGGCTACTCTAAGCCTCGCCCGAAAAATCGACCGATAGATAGTTACAAGCGTATCAAAATTTCATCATATGGAAAACAAGCAAATATGCAAGTTCAGTCCGAGTTTTATTTATTTCCTCGCAAATATGTTATAAAACGTCGTATGACATACGTGCGCTTTGAAAATTACAGCCTCTGCTTTCTTTTAGCCCTCGCCTACGGCTCGGGCAAGCAATATCGCCTCGGCTGTAATTTTCAACTTACCGCACTTATATCATAATGTACTATATATACTCAAATAAAAGGCTTCGCTTCGCTTGTAATTTTATCACTGGCTAGCGCTCGTTTTACTTTATCATACGGCCAAGGTGGATACAGACATTGCGAGGTATGCGCAGCGCACGTTGCTCATCTCATGATTCGCAAATTGTGTGGACGTTCATAGTTCGTGCTTCCACATGCCTCACCACGAATATGAACATCCACACATTGCGAATCATGCGATAAGCGCCGTGTGCTGCACATGCCTCGCAATGTCTGTATCCGCCTTTACTTGTTCATACAATGTTCGTGATTTATCTCTTTGGTGATTGGAAATTTTAATAACAATATCCACATTCTAAATTCAAATCACTTTGAGTCCTTGATGATGATGGGACTCCCTTTTCCGCACTTAGACTCCCATTCGGTCCGTTGTGCGTGACTTTGAGTCCTTATTATAGTACGAATTAAAAAGCTATTTTAGTGTTTACGAGGAATAGATGTGTATTTTTGAATAGATGTGAATAAAACTTTTATTTTTGAAGCGATATTTTTTTAACGGAGCTTGCGGTAGGAGTAAAGAAATCGTCACGTAACGAAAAAGCGTTATGCCCCTTCCTAGCGACTTTTTCTATACTAATACTAATCCATACAAATATTATAAATGCGAATGTGTGTCTGTCTGTCTATCTGGTTTTTTGGTATAGAGATAGTTTGAGTCCCGAGAAAGGACATATGATACTTTTTATCCCAATATTCCTACGTGATCGACACTTATGCGGGTAAAACCGCGGGGCGCTGCTAGTATACCATACTAATAAATACTAATCTATAAGTAATAGGTAATCATTCAATTCATTGCGCAACCTTGGTTCGGTAATTGGGTCACCTTAGGCCTCAAAAGTGAACACATTGACTAAGGGCGCAAAATGCATCCGTCGGCAGTTTTGAATCAGCGAACACAAGTGCGCCAACAGCTGCCGATAACGCTGAGCAAGCACCGCCCGCCGCCGCACTATGGGACGAACCTGTGCGTTTCATCTCAAAAATCTGTAACTTTTTAGTTTCTTAACATTTTGTTTTGAAATTTTGTGTAAGTATGCCTGAATAGTTATGCTATTAGATAAATAAAACATTGCTACTTTAAAAAGTAGATTTATTAAGGGAAAAAAAATCTAATATAAACTTTTGAAATTTTTCATACAATAATTAAATTAAATTATTTTATGAATTATTTGCTTACGTTACATTAAAATAAAATGATTAAGAAGTTAATAAAAAGATTATGACATAATTTTAAACCAAAAAAGAACTCCTATCCGTGACAAAAAAAAAAAAACATTAATCTACTCATCACTTGTCAATATTAAAAGCTCCTTAGCTTCGTTAAGTAGTTCTTTTGGTATCATACTACTGGTTCTATTTAAGCTAGATATATAGGGATCAGAAGTATACAACAGTATGTGCTGAACATCTTCCATTATGGCTGATTTGGAACACTTTCTAGAGTGATTTAACCGATATTTCTTATAGTCTTTATTACGAGCTTTTTGAGCATCTTCCGATTATTGGCCTATTGGCAAAATGCTCTATTATTTTGGCACCATGTATAAGAATTTTGTGGACTGAAGATGGCATATAGTACCAGTTACCCACGTATAACTGTGCAGTCCCCAGTGCATAGTCACCAAACTTAACTGCGTTTACAGAAAAACCCGATGACATGGTTTGCAGAATGATATATAATCTCTTGATCAACTCTTCATCGATACCTGTAATTTCTGCAGAACATTGATAGTATTGGAAAAATCTCCTTGCCGTATTTCCGTCACTACTATTTCCAGAACCTTGACGAGGTTTATCAATGTGTAAACCAAGCAATTTCCAGAAACGAGTTTGAACGTACTTCTTTTTTCTTCTTGTTCTCTGGAGACGATGCAGACCATTTTTGAAATCCTAGATTATAAGAAATATGCAGAATCATTTCCATACATCTTATCTCCGCATGTAAGGTAGACAGTCCGTATTTAAATTTATCTTCATTCTCAATTCTCGCAGTTACTTTTTTTAGATCGTTCATCTGTCTAGGAGTTGCTCCACAAACAGTACACGAAGCACTCGATGGAATCTGCGTTAACACTTGAGAAACTTTCCCGTCGATCATAGTCATAAACAGCTCATGTCTTACTTCTATAATACTTCTATAATAATAAGAATAATTCAAGATCACTTACAACCGTGATAGTTTTTTCAGGAGTCTCTTTTGCTAATTCCAAAGAAATGGGTCTGCAATATCTTACTGAAGAACGTGTTGGATTTTGCCATATAACTTCTTTACTTTCTTCATCCACTAGTCGCAATGGTACAAGTGAAACTATAAACATGTTAGCATCCGATATTTGTAAATTCTCTTCAGATAAAACGTTTTTATATTCACTTTGTCCTGAAGATCCATCACAACCTCATTTGCTCTACAGTTTAAGATGGGTGAAATTTTTAGAAACCGGGTTTATCTTTTAAATACGACAGGCAGTGTGATCTAAGAGATCTTGAAGGTTCACTGTGGCACTGATATTCGTAACGGATATGCTTGACGCAAGAGGATAGCAGTCCTAGTTCTCACTCTAATACTGATTATAATTACCATAATAGATAAAAACTATGCAACATGATTTTTATCATACCTGAGGTTAAAAAGTTCACCGCAAAAAAAAAATATCATGAGTAAATATTTTTCGGTCGACATTTCGGCTTCTAGCTCGAAATGGCGCAGTAATGACGCAGGTTTTTTTTATTTCCCTGTAACACTGAATAAGTAAGGTATCTTAAAATGTCATTAACTCGACATCGGGAGCCATCGATAACAACAAAACCTCCACTTGAAAATTAGAAAGACGTAAAATTTTCTTATGACGTTTAAAAATTAAATAAAAAAACAGAAAAAAATATATGTCATTAAAACATAACGTAGTCGTAAACTAGAGATCTTGAACAATTCAAAAATGTATAATACTAATATATTCCCTTGAAAGACATAGAAAATATCTTAAGTTGAACTTCTATAACGAGTACTCTAGTTAATATGAAATTTTTAAAGTATAAAGTTTGAATGTAATTTTATGCAAGCAAAACATTTTTTATTTTTTTTTTACTTTGGTTTCGGATACTTCTATTAGCTATGAATGTAAAACAATCAAAACGGTTTCAGTAACACGACTTTTGTCTCAACCATTTTTGAGACGGAAAATACTGTTTGGTCCCATAGTGCGCCGCCGCCGCCCGCGCCACAACACCGGCAGCGGAGACGTCACGCGTAGGTACGTTGACCCCTAAACGTGCCTACGCTGCTATTGTCACCATTGCAGCGGCAAATACGATGCGTCGCAGCCTAAGCGACAAACCAGAAAAGGGAAAAAACTGGTAAAGAGTGCTCAATCTGCCCTGACTGTGTTCCGTTGCTCTTTGCCAAGAGCCAGCCAAGTTGATGAGGAGGGTTTCACGAAAGTAGAAAGGAAGAAGAAAAAGAAGCCCTGTTCTCGTAATCTGTGTGGCGCCGCACCGCCTGGACCCAACATACTGCTGCGCCCTGCTGTGCCAACGACACAGCTGTCGCGTCTGCATCACTCCACGATAACTGAGGAAGTCGTGCAGTATTTGTAGGTGAAGACCAACTGGACTCTGAGGGTCGAAAGGTTGGAATCGCGCCACAACATCAACTTTAAGTCATTCGTATTACGAGTTTCAACCCAACATCTACAGACATGTTTGAAAGAGGACTTTTGGCCGAAAGGTGTCGTATAGCGACGTTTCCGAGGACGGTTACGTCAGTTACGTGACAGTGACACCACGCAGCGAAACACGACGCCGACAACGTTACGTGTATACAGGGCCCGATCTAGCTATTTAGCCGCTCCGGGCAAAAAATACGATCGTCGCCCTTTACACTAACTCCATAATTATCTCAATTCCAAAATCATTACATAGCCACAGAATAACTAATATGACATAGCGAAAGAGTTTGTTCCTTCTTTCCTATTTAGGTATTTCTTCTTCTTTCATTCGACTTGGCTTGCTTAGTGCTGTCTTATACCTAATTGTCTCAGGAGACAGCATTAAGCGAATTATAAGACAGTAGCACTTTGCACGCGACTTGGTCCGCGTGTTGGTATTTCATACTTTTCTCAAAAAAATTCGAAAATATATGTTTATGATCTTTATCATTTATTTAGATAAATAAGAAGTAGGTATTCGTGCCAATTTTCAAGTTTATTAACCAAATGAATAAGATTTTTCATATAAACTACATCCCCTCTTTTTATCACCACAGGGGTAGAATTTCGAAAAATCGTCTGGGATGTTCCTAATTCTATAACTTGACTTAAAGATTATTTATACTAATTTTCTAGTTAATCAAGCCACGTAATAACGTACTCCCCTGTGAAATTGACTACCTTTCTTCACATCGTTAGGGTTAGATTTTCGAAAAAACCTCATACACTTTACTATTTATTTTGGTCTTACATACTGAGTTTGGATCGTGCGTTAAAATTATTCCATACAAAATTTGACACCCCCAATCTCCCTTTAGGGTAGTTTAGAATTCGAATTCGAATGCGCGTATTTTGCGTACTATCTATGTAAAGAGTTATCGCCTCTTTAATCTTTAGATAGTACTGGCAACTATGGCCATAGTGTTAGAACTTGACTTATGACTTCTGATGTCTTGACATTGTCAATCAAATATTGAATATTTTTTTTCAGTTATAATTATTAAATTAGATATTAATTTATTTAGTGGAAATAGAGGCATTAAATGTTGTTTCTTTGATTTTTACAGGTGAGATATTTATTGGTTATTTTTTTTAAGTGTTACGTTACATTTATTTGTTTATGTTTGAAAGTGATGTAAATAAATCTTTGATTTTTACAGAGAAACGCAAATTTCGTCTTTATTTCGACCTTAAAGAATCTACATCATTATAAAACAACATTTAAGCAACGAATTCCAAGAAAAATGGAGAAACTAAGATTTGATTTCGAAATGAAACCAGCAGAAGACGGAAAATCCAGTATTTTATGCATAACGTCAATAGCTACAACTAGTGGACAGATTTTTGAAATACCAGTCGAATATCAGCCAGCGAATTTACATAAAGAAATTACAACTACTTCTAATTATGTCAAAGTTAAGAAGACAATAAGTAAAAGATATCAAAAAAGGAGAGTATGGATAACCTTGACGGATAATAAATTGGAATTATGAAAAATTACGAATTAATCTGGAATTTACGACTCAGGTTCAAATGTGTCGCTGATAAATGCAAGATTACTAAAAATACGAATGAAAGATCATAAAAATATGCAAACAACAAATTTAAAAACTATTAATGGTGAGAACGAAACGAAAGGCATGGTAACTTTGAAAATTAAAATATACAATATGGAAGAGAATATGGATATTTTTATCATAGATAATAAAAATTTCAATTATGATTTTCTAATTGGGTTGGATTGCATAAAGAAATTTAAACTAATTCAAAATGAAGATTTAAAGATTATACAATCTGACGATTTAAAGAATGATAATTTAACTACAACGAATGTCGATATTCCTGATGAACTAGGTGACAAAAATAAAGAAGGATTATTTCCATACCTGGACATAGAAGAAAAAAACTTTGAATATGAAGGAAAATGTGAAATAAATTTCAACGAACATATAAACTCAGAAAATTTCGTAATAGCAATAAACCATCTAGATTTATATCAGCAATCAGAAATAAATAACTTAGTCGAAAGATATAAATCGGTATTTGCTAAAGATAAATATGACATTGGCACTGTTCGTGATTATGAAGCTCACATTGACTTGACAGTGGATAAGTATTGTTGTAAACGTCCGTATCGATGCTCATTTGAAGATAGAAGAGAAATAGAAAATCAAATAACAAAACTACTTGAGAAAGGATTGATTGAGGAATCTTATAGCCCATTTGCAGCTCCAGTAACGCTGGCGTATAAAAAAGAAGATGATAAGAAAACAAGATTATGTATAGATTTCAGAGAATTGAATCAAATAGTTATTCCTCAATCTCAACCTTTTCCATTAATAGAAGATTTAATGATCAAAACTGTAAACTGCAAATATTTCACAACTTTAGATATAAATTCAGCATTTTGGTCCATACCATTGAAAATTCAGGATAAACACAAAACTGCGTTTGTTACTCAAGAGGGACATTTTCAATGGACATGCCTCCCGTTTGGACTAAAAACTGCCCCAGCAATTTTTCAAAGAATTTTGAGTAACATCATTAGAAAGTATAAACTGTCAGACTTTGCAGTAAATTTTATTGACGATATTTTGATATTCTCGAGAACTACTTTTGAGGAACATATAGAACATTTATCCAGATTGTTGGAGGCAATTCTTAAAGAGGGTTTTCGGCTTAAATTTTCCAAATGCATTTTTGCAAAAAATCATGCCAAATATCTAGGCCATATCATAGAAAATAATTCAATCAGACCTTTGAAAGATTATTTGACTGCAATAAGGAATTTTCCGGTACCAGAAACAAGGAAAAATGTGCGTCAATTTTTAGGGAAAATCAATTTCCATCATAAATTCATACCCTGCAGTGCAATAATCTTGGATCCGTTACACAATTTATTAAGAAAAGATGTGAAGTTTATATGGTCAGCAGAATGCCAGGAATCGTTTGACAAAATAAAAAAACTGTTGTGCTCAGAGCCGGTTCTAAGAATTTTTGACCCAGAATTGCCTATACATATTTACACAGATGCAAGTATCAAAGGAGTTGGAGCTGTTTTGAAACAAGAAGATGAAAATAGAGAAAGTAAACCAGTTGCCTATTTTTCAAAGAAATTAACGGAACCCCAAAAAAAGAAGAAGGCTATATATCTGGAATGTCTGGCAATAAAAGAAGCTGTGAAGTATTGGCAGCATTGGCTTATGGGAAGAGAATTTATAGTATATTCGGATCATAAACCTTTAGAAAACATGAACATAAAGGCTAGAACAGATGAGGAACTTGGTGATTTAACATATTATTTATCACAATATATTTTTAAAATAAAATATAACCCTGGAAGATCGAATCAAGAAGCAGACTGTTTAAGCCGTAATCCAGTTTTAGACCCATATGATAATGCTGATGATTTTTTGAAAGTAGTGAATTTCATTAATCTTCAGCATATTAAGGAAGATCAAGAAAAAAATGTCAACCTAAAAATTAGAAACAACAGATTAATATTAATGAATGGAATTTACTACAAAGAATACAAGAGAAGAAGAAAAATTGTACTATCAGAAGAATTTAGCAAGACTCTTATAAAGAACGTCCACAATAGCTATTGCCATCTTGGGAGAACACAAATGACAAATAAAATTACACCATATTACACAGCTAAGAATATCATTGTTAATATTAAGCGAATTTGTGATGGATGTGAAGTTTGTATAAAAAACAAATCAAGAAAGAGATCTAAATATGGTTTAATGTCACATTTAGGTCCAGCAAAACGCCCATTTGAGATCGTATCTATTGATACCATCGGCGGTTTCGGAGGATCACGGTCAACAAAGAGATATCTTCATCTTCTGGTGGATCATTTTACTAGATATGCTTATATTCTCACATCGAAAAACCAAAGCTCTAGTGATTTTATCAGACTTGTGAAAAATGTCACGAAGATTTATAATATTGATATGATATTAACAGATCAATACCCTGGCATTAATTCCAAAGAATTCAAAGACTTTTTGAAAATAAACAATATTAGAATAGTTTTTACCGCTGTGGATGCACCATTTTCGAATGGACTTAATGAGAGGCTAAACCAGACTTTAGTCAATAAAATACGATGCAAAATAAATGAGAGTGATAAAAAGATCGCATGGACAACTATTGCACGAACCTGTGTTGAAAAATATAACGAAACGGAACACACCATAACCAAATTTGCTCCAAAATACCTATTGGAAGGAGAAAATGTAGCCATTTTACCACCTGAGTTAAAATTAAGCTGTACAGCCGAAGATCTAAAAAGAGATAGAGAACTAGCCCTTAAAAACACATTAAAATCACACAATTATAACAAGGAGATCTACGACGCACTCAGGAAAGACTATACATTTGAAGAGGGAGACCTGGTGTACGTGGAGAACGGAAATCGACTAAATAGAAAGAAAATGGATGAACTGAGAATTGGGCCTTACAAGATTTTAAAGGTTTCCAATTCAATCTATGAAGTTGATGCCGGGCATAAGAAAGTAGAATCAAATTTCTACCACATTACCAAGCTCTCACCAGTATTAGGTAGTAGGTAATTGAACAATTACATGTAATTTTTTTTTTTCTTTTCGTGGGGGGGGGGGAGATGTAAAGAGTTATCGCCTCTTTAATCTTTAGATAGTACTGGCAACTATGGCCATAGTGTTAGAACTTGACTGACTTCTGATGTCTTGACATTGTCAATCAAATATTGAATATTTTTTTTCAGTTATAATTATTAAATTAGATATTAATTTATTTAGTGGAAATAGAGGCATTAAATGTTGTTTCTTTGATTTTTACAGGTGAGATATTTATTGGTTATTTTTTTTAAGTGTTACGTTACATTTATTTGTTTATGTTTGAAAGTGATGTAAACAATGATAGTAATATATAAGTCAATGGATGTAAATAAATCTTTGATTTTTACAGAGAAACGCAAATTTCGTCTTTATTTCGACCTTAAAGAATCTACATCATTATATCTATACTAATATTATGAAGTTTGTTTGTTTGCTTTAACGCGCTAATCTCAGGAACTACTGGTTCGAATTGAAAAATTTCTGTGTTAGATAGGTAGTCCATTTATCGAGGAAGGCTACAGGCTATCTAATATTACGCTACAATCAATAGGAGCGGAGCATCAATGAAAAATTTTGCAAAAACGAGAAAAATCATAATTTTTGAGAGCTTTCGTTGCGTACGCTGCATAAGCGGTTAAAGTTACGCAAAAATCATGGTATGATGGAATTGTTCCCCTTTAAAAGTTCTAAAAAAAGTCCGCGATAGCATATACTTATCCATATTTTAAGGGTGACTCACTGTATCCTTTTTTATGGTAATCAAAGAAGGATCACGTTCCATACAAAATTAACCCACGAGTTCAAGAGCCCCAAAGAGCCCAAGAGTAATAGAGTATAAGAAGATGGCATACTTCCGAATAGTCTAACATATAAAAAAAAATCTATGAAAATTCGTTCAGGGGCATACAGATACAATATGCACACAATATATACAAGAATATAGCTACAATATTGAAAAATACTTTTCACTTCAGTAGCTCAAACAAGTAGGTTTTGCTGCGTGAAATCAGTGAGCAAAATGCGATTTTGCTCACTGAGTGAGACAAAGTAACTTTTTAATTTTTTTTTTATTCCGCTTTGGGTTAATCATACAATTCGAAATATTCACACTCTTTCCCGCCATTAGAAAGAGAGAGAGACAAAGACCAGCCCTTTCGAAGTTCGGATTTTGAATTCGACCTCAAAGACAAACACGTTCGGAATTTCGTACTAACTAAAGAAATTTTGCAAAAAGAAAATTATGTCTTTTAATGTAATTTATTGAATTTTTAACTTATTGTTGTATTTAAACGAAAATAATTATTTACTGCAAATAAAACTGATATTTAACTTGTAAATATTTATTTCTAGTTTCATTAAATGTTAGGTACTTACGTAATATATTTTGAATTATAAAATATCATGGGTGCTATTTCCGAACACGCCTTAATTTAAATAAAAGAGCGGGAATAAAATTTCGTGACTGGCGTACAGAGTTGAATAAGTTAAAAAATATTAAAATAATCGTAAAATATGAGTGAAACTAGCGACGAGAACAGTATTTTAACACCGGAAGAGTTAAAACAACAAGTTATTAATGCAGAATTAAGTTTCCTACCTGAGAAGTCTCGCGAGAATTAATATCTGAAAGCATACCATGTCTTCAATGAATGGAGACTTACAAAGGGCGCAAGCAGTTTTTCGGAGACGGTGTTGCTATCTTATTTTTTAGATTTTATAGAATTGGTATCTACCTACAATGTTAATTATTTTGATTCACAATAAACAGTTATTTAAATCTATTCCTGTTTATTATTTTATCTCCTAAAGTGTTCTCGCTGCTGAAGTGAAAAGTTATGTGTGTTACACGAGAGCAAAGTTTTTTTGCATCTCGTGCCTTTGAATCCCTCGCAACACTCAGGATTCAACTTTAGAATCACTCGCTACGCTCGTGATTCAATCGTTGAATCCTTCGCTTGCTCGAGATTCAAAATCAGCACTCGCAGCAAAAAACTACTTTGCTCTCTTGTTGCACAAATAACTATTGCTTTGTTGACTGGACTTCAATTATGGAATTCCATCATCGAACAACTGAGATTTTTTTTCGAAATTAACGCAATCGCAGGTCTACGCCAATCGATCAATATCGATGTCCATTGCCCTATGACCACTGACCTCTATCAAGTGCCTGTGACAGACGGGCATTTCATACATTGACTTGCCCGTCTCTCAGTTGCACGCCAGAGTGAGGGAAACAATATAGGTACCTATTTATATATTTTTTAATCATGTGACAACCATAAAGTAATTGGTTCCTCTTAGAAATACTTTTTACTGTTAGTTGAGCTTGATCACAAGTCAGGATAGCCAAATATTTCTCATTATTGCAGCTAAATTCTTGTACATATACCGCCCCTGAACGAATTTTCATAACATTTTTTTTATATATTAGACTGTAAGGATGGCGTTCGGAAGTATGCCATCTTTATACTCGTACTCATTTTTATCATTATTTTAAGCGACTTTGCTTTGCTACAGCAAAAAAAAGGATCAAAATTAACCCACGTCCTACAAGACGTGGGTTAATTTTGACCCTTTTTTAAATTTTGAATTTCTTCTTCGTTCTAAATTAACGCATTATTTGCGAAGGTGTTTTTATAAACATGATATTAATCCTTATCCAAATAAATACGTTATACATCACAAGTATTTACTTAATTTAGAACAAAATTTCACTTTGACATCATTTGATTTCAATGAATAGAAACAAAAATAGAAAATATTTAATGTCCAGGTACCTAATACAGTAAGCAGTAAGTTAAGACGACATGAGTAGCTAAAAATATTACCTATTGTACAGCTAGGTTACAATATAAAATAAAATAAAAATTGTTTATTTTCAGACAAATAAGTCCATAGAGAGGTTAATATTGTATGGTGTGTGTGTACATGTGTGATATGTAAGTGGTGTGTGTGCGTCTGGTGTGTGTGTGTGTAAGTGTGCGTGTTTGTTCCATTGTGCTTCGTTTAATTTGGTGTCAGATGAGGTTCCGAGTCATCTTAGCCAGTTTTATGCAAAATGTCCTTTACAATTTTTTTACAGTCGAATGAAGTAGTATTTTTAATTTCGCAGAGTATGCAGACATTATTGTACGTATTAATGAGAAAGTGGGCCCGGGAGCGTCTTGCTAGCAATGAGGTGCTGTCAGGTGTTGGGATTCTGTAATTTCTTTTGCTTATGATAGATGCGTAATCGGGTCTCCTTTTAATATTTTTGTGCGTTTTTGTCCAGGCAGAAAGAATGAAAAGCTAGCGGACACTGAGGACTCTCGTTTCGCAGAAGAGTAAATCAGTAGAGAACCGGTAGGGCTTCTTAAAAGTTACTTTAAGAAGCGCCCTCTGTGTTCTTTCAGCTTCGATTAAGTAGGTCTTTCCAGCGCTACCCCACACGCGGCCCACGCGGTGGTACGTTTTGTTTCACTCTCTGATTAAATTAATTAGAAAAAGTGGTAAAAACGGATTAAAATCTAAAGTGTCATATATCATTCTAAAGCTATTGAACTGTACTGTGCAGTGGTCGTTTCAGTTTTTCAAAACTTTGACCTATAATTGAATCATAAGCAAAAAAAAACTTTCTAAAAAACCTTTGCATAAACTACTGTTCAATCCACCCGCAGTTCGCTTAATCGCGTACTTACCTAATATTGACGTACTCATAATAAATGCGTCATACCCACTTGTTACAATTAAACAATAAAATTAAACACGAAAAACATTAATAAATAAAGTAATATACAATGGAGTGTCAAAAGTGTAAGAAAGTACTATCGAAAAAAGGAGCCCACTTCATGTGCCAAGGTTCCTGTCAAGGAACTTTTCATAGGAGCTGCGTGAAAGGCTTAGCTGCAGATATGAAGGCGGGAAAAAACAGGATCTACTGTAACAACTGTGAAGATGAGGGCTCTGATGAAGAAGAAGTGGAGGAAGAGGTACAAGACGTTGAGAAAATATTAAAAGACATTCAAAAAAAGGTCAGTGCCATACCCGGACTTAAGAAGCATTTAGACACAATACAACAAAGCATTAGCGTATTATCAGATAAGTACGATACACTATTATTTGAACACGAAGAATCTAAAGGAAAAATATCGAAGCTTGAAAAAACTGTGACCAATATTAACAACAGATGTGTGTATTTGGAAAAATGCAACATTGCACTTGAGCAAAAACTACAAGACGCTGAGCAATCATCGCTTAAACAAAACCTCGAAATTGTAGGCGTCGAGTACATACCTGGCGAAAACTTAAGAGAGATCGTGACCAAAATTGGAGATGAGATGGGTGTTAAAAGCAATGATATAGAATGGGTAAAACGGAACAAACATTCCAAACAAGAAAATAAACCATCTTCAATAGTGATTGGCTTCAAGGCGTCAGGCATTGAATCAAGGGAGGACTGGTTGGGCAATCGTCGCAAACTGATCGAGTTAAATAGCAGCATCTTTACCGGCGGATCGACTACAAATAAAATATTTATCAATGAAGACCTAACTAAAGCTACGAAGACACTGCTGTGGAACGCAAAAAGACAACTCAAAGGAGTATACAAGTATATATGGGTGACAAATGGAAAAATACTGGCGAAGAGGAAGGATGGCGACAATACAATATGGATAAGAAGTGAAAACGAACTGTGTCAGTTATCAAAGTGAATTAGAATTAGAATAAACTGTTCTTAATCGTGATTACTCGTAATACACAAAATTCGCTGATTTCAATTATTTTGATGTCATAGCTGATAATACAGTAAACTATACCTGTGCTAATGACTTAGGTAATTGGATAAGTTCAATTGTATACAATGAAGGACTATGCATTCTACATGTTAATATTCGCTCCCTTAAAAAACACTTCAGTGAACTACTTTTAACTATAAATTCCTGTATAGATAAACTAGACGTAATTGTGCTAACCGAACCTAATATTAACCACGCCTTAGTGTCATTGTTTTCAATAAAGGGTTATAGTCTAAATACGTTTACGCGAGCTGACCGAAGCGGTGGAGGGGTATTGGTGTACACGCGCGAGGGACTGGGCGCGCGAATGTGTGAGTTGACACAGACCACAGGAATGCGTTCGGCGGAGTGCGTCTCCATAACACTCCAGTTCAATAATGAGAAAATATATTTAATAGCAATATACAGACCACCGCGAATAAACAAACAGACTAAATTAAACCAATTTATAGATGACTTTCGGAAACTTATTGAAAAAATACCCATAGATTCTAAAGTGGTTTTCTGCGGGGACATAAACATAAACTTGTTAAATTGTCATGACAAATTTGTAATATCGTACGAAAATCTATTATCAGAACATGGATTCACAAAGTGCATAAATGACGTCACTAGAAAGGAAATTGTATCGGGAAAACTAGTCCAATCTTGTCTCGATCATATTTATATTCGAGCAAATAACGCCATCATGCATTCAGCTGTAATAAAACAAAAAATATCAGATCACTATTTCGTTACGGCTAACGTGCAGTGGAGACGCGCACCGTCGACGCAGTCGTCGCAGGCTCGCAGCCCGAGCGATGCGCAACCGTTGCCGCCACGACTCGTGACTTCTAAGCGCGTCCTCGACAATAACAAAGTTCGCGAGAAATTATTAAGCACTGATTTTGACCACCTCATGTCATTAGAATGCCCTGTTAAATTATATAATGCATTTAAACAAATATTCGTGGGTATTTACAATGACTGTTACGTAATTAAACGTATTTCGACGAGTAACAGGAACAACAAAAAATGGATTGATAGTAAGTTGAAGTCTATGATAAACGAAAAAGACAGATTATTTGAGTTATGGAGTAATGAGCCAAAGAATATGCTAAAGAGACTTAATTATACCAAATTTAGAAATAAATGCCAAAAAGCGATTTGTAAAAGTAAAAATATTTATGATAAAAATAGAATATTAGAGTGTAATAAAAATATTAAAAAGATATGGGAAAGGATAAATACTATGATGGGAAACAATAAACAATCGGTAGATGAATTAATTTTATCAAACATGGACGGACAAGCAAGTATTACAGACGTAAGCAATAAATTTGCGTCTACCTTCAGTAAAGAAATAGAAGATATAAAACATAAGTGTCATGAGATTTGGTTGGACAGGCAGACTTATGTAAAAGTCACGGACTTGTCCATGAGGTGGCAACCGGTAAGCTCTGAATGTGTGAAAAATATAATAAAAAACATGAATACAGATAAATCACCGGGTAGTGATCTTGTTCGCATGTCCGACATTAAAATAGTTATTGATAAAGTGAGCCCCGTTTTAGCGAAACTAATAAACCTAACTGTCAAGAACTACAAATTTCCTAATAAGCTTAAAGAGGCAATAGTTCGCCCAATTCACAAAAAAGGTGATCGTAAAAATGTATCAAACTTCAGACCTATATCAATTTTATCTAGTATAGATAAAATCATAGAAAAGTGTATCGTCAACCAACTAAGTAACTATCTACAAAAAAATAAGATCATTAACGAGTGTCAACACGGTTTTTTGAAAGGGAAAAGTACGAATACATTGCTTACAAAATTCACAGATGAAATTAACAGTTACCTAGATGATAAAAAATTTGTTATTACAATATTTTTTGATTACAAAAAAGCATTCGACACTTTGCAATTTGATACCATCCTAAATGCAATGGAGGAGTGCGGGGTGAGAGAACCACTGAACCCATGGTTCCGTGATTACCTCACCGCGCGCTCCTACCGTGTGAAGGTGGGGGATGTGTTTAGCGACAGGGTCGAGGTACGGAGTGGTGTGGCGCAGGGCTCGGGATGTGGACCAATTTGTTACCTTATGCATGTCAACAGCTTGTGCCGTGTGCTACAGCATTGTTCAGCGTATATGTTTGCAGACGACTTGTGCATACTTCGCTCCGGAACTAACATAGACGATACCTACCAGCTAGTTCAACAAGATATAGACGCGGTTGTTAAATGGTCGCACGACAATGGCATTATATTAAATGCTAGTAAAACTAAATTATTATTAATTCATTCGCCATACTTACGACCTCATAGTCCGACTCCACCATTATTCACCCACGATTATATATGTCACCATAATAACTTACTAAACTGTAAATGTAAACCTATTGAAAGAGTCGACTGTGTAACCTACCTTGGCATGAAAATAGATGAGAACTTTTCTTGGTCCCAACACGTAGACTATATTTCAAGTAAACTAAGAATATTATTAAGTAAAATGTACCACCTAAGCTTTAAAGTTCCTATTAGTGTTTTAAGATGTATTTATATGTCATTAGTAGATTCTAATTTCTATTATGAGTTATGCTCTTGACAGCTATGGATTAACATTCAAAACTAACTTGGATAAATTAGAAGCTCTTCAAATTCGTTTCATAAAACTACTTGTTACCAAAAAGACTAAAAACAGTTGTAAAGGAGATTATCGGAAACTATTTAAAATATGTAAAATTCTACCTATCACTTACAAACATAAATATCTTTTATCAGTTAACCATCAAGGTACCCAAGAGCATAGCTTAACTCACGTATTCAACAATCATAACACACGATCTATGGCTGCTGGCAGATTCAATGTACCCAGAGTCACCAATTACTTTGGTGACAGAACCCTAAAAAAACGAATACCATATCTATTGAACAGTCTGCCGGCAGACATAAGGAGTGAAACAAATAAAAATAGGTTCAGAAACAAATTGAAAAAATATTATTTAGATATATGTTGAGTGTGAGTTATATACATATATATATGGTTGGATTATAGGTGATGGATATATATATATATCTCTCTGAGCTTGGGGTTCGCCCACGTACAAGAGTGATGATTATATGTACTAACAATACTAACTTAGTACCTAAGCACCATTGTTACTAATACTTAATACTAACTATAGTCGGTACTTTTTATCTTATTAGTGTAGTGTATGAGTGTCTAGAGACTCACCGACCCCACAGTCAAACCATTACAACGGTTTTGTGGGGCTTAGTTTATAAGTCTAATTACCATTTTTTGTTAATAAATAAATAAATAAACGCTGATGCAATACTGAATTATCGATTGGTATAGCGCTAGGTAAACTTGTTGTAGTGTGTCCCTGTGGGCAGACAGTCTCGTAGTCTACGAATGGTGTGAATATATTTTCTTATTCTGCCAGAAAGGTTGGATATATGTTGCTTAAATGTAAGGTGGTCGTCAATAAGAATACCAAGGTTTTTAATGTAAGAAGTACGTTCAAGAGGAGGACAGTCGCAAGAGGAAGTCTTGTAGAAATGTTCGAAGAGCAGTGATGTGCGGCGGTTTTGGAGAAAACAATATATTTAGCGTGAGCAGGTTTCTGTCCAGGTTGTTTGCGATTAGTGATAATCCCTCTTCTGCTAGAAAGTGTAAATGTTCCCACGATTTTTCGTGAAATATTACGGCAGTGTCATCTGCATAAATTATATTTTTAGCATTATTTACGGAAAGGTTTAGTATGTCGTTAATATAGACAATGAAAAGCGTGGGACCAAGTAGACTACCCTGTGGAACTCCGAAATCAATGGAGAGTTGATCACTAGTAAAAGAGCTTATTGCTTCCGGTAGTTCAGGTAGGTAGCTTCTAAACCATTCAAGGCAAATTCCTCGTATTCCTATGCATCCTAGTTTCTTAAGGAGAAGGCCAGTTGAAACTGTGTCGAATGCCTTTGCAAGATCAAGGAAGATGGCTAGGCATTTTTCATTTTTCTCAATATAAGAGGAGACAATCGGCAAGAAGAGTTGCAGCATCCTCGGTTGACCTATTCCTTCGGAAACCAAATTGGTTATCATGGATTAGATGATTTATTATCAATGAATGAAATAAGACGGGACTATCCTCTCTAATATTTTAGAGACAGAGCATAACAGTGCTATAGGTCTGTAGTTATCTGGTGCATGTTTGGGACCGCTTTGTAGATGGGGAAAACCGCACCTATTTCCCAACATTCTGGGAAGGCACCGGTCTCAAGGCTCAGGTTGAAGATGTGCATCATTGGTACTAGTAAGGATTTTAAAGCTCTTTTGATAAGAATAACCGAAATTTTCTCAGGTCCAGGAGCGCTATCGACTTTGAGGTCAGATATAATTTTAGTAATTTCGTAAGCATCTGTCGGTTCAAGGAGAAGAGAGTGTGGATTTGATACGACGGATATGTAAGGGTCAAGTCACACCGAGACGCGACGCTGCGCGCACGTTTCAATAGAGCTATTCAAAATCTAACTCTATTTACTACTCGAAAAGATACACATTTCGCAACGCAAGTCGACGCAGTGCGGCGCCGCGGGGCGCCGCGCTGAGTTTTAATAGCGACTCAAAATCTAACTTTATATACTACACGAAAAGATACACATTCGCACTATTGATGCGACACGTCGCGTCGCGTCGCGTCTCGGTGTGAACTGACCCTAAGATATTCTCCTAGACTAAGACTCCTAAGATATATATAGAAATAAAATATACACTCGATACCTACAGAAACTTATTTTCCAAACTTCTTTCAATAATGAGATCTAACTACAATAACCAACAGATTATTGATAACAAAGACAATCCAAAAAACCTCCGGAAAGCAATAAAATCTATAGGTCACATATCTCCTAAGAGTAATGAAACCTCCCAACTACTGAGCCCCAATAGAGTAAAAGAAACATTTAACTCCTATAACTCACACTTCACCTCAGTAGGAACCCGTCTGGCAGACAAAATACTAGAAAAACATAAACTATCTCAAAAAAGATTCATTCTTTAATAAACACTTAGGGTCAGCTCACACCGAGACGCGACGCGGCGCTACGTGACGCAACAATATTGCAAAGTGTATCTTTTCGAGTAGTAAATAGAGTTAGATTTTGAATAGCTCTATTGAAATGTGTGCGCAGCGTCGCGTCTCGGTGTGACTTGACCCTTAGGAGATATCATAGTTTTAAAATAACTTCGCAAGGCGTTGTAACAAAATCTTAACAAATAGGTACTAGCTGCCCGGCGCGACTTAGTTCGCGTGGTGTCCTACTACCCCTTACTCTATACCCTACCCCTACCCTACTCCTACCCTGCCCCTATTTATTTAAACTTAGATGATTTAATACACAATTAAATATAAAATGATAACGCACATAACATTAGTTGACGATACTCCGCTAAAACTCTAATCACAGCTTTTTTGATGTTAGTCGATAAGCAAATAACAATTTTGTATCTTTTATAAAATGCAGTCATCAAAAGCTGGCAGATTCGTCTCAGAACTAAGTTGTTGTAGGTTTCCTTGTTTATCTCTCTTAACTTTTTCTTTTGTTTTGTTGTATATATATTTTTATATGTATGTATACATGTATTTATTCTTATATTTTAATTATAAATATTTTCTATGTTTTTTTGCTGTTGCACCTACTGAATGTTGTTTCTGCATCACCCTAAGGTAGACTGGTAGAAAATGCCCAAGGCATTAAGTCCTCCTTTGTACAGTTTTTTTTTACTTGTGCATAAAGTTTAATAAATAAAAAAAAATAAAAGCGTTTAATATTTAAGAATCCTTAGTTTTCTTGTTGACTTAGGATAGACGGATAATCCTATCCTACTCCTACCCTACCCCCTACCCCTATCCCTACCCTACCCTTAACCTATACGAAAAGAAAATAATATGAAGAAAAGATGTATCAAGCTACATCAAAAATTTTTTTCTTGATAATAAACTAAAATACTCGTAGAAATAAAATAAAAGAGTTAAGGACAGGCCAAACAATTGAATAATAGTACATTATGATATAAGTGCGGTAAGTTGAAAATTACAGCCGAGGCGATATTGCTTGCCCGAGCCGTAGGCGAGGGCTAAAAGAAAGCAGAGGCTGTAATTATCAAAGCGCACGTTTGTCATACGACGTTTTATAACATATTTGCGAGGAAATATATAAAACTAGGACTTCGGAATAATTTTTACTTCTTAACAAATAAGAGATGCGCGCGCGTTCACGCTTTTTTTTCCGGCATAGGCACAAAACAGCCAGTATTATTAAAAAAGTAAATTAATATTTTTGTTTTTGTTACAGATATTAATGGTTGTAATTTATTGTCAAAATTAATTAAGTTAAAGAATTAAATGTTTATTTATTATATTTTATCTCCCAAAGTTAATTTTATTCATAAAATGTTGACTACTTTTCTGAAATAAAAACTCTTTGCTAAGATTTAAAAAAGTACCGTTCGTTTTGACGGAGCATCTTGATAAACCGTGCGATTTACTTTACATTACCGCACAAGTGCGTAATGAGATACATTACGATATTGAAATTGGTGAAATAAGAGACCCTTTACGAGCAAATACATATGTTATAAATCAAACTATACAATCTTATTACCTGGGATATTACTGAACGCACCCTGTTTGACAGGTACGAACAGTTTGTATGGGATATTAAAATTGTTGCTTTTACTATTTTCCTTACAACTTCTTCATATTTTCTCACCTTTTAAACCTTCCAATGACTTCTACAAATATTTCAAAACCAAAGTTAGCCAAATCGGTCCAGCAGTTCTCGAGTTTTAGTGAGGCTAACAAACGGCATTTCATTTTTATATATATAGACTATTAAAAAATAGGGGTTAGTGGTAGAAGGATTAAAATTTAGGATTGTATGACTGTATTTTTCAATGCCGAATAATAAAAAAATAAAAATAAAAATTTGGGGTGGACCATCTTATTACTTACTGGGTATGAAAAATAGTTTACGTCCTACTCTCAGACCTACTGAATATACACACAAAATTTCATAAGAATCGGTCAAGCCGTTTCGGAGGAGTTTTGTTACAAACACTGTGACACGAAAATGTTATTCCTTCCTTTATAACAGAAAGCTGAAGAGTTTTTTTGTTTGGTTGAAAGCGCTAATCTCAGGAACTGCTGGTTCGAAATGAAGAAATATTTTTGTGTTGGATAGTCCATTTATCGAGAAGGCTAACATTACGCTAATATAAGAAAAATTAAAATTGTTGCAAAAACGGGAATAGTTATTTGTGCAACAAGAGAGCAAAGTAGTTTTTTGCTGCGAGTGCTGATTTTGAATCCCGAGCAAGCGAAGGATTCAACGATTGAATCACGAGCGTAGCGAGTGATTCTAAAGTTGAATCCTGAGTGTGGCGAGGGATTCAAAGGCACGAGATGCAAAAAAACTTTGCTCTCGTGTAACACACATAACTTTTCACTTCAGCAGCGAGAACACTTTAGGAGATAAAATAATAAACAGGAATAGATTGAAATAACTATTTATTGTGAATCAAAATAATTAACATTGTAGGTAGATACCAATTCTATAAAATCTAAAAAATAAGATAGCAACACCGTCTCCGAAAAACTGCTTGCGCCCTTTGTAAGTCTCCATTCATTGAAGACATGGTATGCTTTCAGATATTTCTCGCGAGACTTCTCAGGTAGGAAACTTAATTCTGCATTAATAACTTGTTGTTTTAACTCTTCCGGTGTTAAAATACTGTTCTCGTCGCTAGTTTCACTCATATTTTACGATTATTTTAATATTTTTTAACTTATTCAACTCTGTACGCCAGTCACGAAATTTTATTCCCGCTCTTTTATTTAAATTAAGGCGTGTTCGGAAATAGCACCCATGATATTTTATTATTCAAAATAAATATTACGATAAGTACCTAACATTTATTGAAACTAGCAGTAAATATTTACAATTTAAATATCAGTTTTATTTGCAGTAAATACTTATTTTCGTTTAAATAAAACAATAAGTTAAAAATTCAATAAGTTACATTAAAAGACATAATTTTCTTTTTGCAAAATTTCTTTAGTTAGTACGAAATTCCGAACGTGTTTGTCTTTGAAGTCGAATTCAAAATCCGAACTTCGAAAGGGCTGGTCTTTGTCTCTCTCTCTTTCTAATGGCGGGAAAGAGATAGAGTGTGAATGTTTCGAATTGTATGATTATCCCAAAGTAGAATAAAAAAAAAATTAAAAAGTTACTTTGTCTCACTCAGTGAGCAAAATCGCATTTTGCTCACTGATTTCACGCAGCAAAACCTACTTGTTTGAGCTACTGAAGTGAAAAAATGATTTCCTTTGAGAGCTTCCGTTGTGTAAGCTGCGTAAACGGTTAAGGTGAATGGGTAGTGGTAGACCGCGAAATTCAAATTTTCTTACGTTTTTTGCAATTTGCAGGTCAGTGTCAGATTGTATCTTGATCAAAATATGATTCGCGACAATAACAGGTACATATTTAAGGAATTATAATCATTAGAATCATTAATATATCTTTCTAAGTTAGATTTCTACCACCAACCACCAATCTCTTATGGAAAAGTGTTAGTGGTAGAAATCTAACTTAGAAAGATGTATTATTGATTCTAATGATTATACTTCTCTAAATATGTACCTGCTATTGTCGCGAATAATATTTTGATCAAGATACAACCTGACACTGACCTGCAAATTGCAAAAAACGTAAGAAAATTTGAATTTCGCGGCCTCAACTACCCATTCACCTTAAAGGTGGATACAGACATTGCGAGGCATGCGCAGCGCACGGCGTTCATCGCTTGCTTCGCAACATGTGGACGTCCATCCATATTCGTGGTGAGGGTATGATTTCAATGAATATCTTAGTTTTAAAATAATACTAATAATAAAGCTGAAGAGTTTGTTTGTTTGAAAGCTCTAATCTCTGGAAGACTCGGTCGGATTTATAAAAATCTTTTTACATTTGATAGCCCAATTCTTGAGGAAGGCTATGCTTATTAAACATAACTCTAGGACCCTGTTTTATTTTCTGCTGCTGGCTATATAATTGGGCTCCAAAATGCACAGTTGTTGGGCAGACACATTGACCATTATTATATTTTCTTGGCAAACATTTTCAACTGAGTGCTGAACAAATTGATGTCTTAATTTTTGACAAAACTATTAGTCTTAAATTAGTTATGTCAACATTCAGTTGAAAATATTTTTGTTTCAATTGTTATTTTTGCTCTGTAGGTATTTGATCTCTACAAATTAATAGTGCAACATAATTATTGATCTCTTGTTAATATGTAGTAAAACTTAAAAATAAAAGTGAAGATAAATGTTGATAATTTCATTGTTTTATTTGAATAACTACCATAATTACATATTATTTATTTCTGTATACTAAATCCCACGGGATTGAAAATGTTCAGTCCCGTAAATACCGAGATTTAACATTTCGAGGCTGCGGGATTGGAAGCCCTAGTAGCGCGTACCTACAGAGTTAACATAAGGGGGTCCTTAGACGATCAATATGGCATCAGTTCAATATATTAATATGATCTTGATTCAGATTGATCGTGTACGTTACATTTCGATTCGTACCTATCAGTCAGGATGAAACAGAACTGATACCAGACCTGCATAGCTGTTCACAATCATCTGACACGCCATCGTATCAAAAACACATTTCGCTAACCTGATTTGACTTGCAGAAATTTTTAGAGGTATCTTCATGATTTTTTTCTATCGTATCAAATTAGTTGTATTATGTTTTCAACACACTACCTACTTAGCAAATATCCTGAAGAATATCATATATTTTCTGATTTTGTTTACTGTAGTCGATCATATACATTTTTTGTTTTTTGTTTCTAAAATTTGCGTTTTTTATGTTTAGGTCTTGTAAACCCCTTAAATGAAATAGACAACCACTATTCTTCCGAAAGCCGTTTGATGTCGGGAGACATCATTATCATCATCATCATTAAAGTCATCAACACACTCTCTAAGACCAAGTAATCCCACAGAATGACTATTTCATGAAATCTTGACATTAGGTAATAGGTAATACGGGCTGGTGCCTGGTGTCCGTACTCCACGTCAATGCGCGTATTTTGCGTACAAATCTTGACATTTTGAGATTATACTATAAACAAGTTGTATTACTGGTTCTAATGATTATGATTCTGTAAGTATTTACAATATAATAACAATACAACAACACAACACAACAACACAATACAATACAACAACAACAAACAAAACAACAACAACACAACACAACAATAACACAATATGATTCGCGGCCGTAACAAATATGTATTTAGGTACATATTTGTTACGGCCGCGAATCATATTTTGATCGACGTACAACTTAATACTGACCAGCAAATTGCAAAAAACGTAAGAGAATTTGAATTTTGCGGGTTACCTTAGCACTTCCCCCTAAGGCGAAAGCGCCAGGGTAGCCCGCGAAATTCAAATTTTCTTACGTTTTTATATTTTAACCCCACAGAATTATAATCATTAAAGTCATAAACACAACTCTTTAAGACCACGTAACCCCAAAGAATGACAATTTCATGAAACAGTTGTTCTTTGGGGTTACGTGGTCTTAGAGAGTTGTATTGATGACTTTAATGATTATAATTCTGTAAATACATAATTATTTGTTACGACCGAGAATCATAAGCTACCCTGGCGCTTTCGCCTTAAACTGACAAAATTATCGGGTTTTGGACTTATGAACAGCGTTTGGAGGACTCCTACGATAACATTGATTGATGTTCGATACGATACGGAAGTGTATCGAGTGGTTGTGAATAGCTATGCAGATAGACAGGATGTAATGAAAATTTTGATTTATCGGGTGACCTAGACAAGTTATCGCGCGCCCAGTAAAGACTGCCATGTCGCGTAATATGGAATTTTTAATTTGATTATTAAAAACTTTGAGGGTTTGTTATGATCCGTGTCACACCTTCATCCTGGACAGCTCTTGCAACAATGACTATCCTATACTCATAGTGAGTGGGCAGAGGTCGCTTGATGAGGTCGAATCCATTTTTATTGTGTTAAGTCACTGCGTGTGTACCTAGCATTAAATAAGGAAAGTAAAACCCTGCTTTGGAAACTAATAAATAAAACTCTACTGGCCAAATAGATTAGCCGTAAGGACTATCACAGAAAACCAATACTCTTGTTATTTTTTTTTATTATTCTTCTTTTTTGTTATTTCAACCCGCAAAAAGTTAGGAATGTCCAAAACGCATTAAAAAGTGCAAACAGCGCTAATTATTCCCCTAGTGGCAGACATAACGTACTAATTTGTCAAAATAGGTTATAACGCAACCAAGTATGAAAGAGTGTAGACTGGTATCGAACCTCTCTTTTTCCCACATTGTTTTAGGCGGTTTGTCTCTTTTTATCCTCCGTCAGACAGCGTTGACGTAAACTGTCACTGTTACACCGCGAGGCTACGTACCTACGTAGTAACATCGCATACGTTCATGTTTTTTTGAGAAGATAAACGTTGAAATCTGTACATTATTGTAATATCAAGCGAGAAAATGTTCGGTGGCAGTGTGCCCGTGGTGATTCAATCCAGGTGAAACACGCGCGGCGAAAGGGGAGTGCAAAACGTGGTGTGTCGAGCACGAGCTTGCGGTTGCCGTAGTTTGTTATCAAACAGCGCTGCCCGAGGCCGCGATCGCGAGACCATGGCGGAGGCGGCGCCTGGGAACATCGTGAAGGAGGGCTGGCTGCAGAAGCGCGGCGAGCACATCCGCAACTGGCGCGACCGTTACTTCATCCTGTTCGACAACGGCGACCTGGTGGGTTTCAAGACGCAGCCGGAGCGGAACAACTACCGCGACCCGCTCAATAAGTTCACGGTGCGCGACTGCCAGATCATGGCCGTGGACAAGCCGCGCCCCTACACCTTCACCATCCGCGGCCTACAGTGGACCACCGTCATCGAGCGCAACTTCTCCGTCGACACCGAGAAGGAACGGTGAGTGTGCCCCTGCAGCCACAGACCTGGTCACAGAGCGCGCCTTGCGTTCACTGCTAGGTCAGACCACTGGCCCGCTGGACTAGCTGCTGCTCATAGTACTACATGCTCGTGGTAAACCAATCATGGTAATTGTCAGTGGGGTTTCACTGCACGGTAACTGCTCCGGGTTTGCCCACAGCTTGTCATAAGGAAACTAATTGTTTGGGAGGAGGATGTTTTTATTATTCTCATGTTTTCCTGTTTTAGTGATTATGGATGCAGTCATAGATGAAAATATGTGAAGTTTGCATGTTTTCCTAATTCCAACCTAGCTATCACATTAAAATTAGAATCATGAACAATAACAACTAACAACAAGTTTGACATTTACTGTTGCAAACACCTGATAGCGTTGCTATCTGAACTTTTAATTATTATGATGATTACATTTCTTTAATTTATCTATAATAATTTATGCATGACCTTGGCTTCTGCATATTACACAGGATATGCTGGGAGTGGCCAATGAGGCTAAAGCTATTCCAACCCGTAACGTCACACTGCAGAGCAGTGGCGTGCCTAGGGGTCAAAATTAGGGCAAGCCCACAGATTTTCAATGTATAAAAAAAACGACCAACTGAGGGATTGGCTGATTTTCTTGTTATTAATGGTTGTTAGTAGTAATAACATCATTATTATAATTTTGCTAAGAAAACCTTTAAAATACTAAGAGCAGGTACTACATATTTCAAGCATCAGTATGTAATTGTCATAAGCACCATCTATATTAATAAATATGCATAACCACAGCTTTTAGCTGGACCTTTTTGTCCTTAATTAATTTCGCTTGTCACATGCAAATTATTGATTTATTGTTCTTTTCTCGTATGCATTATTTTATAAATTACATTTATAAGTCAATTGAAAATTTTAACATGAGCCGCTACCTGTGTTTGTCATACTCATACCTACTAAACAATCAAATGAGTAGTTTCTATTTTAATCTGTCTTCTTCACTAGCAAAAATACTTGTTTTTATTTCCAAGAAGTACCTACAGTAATTTAAGATTGGTTACGGTGAAGTAAAGAGATTGACAGAAAACTTGCAGAAAACTCAACGTATGTATTTATGTACCTTTTCAATGACAGTTTCCGAATTCACATAATGATAAAGAACACTATATTCATTAACCATTTTACAAAATCATAGGGAATGACATTGCCACAAGCAATATTTTTTTTAAATAATAAAACTAATTCACAAAGTATTCAAAATCAAAACTTCAAAACAATAACAAATTGCAAATTGAGTCGCGTTGCGTCATCGCGCCACACGTGCATTGCTTTCGCAACTCACTTTACGCGGGTCAACGCGGATAGTTCATTTGCGCCAACTTAATGCCTCTCAAAAGCCTGGCTTTTCATTTCATAGAAATCTGTGTTTTATGTACTTACCCATATCAACAAATGTAAACGTTTCTATCTTCGATCAATAATAGTACTAGATTAATGATCAGGAACAAAAATAAGTCGCTAAAGTGGCCACGTTTGCACACACATAAACATTTAATATTTCTTACTAAGAACTGTAGAAAAAAGTTTAATAATATTAACAACTTCAGATTATTATAAACCTTAACACTCAAACATAAAGTTGTATTACGATTGCAAATGATTAATATTTAAGCCCTTCTGTCATCGGAGATAGGTTAAAAGCAATAAATTTAAAATGTCACTTGAAAATAAAAAGTCATTTTTATAATAACTACAAAAATATGGGTTATTGTACATTCGCCACAAAGTAAATTCGTCACTATTTTTAAACCCCATACATTGAAAGTGTATTCGTCACTGCATAAAAAATATGTGTAAACTCGTCACAAGTCTGCATAGGTACATATTTTTTTGCATAAAGTACTGGTAGAAAACAAAGTTATTGATTTTTAGCGCTCAAAATGAAAATTATTTCCAAATTTTTGTTCTCTCCTGCGCTCCTGCACATGCTATCACGCGCTCGCTCGCTCGCTGTATCTATCTCTTTCTAGCCGTACCGGTATACTGGAAGATGTTATTATTTCACAAAAATATAAACATTCTTTTTTATTATTCGATGATGAGTGATGACAGTGATCCTGAAAATAGAATAATAGCTTTCTGCACTGAGACAGCTCGTGAAACCATAACAAATATACAAACATTTTTTTGGATGGCACATTTTCAAGCTGCTGTAAACCATTTTATCAGCTGTATTGTATATATGTTACGGGCAACGTGATTAACTCGGCATTATTAATAAGGACCGGCCATTATTAATAATGCCTAAGAGCGATGGGCAAAGTGATTAATTTATTACTTTGACCGGCCATTATTAATAATGCCCGATGGCACGGGGTCTATGTAATAAGTCAGTGTTTGAGATAGCTCGAATTTATTATGGACCGGGCAGTATGAATAAGTCCCTACTTGTAGCCGGGCAATGTGATAAATTGGGTTCCCTATCCATTTCCATAAAATTTTAAGACCTAATATAACTTGGCATACTTTTGTTGTCCTAATTATATTTTCGCATAAATTATTTACGCATAACAGCTTACGCATAATTTTTTCACGTATAATTTCTCTAATTATAATAATGATTAAGCATAACATTGTAATGCATAAATTTTTTAAGCATAACACTCTAAAGCATAACTTTATTAAGCATAACAATAATAATAAGGCGTAGTCGACGGAGCCCCGCTTCGCGGGGCTCCTTTGTGTGTGCAGTGTTTTTGTGTGCAGGGTTTAAAGGAACCTAACACGAAGGGGATGACGGGGTCTCGTTCGCTCACTCCGCTCGCTCACTTGAGCCCCCGTCATCCCCTTCGAACCTAACCTGTCCGAGTCGGGGTGGCCCAATTCCCGAGCTCGCTTCGCTCGCTCTTGCATCCTAAGTTCTCATTTAATAAACAAAAACACTACAGTTCACCTATTTTATTACTTTGCCCAAGATAGGGTGGGAAATATTCATAATGGCCAGGAAAAGTGATTAATCTTGCTGTTTTAATCACATTGCCCAATTGAGTCGGGGATTATGAATACAGACCGGCCATTATTGATAGTGCCCAGACTTATCAAATTGCCCGTAACATATATATATACTTAGTTGTAAGTAAAACTGTGATTTTTTATGTAGAAGCAAATTACCAAAAAATAATATGATTATTACTGTGATTTGTACGCAAAATACGCGCATTGACGTGGAGTTGCGGACACCAGCCCGTATTATTACCTACTGTGATTTTATTGTCATTCTATTATTTTTGTTATAACTGTAATGATGCAGGAAAGTCAGCCTATTGCAATAATATATATATATATATATATATATATATATAGTTGTTAGTAAAAGTGCGCCTTTTAATTTAGATGCAAATTACCAAAAAAAAAAGATGATCATTATGATATCACGCTGTCTTTGACAACGCGGGCTTAAAAATGCACAAAACCAGACAATATTACCGTATATTTTAGCTGTAAGTAGAACTGTGATTTTTATGTGAATTTCTGTGATTATGAAAAATAAAGAAATAACGTTTTATTCGTTATTGTTTGATTTTTCTGCTGTCTGTACGGAAATAAACAATATGGCGGATTTTCTTTCATAAACATAGAGTTGTGACGAGTTTACACATACTTTTTTTCGTGGCGTTTACTTTGTGACGAATGTACAATAACCCAAAAATACTTATTCTAAAATGAAACTTAACGTCTAAGGAATAAGGTTAAAAACATTTTGTTGACAATTTCGTGCTTACTCTAATTTGGAACTAGACGTAGTTCTTGGTATTACATTTCAATACTCAGAACACAGTAAGTATGGAAAGACGTAGAGTTGCAGAATATAATATTTTTAGGTGAAGGTTTGTTTCTTATGGTGGCAAATATTTTTGCTGAAGATGTGGCCTGTAAATAAACGTACGCGGTTTATTTAAAACAATGAAAATACCTACAAGAATAGTTTTCTTCTGATAAAGATTTTACAAAAATTACCCGATTTGATAAATCATTCGTCCACTCTGGACTTAAAGCTGATTGCACAATTATTGGTCTGTGAATCTAAAAAAAAAACATAGTCAAATTACTTTTTTTAATCAAAACGTTATCTTACATCAACTATTTTAATACGTACTTCACGATAATTACCTGCAAATTGGGAAGCTGCCGCGCTGTTTTTATTAATCTACGCCTTTGCGTGTTTCCTGTTATGTCCAATCTATCAAAATGAATCGAACATGTAGCTGCAACACATACCTACATACACCATGCGCGCGCGCCAGCGGCTGGTGGAACTCTGTTAGCGCAGACGCGGCGCAAGCTTTTATATGCGAGCACGAAATGCAAACCTTTTCGTCTTACCGACATATTATTTGATTTATTTCATAGTGTTATGCATGTCGGTAGCCGCTAATAATCTTCTAAATATTTTTGCATATAATAGGTGTAGTTTTGCAATAAAAGAGCATTCGCATCTTAACCGTCTTTCACTTCAGACACTGCTAGGGACTCCTACCTCAACAGAACATATTGTCGAATTTTTAATATAACTGTATATATGTATATTTCTTCTCCTCTTTCTTTCGCGGCAATACTACACCCATTTTTGTTGAGGTAACAACCCATGCATTCCTATACTTATGATTATTACTTATCTGTGACATGTGTGTATTGTATTTTGATAATCTGTGGTTCGTTCCCTCTTGGCCTGAAAAATCTGTAATGACAAGATGTAATTTTCTCATGTTTTTATTAATAAATGTTATTTAAGTACAATGTGGGTTTGGAACAATAATATAAAACAACATCAATAATAGTTATGGGCCCAGTCTCAACGAAAGTGAAAGAAAAGGAATCTAAGGTACGATTATAGAATAATTACTCGATAGAACAAAAGTAAGGAAAAAATAAGATGGAGTCAGTAAAGTATAAGATAGAACCATTCTGCGGAAAAAACTTTGCTACGTGGGCGTTTCGCATGAAAAGTATTCTCACTGAATATGATTGCTTAGCGGCAATTCAGAGTGAACAGTTTGTTGTTAAAGATGAAAATAAGAAACTCGAGTCAAGGGCGCAGGCATTACTAATTGCCGGTGTGGCGGACTCCCACATTGATTATTTAAAGAAAAATTCGGCTTATGTGGAAAAGCTTAGAGGAAAATTTTATGAAAAAGAGTACTGTTGGGACTTTGTTTTTAAGGAGAAAATTATCAGAAATAAAGTATAATGAAAAGAAGGCTCTTCAAGACCACTTAATTGAGATTGAAGGAATATTCAATGAATTAGAAGGAGCCGAGGTTAAATTATCTGAAGAAGAAAAAATAAACTATTTGTTACTATCAATGCCAGAAAGTTATAATAATCTCATCGCTTGAAACCCAGAGTGAGATAACATAAATTTTTGCAAAGAGAAGGTTACTGGCAGAAGACGAGAGGCGCCAAGGTCATAATAAAAAGGCAGATACAAATCCACAAGCGGCATTTAATTGTTACACCTGCGGGAAACCAGGACATAAAAAATTCCAATGTAGAATGAATAGAGGACGTGGATACCATATAGGTCAAGGAGATATCAGACAACGAAATGATAACAGACAACAAGATAATACCAGGCAAGGATATGACACGAGACAATGTGGAAGAGGAAGTAACTGGAGAAATGGGTATAGACGAGGAAATGGATATGGCAACCGTAGAGACAACTCGACAAGAGGGCAAAGTGATGCGAATTTAGCAGGTAACAATGCAGTACAGAACAATGCATTCCTGAGCTATGGACAGCAAGGTAATATATTCAATGATAATTATAAGATAGAGTTTTGTGTAGATTCTGGATGTACTGACCATTTAGTTAATACGAAAGAACACTTTGAAAATTATGTTGAATTAAGGTTCCAATTAAAATTGCTGCGGCTAAGAATGGAATAAATTTAGAAGCTATAGGTGTTGGTAATTTGCAAGTGAAAAGTATAGTAGGTACAAGGGAAAATGAGTGTTATATAAATAATGTTTTGTATGTACCAGAATTAAGGAAAAATTTATTAAGTATATCCAAAATGGAAAGTGCAGGTATGAAAGTAGTATTCAATCAAGGACAAGTAAGAGTGTACACTCATGACAATTTGTTATTAATTGGAGATAAACATAGAACTTTATATACTGTGCATCTTGAAACTAATCGTAAAATATGTAATTTTAATTGTAAAACAAAAGATGAGATTGAATTATGGCATAGGAGGTTTGGCCATTTAGGTAATACTAATTTGAATTTATTAGTTAAGAAAAATATGGTTGATGGTTTATCAGGATTAAAAAATAAAACAATAGAGAATGACTTGTGTGAACCATGTATATTAGGTAAACATTGTAGACAGCCATTTAATAAATCAGGGTATAGAGCTAGACGACCTTTAGACCTCGTACACACTGACGTTTGTGGGCCAATCTCTCCATGTACATATGATGATAAAAATTATTTTGTAGCATTCATTGACGATTACACACACTACAATGGTTTACTTAATGAGAAATAAATCAGAGGTTTTTGAGCATTTTAAACATTATTACTATTTGGTAACAAATCATTTTAATATTAATCTTTATAAATTGAGATTAGACAATGGGCGTGAATATCTCTAATGATTTTAAAGACTTTTGTAATAGGAATGGCATAGTCATGCAACATACAGTAGCATATAATCCAGAGATGAATGGTGTAGCTGAATGCATGAATAGGACACTTATGGACAAAGCACGGACTATGTTAATTGATTCTGAAATGAAAAAGGAATTTTGGGGAGAAGCCGTATTATTCTCAGCGTATGTAACTAACCGAAGCCCAGTTTCAGGAAGAGAGCAGACTCCTAGTGAACTATGGGAAAATAGGAAGCCTGATGTGTCAAATTTAAGAATTTTTGGATGTGCTGCATATAATCATGTACCTAAAGAATTAAGAAAAAAGCTGGATGATAAAGGTAAAAGGATGATAATGATAGGATATGCTATTGGTGGATATAAACTCTATGATGAAGAAACAGGATCAGTCGTCATCGCAAGAAATGTTGTTTTTGATGAGAGAAGAAAAAATACTGAGAAAAATATTCACTTACCTAGATATGATGATCACGAAGACAGGAAAATCTGAAAAAAAAACTTACAAATAAAAGGAATGAGGAAAGAATGGAAGAAAAAGGACATGACAGAAACTTAAGTGAAGAAAAGAAATTTAGTAACCAAGAAAATTTAAGAAAAATAGAAAAAGAAGATACAGCAAAAATAGAAAAAGGAAATTCAGAGAGTCAAGAAACAGGAAGAGTAAGAAGACAATCTAAGAAACCGACATGGCAAGAAGACTACGTAATGAATTTTGAAGATGACATTGATGCATTTTATGCTTTATTTTGTGATGAGGACAATATTCCACATAATTATGAAGAAATAAAAGGAAGAGAAGATGAAAAGGAATGGATGATAGCTGTAAGAGAAGAATTAAAAGTATTAAAAGAAAGTGAAACTTTTGAAGTAACCCAAAGGCCAGAAGACCAGAAAATATTAGATGCAAAGTGGGTTTTTACAAAGAAGAATACAGGAACAGACAATATTTGTAAAGCAAGACTAGTAGTAAGAGGTTTTCAACAAGAAGGTCAATTTGAAGATATATACTCACCAGTATTAAGAATGCAAACTTTAAGAACTCTTTTTTTAATACAGTTGCTCAAAAAGTGGCGTATTGCAGGGACGTATAGCGTTCGGGATGTGGGCTATTACATACTCGTGCTTTTTTTTTACCTTTCCCGAACTCGTGCGTTCTCTTTCCCAACTGTCAAAATAATGTCTATTAAAAAGTGAAACCAACCATGAAGTTTTTACTAAAAGAAAATTCATAGAAGTTTTTATGATTCATGCAAATACGTATTATTTCTAAAAAGAAGCTACTAATTTGTTTCAATATCAGATTTAATGATTTGATTGAATGAATTAGGTTAGGTTTCATTTCATTTCATCTCATTAAATTTCATTTTCATTTCATATCAATAAAAAAATTCTACTGAACACTTGGCTGTATGGGCATAGCTTCCTTTGCCTACCAGAATGGGTGAAGAAAAAAAATCTCTGCTTATATTCTACGGTTGGCGCCATTAGTTAGTTGAGTTTATTGTGTTTTTATTGTTTTATTAAATTGCTTAATTTTTTCGCAACTGTATTAAAAATAGTCGTTCAGTACACGTGCGAAACCGTCATTGCAACTTGTTCCGACTGTCAACCCTCGCCTTCGGCTGCGCCTCGGCTCGGGTAGACATTTGTCGGAACTCTTTGCAATGACAACCTTTCCGCACTTGTAATGAAATATACTATATCAGTGGCTGCTAACAAAGATTATCATATTAGTCAGATGGATGTGAAAGGAGATTTTTATATGGACGCATAGACGAAGAGATCTTAGACCACCAGAAGGAATGAACATCAAGTCAGGATTGGTACTCAAGCTGAAAAAGTCCTTATACGGCCTAAAGAAATACCAAAATATTGATATGAAAAATTTAATGAGACTATAACATCTTATGGTTTTATGAGATCAAACAATGACTATTGCTTGTATACTAAAAGGGAATTATACTTCTATATGTAGACGATTTATTAATTTTTGGTTCAAGTCTGAGAGATATTGATAATGTTAAATGTTTTCTTAAAACTAAATTTAGAATGAAAGATCTAGGTAATGACAATTTAATGTATTTAGGAATTTCTATTAAAAGGACATCTGAAGGGATTTCTATAGACCAATCAAACTATTTGTTTAATATTTTAAAAAGATTTAGCATGCAATATTGTAATGGGTGTGACACGCCAATGGATGCTGATTTTAAGTATGATGAAAATTCTGAGATTGATTTATCTTTAGAAAAACAATGTCGTTCATTGATAGGTTCACTTATGTATGCAACTATAGGTTCAAGACCTGATTTAGCAGCATCTGTTTATTATTTAAGTAGGTTTCAATCTAAGCCAAGTGCTGATTTATGGAGAAGTTTAAAACGAGTGTTACTTTATGTTAAGAAAACTGTAAATGTTTCTTTAATGTATACCAAAAATAATTCTAGTATGCCTTTATTAGCTTATGCTGATGCTGATTGGGCTAGGGATTCAGATAGAAAGTCCTCATCTGGATATTTAATTAAAGTTTTTAATAATACTGTTGTGTGGAAATCTCGTAAACAAAACACTGTAGCATTAAGCACAACAGAGGCAGTTTTTTGCATTATGTGAATGTATAATGGAAACATGTTGGATGATTAAGTTACTAGTTGATTTAAATATAAAGGTAGACAATGTGGTAATTCTTGAAGATAATCAAAGTACTATTAAAGCCATTAAGAATCCTGATCAAAAGAGATTGAAGCATGTAGATGTAAAATACAATTTTATTACACAAAAGGTTAAAGAGAATTTGATTACTGTGAAATATATTAATACTAAGAGACAACTTGCTGACATTTTAACAAAGCCAAATTAAGAGTGTATTTAATAGTTTGTGTGAAGGTTTAAAGGACATCAACCAAAATGGGCTAACCGTGAACAACCGTATTGGGAAAAAAGGAATTCATAAATAATTGAGTAATAATATTTACTGAACATTGGTCCCTATTCGGGAGTGCCAAAATAAATAATATTAAAAACGAATAAAATAGATTTTTAATTGATTTGTATTTGTATGGTGACAGTTGCGGCACGGCGTGCGGGGCGCGTTGTGTTAGGGTTGCCTAAAGATTTATTCTTTAGGCAACCCTAACACAACGCGCCCACACAGAAAAAATAATATCGATATTTTTGATGTTTCGATTCGAGAGCTTCGAAACATTAAAATGTTTTCCTGAAAGACCGAGCTTTACTCTGGTCGTTGGAGGGTTCATCATCAGCATCACCATCATCATCTTAACCTTACATGAATAAAAAGGTATAGTTTACGTAAAAACATTTTTTTTTTGAGATGGTGAAATCATCCGTTTATTTCTCCCGCGCTAGGCTTCTCGTGTCACACTTTTTGCGTCTTGTGGAAAGTGAGGAAGCCGTGACGCCACTCCAGCCACTCCTCAAAGAGTAGACTTACCGCCATGATTATAGCGTGCCCACGTAGAACAAACGTTGGAAGTAGTTTAAGGCTCCTACAAACAGGCGCGACACGCGATATAATCACGCGTGATACAAAGGCACCGCTCGTTGCGCGACTTGCGGTGCCTTTGCGTCGCGCGCGATTTTATCGCGTGTCGCGCCTGTTTGTAAGAGCCTTTAGCCTCTATCGGGGAAAAATAATAAGAATCGTTCGTAATTGGTAATTCGTCTTCGTTCGTTTGTGTTTTGTCCGTCGTGGTAGCGGGTATTATTAACACGTGCTTTTCTTGAAGATTCTAATTGTAATGCGGCATGGTCCATAACCAAAAGAATTACGCAAAACAAAACAGCACAGCATGTTGGAATCGATTTCAAATCGAGTGTTCGACTGACAGTGCAGAGAACTGGCAACACTGACCCAGACACGATTGGCGCTCGATTTTCAAATTGTCAATGTCGTTCCCTTTGCGTTTGCCGCTCTTTTTCGTATCGTATTGTGAATATTATTTCGACTTTAGCTATTTTTGTAGACTTGTGCTGTTCAAAATGGATTCTGATGATTTTCTAACCGACGACCCCGGCTCACTTACGGACTCAGTACCCGAACGTTAACCCTGGCATTTCTCCGTATAATGAACCCGCTGTACATGAATCCTTGCGCGTGAACATGGACTTCCCGATTTTGCCTAGTGAATCTATACATTGTATAAATTGTGGTACCTGAATCACTCACAGGAGAAGACACATTGTTAATCTTGTGGAAGTGCAGCGAGTTATACTGCAATGGATTGCACCGCAAGTGGTAAGCCCCAACTTCTGAAATGATTATGTTTTATTAACTTATGAAAATGAATAGTTTTCCTAGTAAACAATTTATTTTAAAGTATTGAAGTTTTTTTTGTATGATTTAACTAATTTGATACAAAACTTCTTATCTATACGTTTTCTTTGTACTGTAAACCACTCAATAAAATCAATAATATTGCAAAAATTTTATGTTCATGTTCAAGCCCAAACGCCATACATAGTGGTTGATGTCCTTTATGTATAGGAAAGTAGTGTTGCCCAAATGCAAGACCAAGACAAGACCTTAGCCAGTCTTGGTCTTGGTCTTGCGTCAATACACCTGGTCTTGGTCTTGGTCTTGGTATTGCGCTCTCAGTCTTGGTCTTGGTCTTGCAGCAAGAGTCTCGCAAGTCTTGCGAGACTCTACTACTTAGACTAGACTACATTCAAATACCTATTAGCCTATTGCTGGGTGGCAGGGATATCGACGCGCAACAGCTTACCATGGATTCAGTACATGATTCTGGACCCCCCTGCGTTGAAATTTTTCGTCGGCTTTTTCTTAATTTTTACGTTTTTTTCTGCAATTTTTTTTACTGTAAACCGTATAAAATCATTATTTCTATATGACCCAATGAGATTTTTAATTAAAAAATAGTAAATTCACTTGTTTCACTTAAAACAGCAATGTAAATAAAACTCGAAAGGGCTACCTGATCAGCTGTATTGCTAAAGTTCATTTGCGAGGTCAACACTATCTTCGTACCTACGCTATTCGCTTTCAAATACCGCGACAAAGGGACCGCAGCGCCAAGCGGTCTCCTCGTATTATTAACGCACTTGAAAATAAACTTTAAAATTATTACAATAAAGTGTATAAATGCTTGAACCTGACAAAAAATGCGGAAGATTGCGGGAATCCCCGCGCGGCGTCGGCGGCGTCTTCGTCGGTAAATTATCAAATAAGTAGGTACGTAATACACTGACCGACCAACAGTTTATTCGCGGAACGTCATATTTTACCAATCAACCATGAACCTTAATGCTTTAGCGATAAAGTTGAAAATCTGTTAAGAAATATGGCAGATTGTAGTAGCTTGATGTGCTGGCGTCTGTACCATAACATCGGCTGGCTTAAAAACTGCTACTAGTACTAGACCTACTCGACTCGCTGTTAGTTTTAAATTTTGCTGAATAGAAGAATAATATAAACTTTGAAACATAAATACCTACATAATTTTTACTAACCTACTAACGTTAGATCTGCACATTAGACTTATACAAGTATAAAATAATACTATAAGTAGATAATACCTACAAGGTATGAAATGAACTTTGCCAGAAAGTTATGCTAGGTACATTTTTATCACATATGGGAACAAATTTGTAAGTAACACGCTACCTACCTACTAATAGTAATAATATGTACAAGTAAATAAAAAGGAGGGAAAATAATCAAAGGGCATCAAAAAGTTCATCCACTTCACTGTCAACAGGAAACGTGCCCAAAAGACTGGCAGCATTGCCACGTTGTATGGCAATGCTGATTCTTTGGCCCAAAAATAAGCCAGCCCTCTGGTCACGTGAAGAGTCGACCAATCGCTTGGCGATGTCTCGAAAAACTAAGTGGGCACTCGGGCCCCATGGCCCTAGAGTTTCAACCCCAAACGGCTCAAACATATAAGATCCAAAGAGATTAGAGTATTTACGCCGTTTTTTTACCTACCTACTTAATAAATAGTCGAAATATATACGTATAATAATCAATACAATACCTTTTAGTGTTATGACGATACGGTTTTGATACTGGGGAACGTCTATCAAAATCGGGATTGAAACCAAATACCTACTAGGTATAACGCCCAAATCTCAGTTTGACTTAACTGCGAGACGCAAGAGTCTTGCAGGCTTAGTCTTGTTCTTGCTCAAGTCTTGCAGGGTTCAGTCTTGGTCTTGGTCTTGCTACAATAAGTAGGTCTTGGTCTTGGTCTTGCAAAAATGCAAGAACAAGACCAAGACTGCAAGACCAAGACCGATTTTGGGCAACACTATAGGAAAGGCACGTGTTGAGGAAGAGTGTTGAGGTAACAACCCATGCATTCCTATACTTATGATTATTACTTATCTGTGACATGTTTGTATTGTATTTTGATAATCTGTGGTTCGTTCCCTCTTGGCCTGAAAAATCTGTAATGACAAGATGTAATTTTCTCATGTTTTATTAATAAATGTTATTTAAGTACAATGTGGGTTTGGAACAATAATATAAAACAACATCAATAATAATTTTGCACAGCGAAATGGGTCGCTAGGAAATCTACCAACAAAAATAACATAAAATAACAATACCACTCCACGCGTTCCCTGTTCCAGAATAGTCCATGTTTGTTACAAACTTACAATGGTTGGCGCGTTGTCGAAACATTGGCCAAACAATCATAATATTTGCTAATTGATTTATATTTACTACTAGCTTCTGCCCGCGACTTCGTCCGCGTGAAATTTCTTGTTCTCCCGACCCATAGACCGGGAGATGATGACACATTTTGGTGAGTCATTTCTTACAGTATGGCGCTTTCAGGGGGGTTCATATACGTAATAAGTGAGAGGAAAATGATGTTCTTACCGGTGGTGCGCGGGACGCAATTTCAGAATAATTAATAGAAATTGCTCGAAAATCCGGAGGTGTCAAACAATTACTTTCACAAAAATTCTTCATTTTATCGGTATTTCAACAAAAAAAACCCGGCGGTCGCTATGTGCCATACTTCTCCGGTGGGTGTTTAGACCCGCCATACTTTTTTGAAAATGTTTTTTTATTATTTATTTCTTACAGGCTGATTTTTTTTAAACAATTGTTTTTTATTAATCTTGTACGAAAATCACCATGCCATGCCATTCCAACGGTCCAAAATACCCGCCATACCCCCTCAAACATATCAATTTTTAAAATTCGTGAAACCATTTCTTTCACCTTAAAATTTGGTCTAGTAGTTGTTTTTATGATTAGAAACGTAATTGCTATAATGCCATTCCTGTAGAGTGGGTGATATACGTACAATTTCTTATAGTATGGCACCATTTTTTTTTTAAAGTTGGATGTGTGAGGAACGTAAATAGGAAATTTCAAAGTTATATGTAGGGACAATCTTGTTTAATTAAATATTGTGTTATGTCGTATAATATTCTACGCTCGAACGTCTTCTATCTTCCTCAATACAAATTGTAACGCAGGTATACAGCAGCTGCTGGTCAGGCGTAGGGCGCTTTCAATTTATGCGTTTCTTGACGGCCTGCTGCGGTGCCGAAGCGGTGCGGACGTACAGCGCACGGACGATTCTCTTCTTTCATACAAAACGCACGGTGCGGCAACAGTGCGGCGCCGGTACCGCGAACGCTCGACAACAGGACGGCAACGTCGCAAGCATCACGTGTTCATTTCGGTGTTGAATAGTGCGGTGAATAGACGTTAGAGCTAATTGCATCAAATTTTCATTTACGTATTTGCTAAAAATTAGGGATGCCTCGATACGCCTTTTTGCCGATACGATACCGATACCGATACTCTTATAAAAATATCGGCGATACCGATACCGATACGCTTACTGAATTCAAAAAGGAAGGTAGATTAAATAAAACACAATTATGTAATTAATAGTTTTAGTAATCAAAATTAACAGTTATAAGATTTTTATGGAATTATGAATTGTCGAAATTTCAAAGTGATTCCATATAGCACTTTTGTGTTTTGAAGTTGATATGACTACTATTTATTTTATTTGACTCAAACGACTAGTAATAAATGACATACAATACACAAACAATTACGATATGTAATTCTTAATCTTATTTGCATGGAAAAATACTACGCGCAACAACATTCAACCTAACGAAATGGGATAGATGTGCGAGTGCGAGGCAAAAGCGGGCGGGCGAAACAAAACACTGAATAAAGCGCGGGGTTTCCCCGAGCATAGTTAGTTCGTGCCTCGTTTGCAACGAAATAGACGAGACAACACCCGCGTTTACATTACATTTTTAAAGCGCGAAATTTGAAAAGTATCGTTGAATCGGCCATAAAAATATCGCCGATATATCGGTATCGGTATCGGATGCATCCCTACTAAAAATGGATGATATAAACGTGGAAGATTTTATAAATGAAATTGAAATAGTATGCTTGAAAACAGATTCTTCCCGCTGAATTTTACTTTTAACTAATTCAAGTAGTTCGTAGAAACATTCTCTAGCTTTTGTAGAGACATTCTTAGATAATTAAAAAAATTGCTTGGATCTTGTTTTAACCTTGGGTAAAGATTATGGAAATCACCAGAATTACATGTTAACGAAAACATCGGTGCTGCTCTTTTACGGGGGCGTCGTTTTTCCTTCTCTTTGATGGTTTTTAACTTTAAGAGCACTAACAGTAATGTTTCTTCGTCAGAGTCCATGGCTTGACTGATGTCACATCAATGGGATAAAAACGCACGGCAGTAAAATACGCTTTCAATTTAGACATTCGGCGCCGGACTGCTACCGTACTGCAGCGGCCCGACAGCGAGATATAACCTGCGGCACGTTAAGCGTGCGGCAGCGGTCCGACACGAAACGCATAAATTGAAAGCGCCCTTACTGTAGCTGAAATACGTCGCTGAAAATCGGTTTTCCGGGTATGGTACGATTCAGACCAACCGGCTCGCGTCGTGCCGCATCGGAACGGAGCCGTACGCATGCCGCGGCAGCCGAACGCGCCCGTCGGAGCCGTACCGCTTCCGCGGCATACGTTCGGCTGCCGTGATAGCCGTACGCTTGCCGCGGCAGCCGACAGCGTCCGCTGAAATCCGTACGCACTCCAAGCGTACGTATCCATTTTTGAAATAGTCGCTTGAAGAACACAACTTGAATGATTCGCTAGTTGCTGCACCGTAATCTCCGTTCGTATTCCACGACGCACGAGCCGACCGGCTCCGAACGGACCCAACGGCAGCCGATTGGATGCCGACGGCGCAGTTCGGCTCCGTTCGGAGCTGGTCGGGGCCGGTCGGCCGTCGCGACAGCCGAATGCATTCTGCGACACGTCGCGACGCGTCGCGGGAATCCGCGGGATGCTGACGGAGGTAAATATGCGTAAATTGCATGCGAATATGAACTGTAATTACTGTTGATACATTTCAATGTTCTTTACTGCATTGTAAAATGCCGCCCGGCACGGCGCGATGCGAGCCGGTTGGTCTGAATCGTACCTAAGGCATCACTTTTGGACTTCATGATGAGTATGGGATAATTTTCCTGAATCATACTTTTTATAAACTTTCCAAAAATTTATATGCCATACTGTAAGAAATTGTTTCATTTTTTAATTTTTTTTTACACCGCAGCGTGCGTTTGACGGTCTTTCGTACCATGGTCACAGAATGGCATATTTTTTTCAACTCATAATAGTATGGGAACAATCTGATTTCATTTATGCCATACTGTAAAAAATAATTTCACGGCTTCTATAGGCGTGTTTTAAAAATGGTTAAAAATACAATTTTTCATGTATGGCACCACTTTTATACTGCACTAGATGTATGGCGAATATAATTTTGTCTCACTGTACCATAAACTGACCACGATTAAGTGCCATACTGAAAGAAATGGTTTCTCGAATTTAAAAAAATTACATGTTTGAGGAGGTATGGCGGGTATTTTGGACCGTCGGAATGGTATGGCATGGTGATTTTCGTACAAGATTCATAAATAACAATTGTTAAAAAAAATCAGCCTGTAAGATACAGGGTGGCAGGGACATCGACGCGCAACCGCTTACCATGGATTCAGTACATGATTCTGGACCCCCCAGCGTTGAAATTTTTCGTCGGCTTTTTCTTAATTTTTACGTATTTTTCTGCATTTTTTTTACTGTAAACTGTATAAAATCAATATTTCTATCTGACCCAATGAGATTTTTAATTAAAAAATAGTAAATTCACTTGTTTCACTTAAAACAGCAATGTAAATAAAACTCGAAAGGGCTACCTGATCAGCTGTATTGCTAAAGTTCATTTGCGAGGTCAACAGTCTTCGTACCTACGCTATTCGCTTTCACATGCGCCGACAAAGAGACCGTGGCGCCGACCGGTCTCTTCATACCTACGCTATTCGCTTTCAAATGCGGCGACAGACACCGCGGCGCCAGACACCGCGGCGCCGTGGGGCGTGCGGTCTCCTCGTAAGAAGCTAGGCGATAAGGCGACATATCCCAATGAATCTAATAGACGCGTCACATGGGGCATTTTAATCATCTACATAATTGAATGACCCATTTACTACTTTTATTTTAGATTCGTTATGAGGGGATAATTATTTTTCTAAAGCTTCATCGATTTAAGGGGGAAGCGCTAAGGTAGCCCGCAAAATTAAAATTTTCTTACGTTTTTTGCAATTTGCTGGTCAGTGAATTTCGCGGGCTACCTTACCGCTTTCGCCTTAAGTAAAGAAGATTAAAAAAAAAACGTGTAGAAGTGTATTGATAGTCACGTAATTTTTCGATATTTTTTTATTATCAACATTAATTTTAGTTTTGAATGCAATTCAACAATGTAATTTACTATTTCATAAAAAAATACATCCATTTTCGCAATTAATTTCGTGAGTAGGTAACAAGGTATAACTAAATGAGTTTGTACACTCTATCGTTTTGTTGATCTGTGTTCGGTGCATGCACTGTAGGTACATTTCTTTTGCATTTCACCGACTTGTAACGGATTTTTGCCAGTTCCTAGATTTTGTTGATCGCAAACGGACGTGCTGTTTGTCGCGAATTTGTGAATTTAACGTAGTTTTTAAAATCAAAAGTAATTTTCTCTCCGTGTGTGTTTGTGTTTGAGAGTGACGTTCCTGTCCGACGCTGCCTCACCGAATCTTTTAGAGACCGGTGGATTGGAAGATTCGGTCCACAGCCATGGCCAGCTCGCTCACCGGACTTGACCCCATTAGATTTTTTCTTTGGGGTTACGTCAAGGATAAGGTGTTTGTGACCGAGTGCGATACCGCAGCAGAAATGAGAGATCGCATTGTGAATGTGTTTGCGACGCTGCGTGAGGAGTGTGTCCAGGAACCCACTTTTTTGCCCCGTGTCCACGCTGAAACTCTGCGCCGCGCTCAGATCTGCGAACGAGTTGGTGGCGGCCACTTCGAACCCTATCTCATTAGGAATGAGCGAGATTAAGGTACCTAAGTTCATTAATTAAACATTACTGGATCAGGCGATAATTCGTAGGTACGTTCACGTTCGTCCGGCAGCGGCGGCGACGGCGCGGCGGCGCGGCGGGCGGCCGCGCCAGCGCCACAGACGTGTGTATGTGTGTGTGTAGGTTAGGTAGCGCGAGCGCGCACGCGCCATCCGCTGAGCGTTTTGATCGCGATGTTTGCAATACATTGCGCGCTCAAAAATGTAAATTTTTTTAACCGGTCATTTCCGAGATTAATGACTTTCGTAATTTTATTTAAGCCTTCAGGTGTAACCTTTTCACGACCTTTGTGCGTCGATGTCCCTGCCACCCTGTATAAATAAAAAAAAAACATTTTCAATAAAGTATGGCGGGTCTTAACACCCACCGGAGAAGTATGGCACATAGCGACCGCCGGGTTTTTTTTTGTTGAAATACCGATAAATTGAAGAAATTTTGTGAAAGAAATTGTTTGACACCTCCGGATTTTCGAGCAATTTCAAATAATTATTCTGCAATTGCGTCCAGCGCACCACCGGTAAGAACATCATTTTCCTCTCACTTATTACGTATATGAACCCCCCTGAAAGCGCCATACTGTAAGAAATAACTTACCAAAATGTGTCATCATCTCCCGCTCTACCACCCCGTCTTATCGCATTCGCATCGCCTGCCCTCGCGATTAGTTTGTTTTTTCTTAGCGTTCTTTCTGACTTTTTTTCTTTTTGCTCGGCTCCTAAAGGTCATAGCGAGATGTTAAATAGCCTATAGCCTTCCTCAAGAATTGGGCTATCAAATGCAAAAATAATTTTTCAAATCCGACTGGTAGTTCCAGAGATTAGCGCGTTCAACCAAACAAACAAACAAACTCGTCAGCTTTATAATATTAGTATAGATTGAGTTCAATGAGTACGTATATCTGGCAACCTAGCCCAGTGCGCGTAAGTTCGGATTTCGAAATTGTATTATTATTCTTATGACATGAATGTTTGAGTTTGAGTTCATTGACTGGTATTTTTTTAAATATATTTTTGATTGAAAGGTTTAAGTATGTGTGTTGTTGTGCATTATGATTTTATTAGGGCAAGCCGGGCTTTTTTGCTTCTATGAAGGTACTGCCACTGCTAAAGAGTAAAGGCCACTGCTGCATAGTAAAGGCCTCTGCTGACCCTGCATTTATACCAAAATGTAAAATGTGTATTCTTCCATGTTAAATGTTTTCATTTATCGTTTACATTGCAATTTGTTTTAGATGTAAAAAATAAATAACAATAATAAATACACATTTTAAATTGAACCAAATAAAGTAAGAAATAAATGTTAAATCTTATGAGTAAGTACATGGGTTGTGTAAAAGGAAATAGGTGTGAGCCATGAATTGTCACAGCTTTGGTTACTATGTTCATGTTTTACATAGAAGAGAAAGTTTTTAGAGTTGGAGTGCTTAGAGTATGTATGTACTTAGATGAATGCTATAATGCACTTTGTTTTTCTTGTGTGTGGATGGCCAAATTCTCTTGAAAGTCTCAGGGCCGATCTTGATACAAACCAAAACTACAAGCTTAAAACTCATTATTGTGCCCGGGAATCGAACCTGTTTCTTTAGTGTGTCCAATTTAAGGGTTGTAAAAGTCAGACAGGTACACGGAAAAAAAAATATGTTTTAAACTAAGAATATTTCACTTGGTCAAGACATTGCGTGATTCATATATGGGGAAAACATTATATTCTTAAAATTAGTAAATATTTGTCTTGTTATTCATTTTTCTTCCAAGTATATATACTCACTAAGCAAGACAATAATCTATTCTTGCAATGAGAAAGCAACGTTTTCTTTGCATAAGTAAGTAATTTTTTTTAAGTCTAGAATTATAAATTCTCAAATTTAAGACAATTATGTCTTAAATCTAGAATGTACTCTTCGAAGTTACGCTTGATTACTCGGATTAACCCTCCGAGTATGAAGAATAATATCTCATATCAAAAATATATTTATTGGACAAGAAACGTCATTGTTTCTGATCAAGAATATATCTATTGGTCAAGAATTTCCGTGATTCATATATGGGGAAAACAATAAATGGTTGTATCAAAACACAATTATTCTCAATGCTAGTAAATAAATAGTTAAGTCAAGATATTTGTCTTCCTTCTAGAATTCACATACTTGTGATTAAACAATATATTTGAGAATAATGCTTTTCTCAGTTGAACACTTTGTCAAACCGATCCCGGAGTTTTCTTACAAGAAAATAAATTCTCAGTATGAAAAATAAATGACATGTAAGAAGAATGGTATTTACTTGTCTGTATGCTACGGGATATTTCAATGAAGTAGCTTTAACTCTTGCATCAATTAATTATATTTTCACACTGAGAACAATTTATATAGAGTAAAGAATACCAACAATCTTAGTTACTAGTTGATGCTCTTCAGTGAAGAAGTTTTAGCTACTAGTTTAATAACAATAAATTATTCTTTGGAGATCACGTTGTTTTAAAAAGATAGTCTCAATGTTCTTATTTCAATAATCATGCGTTTTTAGTGAAGAAGTTTTATTTCTTAATGTAATAATAATATTGAATTTAAACGGAGATCACATTGTCTAGAAAGAATAATATCAATGTTCTTAGTTCAATATTTATGCGTATTTCAGTGAAGAACTCCAGTTCTTAATTAAAAAACAATAAGCAATTGATACGGAGATCAGATTGTCTCCAACCAATACTGTTAATATTGTTGATTTAAGAACGTGCAGGTACTTAACTGAAGAAGTTTTAGTTTTTGATCTAATTCATTGGATGTTTCATTCGGAGGTCAGAAATCTCTTAGCTCTATAATAGTGTATTTCACTGCAAGAATACTCAGTTCTTGGTTCAATGCATGTCATGTTTCATACGAAGATCAGATTGTTTCCAACGAATAATGTCAATAATATTGCTCTAAAAACCCTGTACTTCAGTAAAGAAGTTTTAGTTTTTGATCTAATTAATTGAATGTTTCATTCGGAGATTAGAAATCTCTTGGCTCAATAATAGTGTATTTCACTGCAAGAAATCTCAGTTCTTGGTTTGATGCATGTCATGTTTCATACGAAGATCAGATTGTTTCCAACGTATAATGTTATTATTATTGCTCTAAAAACCCTGTACTTCAGTAAAGAAGTTTTAGTTCTTGATCTAATTCATTGCATGTTTCATGCGGAGATCACAAATCTCTCGGCTCAATAATACAGTATTTTACTGTAAGAATTTTCAGTTCTTGATTCAAATCATGGCATGATTCATACGAAGGTCATATTATTGTCTATTTGAAGAATTACAATAGTGTTGGTTCAATGGTTATTATGCATTTCAGTAAATATTTTTCAGTTCATCGTTCGATTTATTCAAGCTAAAGTTTAGTCAGAATGTAATTAAACAAAATGTTAACACAAATATTTCGTACAAAAAGTTGGTAAATAAAAATGAACAATTTTTTTTTCCAGCTATAGACAAAAAATATTCGTTTAGTCACATTCTGACTAAACTTTAGCTTGAATAAATGTAACGATGAACTGAAAAATATTTACTGAAACGCATCTTAACCATTGAACCAAGACTATTGTAATTCAAATAAGACAATCTTAACTCCGTATGTAACAAAGCTCTTGAATCTGTACATAGAACTGAAACAGTTTCACTAAAATACCATGATTATCGAGTACCATTTGAAACATGAAATGAACAAGAAAAAGCACTAAAACTCACTTACAGTATTTCGAGCCTGATGCACCGTCACATCTTTCAATCTGATCTCCGTGTGCCATTTCATGCCTGAAAATAGAGGTAGATAAATAAGTGTGAGGTACTCAAATTAATAATAGATAAAATAATACAATGGATTAAATTCTATGAAATTATTTATTTAAAAAAAAAAAACTTCCTAAAACAACAGTAATTAATTATTTTATATAAATATATTCTAGGTATTAATCATATTACATAATAATGTTATTACTGTGAATATTACATAAGCGGGTATAGCGCAAACCATTGCTTACATTAGCTGCCTAGCTTCACTCGTGAGAAGTATAGATTAGCGCCGCCATTTAAGATTTGTTTCTTTATTGGACATATACCATCAATTTCTTACACCCAGTAATACCTAGTAATTCAATAATTTTCATCTTATATACAATACTTAATATCTTGATAATATCGCTTTATCACGATCATTCTTAATCTTAAGGCGCTGACAACCCGCCTACTATCACATTCTTATAGTCATACAAAATATTTGTCAAATCTAATTTTATTCATAATGGCTTAATCATAATATTTTGAAGTTATTTGACAACCGTCAAATAAATTCTCTCCCGCACGTTTCAATATTATTTTGTGTGCTATTGCAGTTTAGAAAAAAAAAAAAATTAATCCAAACAAGTTTTCCTACCAAAAAGTTTGCCTTACTGGTTTTCATACTTTTGCAAACTTTTTGGAAGGGAAATTTGTTTGGATCAAAAATATGTTTTTGCTCAACCGTGAGCACACACCATGGCTACTTGCGATTTCATAAATAGCTACAGTGTAAATATAAACTGATTTTATATCTTTCAAAATGTGCAAACGAGGTCATCAATGGTATTAATTATAACTATATTATGACCGCATAACTGCCAATAAACATAGCTCACTCTTATGCGAGTTGTACTTTATTATAACTCGCCCCAATAAAGAAACGAAACTTAATTCGTTCCTTTATTGGCGCAGGTTATTATTATGCAAAAATTGGTTGGTAAATGTCCACCCCTGAATATTATTTACACATAGTAAGCTTTAGCTATAACCCACGTCAATAAAAAAAAACAATCTGAAATGGCAGCGTAAATCATTGCCTCTCACTTATACACGATTGCTGACACTAGTACTTTTGAGAAGTTTAGAGATTAACGTCGCCACATAAGAATCGTTGCTTTATTGGCGCGGGTTATACCATCAGATTCTTATAAAAATATTAATTCAATCTTAAAATTGTAACAAACAGCTATTCTCGTTCATATCTATACAAGATACAATACGGCCGGCTGATCTTGGCGGGTCTTAAGTTAGCCGGTTTGCGAATCTTCCGTCAGTCATTGGCCATTTTCGAACAAATGACTCACTTCAGAACCGCCAAGATCCGCCGGTCGTGTTGTTAGTACCATTTGTATTGTTACTAATCATTAATAATTAATCAACTTCTCAAATCAACATACTGATTTATACCTATTTTATGAATTATATTCGGCGTTGTGCTATAGCAATCGTGTAAGGAAATAATTTCAAAACTACTTGTACAATTTACCAAATACGCCATGTAATGAGGAGAATAATTAATTGTTTTAAGAACTTTACACTTAAAGTAAATTTTACTTTTATTAGATTCGTTAGATAACACTTGTTCTATTTTCAAAAATAATGGTAGGTCTTGGTCATACCTATACAAGATAACATTTTTATCACAATATGTTATACCATTAATCTCTATAAAACCAACACAATTATAAACATCATCGTCAATTTCTGTCATATTATTTAGTTTTAATATTTTTCCGTGTAAATAGCGATCAGTAAGTCCAGTGTTATCAAGTAATTTATGACTATTCGTCAATTGATGTCTTGTTGCAAGTGTTAGTGGCAAGTTTTTACGGCTAGCTATTGATTGTGCAATTTTTTTCAACTCTTTGTGCTTAGCTTCAAATTTAAAGGCACTTATTAATATTGGTGGACCAACTTTTTGTATTATTCTTGGGTAATGTAGGAGAAAATGATGTTTCGGTTTTAATGTACAGTTAAATAATTGAATTAAATTTTCCAAGTAAGCTTCGATTGAAGTTTTCAAGTAGTCAATCAAGTGTGAAGTGAAAATCTGAGATGTTAATATCTCTGTAATTTCTAACAGAGTTAAATATTGTTTCCATACTGGATCATGCTCCGCAATTAAGTCACCAATTATGTACCTAAAATTACGAACAAGACACAACATCTCAGAAGCCGAAAACATTATTTTGCCATTTATCAAGTTTTGTTTTGTGACAGGTGGAGGACAATTCTTTTCAGACTTTAAATAAGTATAGTATTTTATTCTTGAATTTAAGTTGTCCAAATCAAAAATATTGTTGTCAATAAAATGTTTGATTATTAAGCACATGTCATAACGGTGTATGCCCTCACACAAATCGTGCATAACATCGCACGTGAAATTGTTGTAAACATGGAAATAATTTAAATCATGCCATATGCATTTTTCTTTAACGCCAATTTTGTTAGTATAATGTGCATTATATTCTTCCTTTCTGCGAATGTATTCAGTTCGTTCTTTGGTATCAGTTTTTGTTTGCTCTTTTTGTACTGTGCAAAATCTACAAAAATTATTGGAAGAAAAACTTTCGTGAAAACCTAAAATTGAATGAAGCCCTAAATTGTCTCCTGAAATATTAGCTATGCAAAAAGTAACCGATATATTATATTTCTTAGATTTTACGTTTATCCCTTCCTCCTGTAAAAACTTTAATTCTTTAAGTAACGGTCTGAAAACAGGTTCATTACCAAAAGTGTTTCTATCTTGTGTATAAAACAAAAGAACTGGAAAGACATTATCTAAACGACTGCAGAACTGTGGTGGTATTGTAGATATAGTTACATATACAGCACCTATTTTCTGATTTCCAGCGTGACTGCCTAGTGGATTGCCAGATTCAAAATCATCATAATACACTGTCAAAGGTAAAATGGTTCCATGATTACAATTTTTTTTTGTATCCTGCCAAGATGTGCCATTTATTATGTTTCTAAGGACATCTGTCTCTTCGCTTACTTTTTTCTGGTAGTTAATTATAGTTTCTAATGTATTTGCTGCTTCAAGGAACTTCTTAAGAGTTTCACGCAAAGGTATAAAATAAGAAAATCTATTTTTGATTACCATTTCAATAGTGTTATTCCTACGATTACTATCTTCGGAAACACCAATAGTTTGTTTAATAGGTTTGATATACGATCTTAATTGTTTGAAATGTTCTATTCTTTTATAATCGGTATTGATTTTTTTAAACGAATCTTGAAGTATTGACAACATCAGCAAACTATCATTATTCAAATCATTCTTTGACATTATTAGAGATTGTCTAATAATGTTAAACGGCTCCGATATAAACAGCTCAGACACGATTTCAATTACATTTTGGATGACACTTCTTGGCAAATTGGATATGTTATATAATTTTGCAATAAATGTAAGTAACGCATTATCGACTTCTATTTGATAATCAGATAAATTTGAGGTTTCATTTCTAGTATTATTATTCAATTTAGGGGCTTCATTCAAAGGTGTTAATTCAGACGTTGAACCGGAATTACAGTTTGCTTTACCACTAACATCAAATACATTGGCATCTGAGACGAGATTGCTACTTGAGGTTTTATGATAATGAGTTAAATGCTTCTTTAAATCACTCTTAGAGTGATATAACCTGGCACAATTTTCTTCAGGACATTTAAAATAATTGACAATATTATGCGCGTAACGCAAATGCACAAAGTATTGCTGAAAATCTTGATATTGTTTGCGACATTCAAGGCACTTCATCGTGCGATTATTTATAGTACTTACAGTATTTCCACAAGATTAAACAACAATTTTGTTTACATTTTTGCAAGCGACAACAAATCTGCGATGTATGGTACTATCTTATCATACTTTGTTTCTATTTGATAGACACAACGCTGAATCAGCATGTATAAATGCGCAGCAGCTGCAGGATACGTGGCGTGAAGCGCATGGTATGATTGGAACAACGTGTCAAAAGCTTTCATTGGCGAGGTAAACTTCCACATAACCTTGTCTACTACCAAATAATAGTTATCGTTACCAACATCGCCAGCACATTTAATTAGGTACGGTTGAACACTTTGCTTGTTGCTTAAAGCCTTTCCTTTAACTTCATCAATTTTCGTTTGTATATCTCCAGGATTCTGAAAACAATAGCAAACATATAAAAATTGCAAAGTTGATAAACATACCTACAAAGCACGCGTGTTTACTACTAATATTATAAATGAGAAACCTTGTGATTGAAAGAACATGTTTGTTCCCACTTATCTCCGAAAAGGCAAAACGGATTTGGATGAAATTTGGTATGAATGTAAACTATACCCTGGATCAGAAGATACTCTTTATCCAGGAAAAACCAAAATAGTACCGTACCCCAATATATTTACCTGGACGTCAATTATGAAGTTTTCGACGCATTCTAATGTGGAAAATTTTCTACGTTTGTTCAGTCTTCCTCTCGGGGGAATCAGGTAGGACAACAGTTTTATTTGATCTGGCACTTTTAGATCTGAAATGTATAAAACAGGTGATTTATTATTAAGTACCTTTTGAACGTCAGAGCATAACCGCACGCGCGTGCCCCCCACGCCAAGCAACAATTTCACCGCAAATACCTACAAAAATAATACGGATTCCAAAACAATATCATAAACAATATTATTATAACATTTTTTTCTGTAATTTTCGAACAAACCATGCGAGCGGAGCCACGGGCGGATGCTAGTAACGTAAATAATATAAATAAGAATACTTAGTTGATGCCTATAAAACTCGAGGGTCAGACTAAAAAAGCAGTGACACTCAGGGAGTGCCGACAGAAGTGAAAACAAACCCCCCCTCTTCAAGTTTGTTGATCTTTGCCTAAGAGGTGACGGTGACGTTACAGGTGACGGTGACGCTGACGGTAAACCTAATAAATGAAAATTAAACTGTTTATTACCATCATCAGGCTGCTCTTGAATACTTTCATATAAAGTCATCAGTGTGTCATCTTTTGATTCACCAAATTTGAGGCTGATGATTTTATTAATAAACCATTTCCAATTCCTGAAAAAGCATGTTGATCTTTCAGGATACAGTCTTTCAAAGTCCAGGTTTATCTAGAAACAAAAATTGGTTATCTGTCAACATTTATGATTTTACAGAAAAGTATTTGGCATGCTGGTGTTGGACCAATCTAGTTAGAGCCAACATAAACAAATAAATATTTTTGGGCAATCCACACAACTCTATCTAGCCCTAAATTCCTTAGTAAATGTAGATCATTCAAATTGATTAGTGAACAGTGTAGCATCGAATAGCTTAAGATTAACAATAATGAAAATATTAATCTAAAAATAAATAAACATAAACAAACTAAGCAAAGCTCTGATATTCATATTAGGATATTTTTTATTTTTTTGTAAATACATAACTACATACTTTTCATTTTATTTATTAACAAAACCCATACCTAGCTGTACAAAATGTATCTTAAAACTACAACTTTAAGCCTAACGGTTTCAAATACAGTTGAGAAAATTAAAAAAAAAATTGTGAAAGTAAATAAACTTTTTGTATTTGTACAAAAAAAAAATACTTACCAAACTATCACTCCTTGGATCATTTAAAATGTTCCACTCATCAATAAAATCCGAAATGTTGTTGTTGGTGCTACACTGCCTCACTTTGAATGTTTCATTCCAACAGTCAATGATTTCACTCCATGGCTCATTGTTATTCTTAAGAAAGATTATTTGCTCTGTGTGATCTTCTGTGATATAAAAATGTTATGTTAGCCAATACGTAACACAGATATAGATAAATTGGTTGTAGGTATAACTAAGACAAACTACCTAACAGGGCACTACTACTTACCCTATAATTTATGATCTACAAAGTACCAAACTACTGACTACATAATAAGTAGATATTAAAAGATGGAAAAAATAGCCTCACTAATCCCCAGGTTAGAATACCCTCTCAGATCTCTTAATGCCAAGTCTCCACTTCATATTCTTTGAGAATGTCTAAGGGGTGGTCAGGTATATCCAACATTTGGCATATTTTTTTTTTGGTAAGGTACCCACTATTTGGAGCAGTTGGTTTGGTATTCCATACATAACAGGTTGCAAGCCCATCACTGCTGCTGAATACTAAAGTTCGAGAGCACTGGTATTGTGCACGTATTTTTTTTTTTAAAAGTCCATTGGTGCCCTACCAGATTCAAACCCGCCACCCCATAGGACCAGAAGGCGGGGTCGCCCCCACTAGACCACAGGTGTTCATTATAGATGAACCTATTGCAAACAAATCTACTCTACAGTGTCTAAATCTACAAAAATATATCATACAGAAGACCAATTTCTACGCCACTGTCTGTCTCTTGGCCCAATGTGTACAACCAGCATAAAGATTTTGCAAAAATTTACCATCTAAGTATACAGACAAGTAACTACTCTAGCTACTATTTATGTAGTTCAAGTAATAATTTAAAACCTTTCAACTCCTCATATTTTTTTGTTTTATTTGGAATGACATTCTCTTCTGATGTTGATTTTTTTCTCTTTTCACCAGACTTATACAGTGTATTCCGAATTTTATCGACCAGCTTGCCCTTAGCAAATGAAGGTTTACCGGATATGGACTGTCTTTTTTTAATTGGTGGTACAAAGTATGTGCCAGTGTTTTCACATGGAAATAAAGCTATTATTTTCGCAGTTAAAATGTTGTACTCTTCATATGTTATTTTACTGAAATAGGTAAAAATAGATCTAACTATATGGGTTCCTTGTTGGACTTCGGAATCCTAAGAATGATACAAAAATGAAGTTTCGTGCGTTGCAGGTCAGCTAGCATAAAACATAGTATTATCATCATCAGCTAGTGCCTTCCCGTTTATGCCACAATAAATTATTTTAATGCCCTGTCCATCCACAAGGTCCATCAAGAGAAGGGCAATGCTTTTATTGCATCCCCCAGTTTGTGCTCAAAGAACCACATGAAATTATAGTGGGAACATGAATGAACGACAGAACGAGTATGTACTGGTAGGTACTTACTAATTTACGACACGTGTGAAGAGATGTCTAACAATGATATCAGTGAGTTGATTTCGGTGCTTGTTTGTCAAGGTACTGTTTGCAGTGTAATAATTTAATATGCTCTTGCCACATGGTGTTACTGTTAGAAGCGTCTTGAGGTCAAAATCAGGGAAATTTGGTCGGATATAAATATCGCCTGTAAGGATATCTTGTAAGTCGTCCAGGTCCTCGTTGTCCGTGAATAGATTAGGAGCAGTGATGCTGCTATTTGTTACTGTATTCGTCTGAAAACATTTAAGTAATGTAAGAAAACCAGTTTTTGCCTGTAGATGGGCCTTTAAGTTTTGATTCTTCCTGTTTTAAACTTAGTTAACTAATTTGTAAAAAAAAAAAATAAACAAGTAAGAGCAAAAGAGCTGGCTGACCAACTGAAAAAAAAACCCTCGACCCCCCCCCCACTTTTGGCGAAGTTTGTCGATCTTTGCCGAATAGGTGACGTCACCGGTGACGGTAACGTGACAAGTTCATTGGTTTTTCCCATCTCAAAATATATAATATACATACATACATACAAAGATACTATGCCAAATTGTCCACATATAAAACCCCATATTATCCCAAGCTTAGCATGCAAATTGGATAAATGGTATGAAAGTTATGGCCCAACAAAAACACAACTTAAACATACAAAGATACAATGCTAAATTGTCCAAGATGATGAAGATCTTCGTTTGCTGCATTCAATTGATCAATTATATATTTATATGTAACATACAGACACTGAACAAACATCTATGTTTGTCCTAGGTGACACAGAAGGCATAGCTGCTACTATGCCAACTGAGCTGTGTGGCTTATCAAAACCATGAAAATAATATTATCATTAGAAACAGAATATTCAATAGGTAGGTAGGAAACTTACTATGCTGGTTGCTACTAAATACTCGTCAATTTTTTTTTTTAGTTCTATTCTTAGTCCAATCTTTGGGCACAGTTCTTTCAGGATATTGTCATTAATATCCTTTAATTGATCCACAGTTACATCATTTTCTAAAACAAAAATTTCCATAATCACTAGACAAGTTTAAATAAAATACAAATTACCTAAATTTTATAACATTTGAACGAGACCTGATGCTGATGTATCTTAATATACTGGCTGTTATGCGGCCTGAAGTTCATTGACACATTAAAATTGTGTTTAAATGAATATAAGACACTATGTTATAATTTACAATGTTGCACATTTTTTGTTTGGAATAGTTATTTAGTACAATGGAGTACTCACTTGATGGCCTTTTCCAGACAAAATGTTTATCAAAATATTCACCTACCGTTGAAATTTGTAATTATATCCTGTGGGATATTCCATTCCTTAAGAAGCAACTCCATTATTAACCTCTATAGGTTATTAGAGATAGGTATGCTGAGATACAGGTTTTGATTTAAATCTGCAAGTAGACGGAACATAAATTAGTGATTATTCGGTCAGTGGGTCGTCTTTAGTATCTATGCAAAAAACAGCTGGGTAGGATAAACATTCAGCAGGTTTTAAATTGTAGATAAGGTAGGTACACCTATATAACAGTAACAAGAACCTCATGCTCATTAAGGAAAGGTAGTGATTTCATATTTCCACATAATGTGAAAGGCAGTCTAGCAGCCTTTTCCACCATGTTTGGTGAAGTTCACCGAGCTTAGACACCTCTGACTCTGACCTACCAGCTTGCCGCCTTGTCGAAAAGATTTGAAGCTGATTGATTGGAATCATAAGTTGCCTATGCTCGGTGAACTTCACCAAACTTGGCGGTCAGGCGGCTGGTGGTATATCACGAACTACATAAGTACCTACATCTACCGGCCGGGTCTGCCTAGATTTTGGACGTAAAAAACTAAAAAGCAGCTTCGTAGCACGGTGTGAGAAGAGAATGACGAGAATGCGGTTGCGTGATATCTAACGTGACCATTTTTTTTTGTCATAGCGGTACAACAAAATAAAGATACTTAGTAATAATAAATAAAACCGTTTAAAAAAGGGAAAATGACATGAAAAATAATATAATTATAGGTAATATTAAGTAACTTTAACATTAAATTGCGGTTGAAGACGCATTTGTTTCGTATTTAACGGAGTAAATCAGTTTTAAAATGTCGGATCTAGTTTTTATGTAGGAATGGACCTTATCACATTAGGTGTCGATGTTAGTTAGTCTTTGTAATTGTAATGAAATGTATCGGCTACGTTTTAAGTTGTCGATCTTTTGATATTCTGATGCAATGTAAATTGTTCATGAATAAATTGAATTGAATATCGTTTGGTCCTTTTGTAAAAGCGGGACATTTTTGCTCTGGTTGGGGACAACGGGACAGACAGCCTAACAGCGGGACTGGCCCGCCCAAAGCGGGACGAATGGTCACGTAAGTGATACCGGTAAATTTGAACATTGAAGCGCAAAGCATTTTTTTGAACAGAATTCCTAAGGGAACCGCGAAATGTCTATCGCTTCGCATATCTACCTACTACCAGCATATCATTTCAAGGGTGAACCCGTAATCGAACCGAATAGGTAGTTAAAACCAGATAAAAGATGATTTTTGCTCACAACATGGCGCCTAGCCGGACCCGGTGCCATGTCATTCATCGTGTGTAAGTCCATCTTTAAAATGCAATAACTTAATTAGATCTATATTCCAATTAAACACTTACCTTAGCACACACACACGACGCAATCTCTCAAAAGAACACAGCAAAAGAATCACCACGAACTGAAACTTGCAGAAGACGTAACGTAATGCGGTGCACTGCGCCGGCACATCCAACACAAAAAGGGTGTTGCCTGCTACGAAACGTTAATTACCAAAAATAAGGCCGAATATTTCACGTCTCCACTATTTTGCTGACATCGACTTACTACGAAATTAATTATATTTAATAATCATTACGCATACATAAAACCTATTTCACGATGTCTACTCTCACTTTCTGTTTGCATGTCTCAAATAGAGAAAAATATTTTTTATCTGTCAAGTAGCGTTACTCAGATGGTGAAATAGGCTTTTAGGAGTAGGTAGGTAAATCTTCTTTGAGTCGTGTCACTAGTTCTCTCGAACCACAGCGTGATGAAAGGATTTTAAGTGCGCCACGAAAAGGCTCCTTTCGTGCACTTGAAATAATACATATTTTGACTTTTTAGGTCATCACGATGTTTTCCTTCACTGTTTGAGATTACTGGGACAGTATAATACATTTTAGGACAGAACAACTCATTGGTGATGAATAGATCTAAACGCACTACCTACCTTAGGATCGGAAGGCGAGGCGCCGCTACCACCAGACCACGAGTGCTCTCAAAGTAGGTTATAATGCAAACAAAGTCTATTTATTTGAAGAACAACATTTAGGTAGGTAGGTACATACTTGGTTAGGTACTTTACTTACCTATCTACCTGTAAGCATGATTCAAAGTACCTACCTACCTACTTAGGCAAGAAGTTTCTACTTCTAAGTTCTAGGTGGTAAGTACTTAGACTTACCTACCTATAAATTAAGGTACTTAGGTAGGTTGATAGGTACCTAGACTTAGGTTTGTTCCTACTGAGATGCACGTCAAACGACACATTATTAAATTTATGTGTTTTGTTTTTAGCTTCCGTGATAATAGACCAGTTATGTGATACATAGGGCCTCCCGTGTGTATGATATATGTATTTTATAATCACAACTGGCTGCAAACTTGACTTCACTCGGTTAAAGCCTAACGGAGTGAAGTTCGGAATGTTCAATTATTTTCCCTACACTTTGGGAGAAATACGGCAACACCGGATACAAGCTTTGTTTTGTTTCCATACTAATTCCAAGAAACGTGAATTTGGTTCAAAACATTTATTTGAATCATAGTTTGAATTCAAGAATATTATTGTTTTAAATTCAAGAAATCTTTTCTTAAATATTTTTTATTTTATAATTTTATAAAAATTATACCACAGGGCGTGACGTATTGAGAATTTTAAAAGCGTCGTATCTTTGTCGATTTCCGTTTACGTAACAAAAGAAAAAATACGGGTCAAATATTTTTTGATAATCTAACTGACGGACTAATTAGATTTTTTCAGTTGACAAGCCTATTACCGCTAATTTTCCGGTTCTCCTACATAGCTAATTAATAAAAGCTTTCTATCTTCCCAGCTAGTCTCATTTTACAACGAATTTACATACTTTCTTAGTGCAATATTTTTTTTTATGAAAGTACCATGAAGTATTCCAGCGAAAGCGCCAGGGTAGACCGCGAAATTCAATTTTTTTTAGGTTTTTTGCAATTTGCTGGTCAGTATTAAGTTGTACGTTGATTAATATATGAATCGCGGTCGTAAGAAATATGTGTTTACAGAATTATAATCATTAAAGTCATCAAGACAACTCTCTAAGACCACATAAGTCCAAAGAATAACTGTTTCATGAAATCATCATTCTTTGGACTTACGTGGTCTTAGAGAGTTGTGTTGATGACTTTAATGATTATAATTCTGTAAACACATATTTCTTACGGCCGCGATTCATATATTAATCAACGTACAACTTAATACTGACCAGCAAATTGCAAAAAACGTAAGAAAATTTGAATTTCGCGGGCTACCTTAGCGCTTTCACCTTAACACAGACATAGGTAAATTGATTCAATCAATTATATGTCTGTGTTAACTGGAATACTTCTGATTGTAAAAGATAACCATATTCACCGAAGAAGATATTTTCTTGACTTAAAATGTTGGTTCTTCGTCAATTTTATAAACGACTAGCTTCTGCCCGCGACTTCGTCCGCGTGAAATTCGTAATTTTCCCAAAAAATTTCGAAAATTATGTATAATTATGATCTTTTTCATTTATTTCTAGATAAATAAGTATTCGGGCCAATTTTTAGGTTTACAAAACAAATGAAGAAAGAATATGGGGAGGCCTTTGCCCAGCAGTGGAACAATAATAACGAAAAAGAAAAAATAACAAATAAATATGATTTTTCATAATAAACTGGATCCCTGCTTTTCACCCCCAGAGAGATGGAATACGAAAAAATCGTTTGGGGGTGGTCATTATTTAACTGATAGATTATTTATACCAATTTTCGAGTTAATCAAGCCACGCAGTAAAATCCTCCTTGTAAAATTAACTACCCCTTTTCCATACCCCGTTAGGGATACATTTTCCAAAAACCATGATACACGTTATGCTTTATTTTTAGTCTTAAGTATAAATACTAAGTTTCGAATTAATCGGACAGCTCGTTAAAATTCTTCCATACAAATTTTGACACCCCCCAATCCCCCTCTAATGGGTAGTTTAAAAAAAATGCCATACTTTATAATTTACTTAGATAAATATTCGTGCCAAGTTTCAAGTTTATTAACTCGAGGAATAAGATTTTTTATACAAAGTCCCTCCATTTCACCCTCTTAGGGGTGGTATTTCGAAAACCCCTACATACAAACTTTACCTCTTTATAATATTAGTATAGATGATGGATGAGATATTGCTAAAACATTTAATTCAAAAAAGCAGTTCGCTGAGCACAACCGTTTCGTACGTAGCCGGTAAGTCGACCGCCCGGCCCGGCTGAGCCGCGCGGTGCGGTATGGTACCTCGGCAGAGCTGCCGGCCGCCTTGCGGAGTTAAGGCAATTTTAGACAGGGTCAGTGCACAAGTCAGTTATCGGCGCCAGTGCCCGCGCCTTATAAAAATGTACTCTGTGCCCGCACCTAGACTGGCTTCCACTGTTTACATTGTCAGTAGTCGCGGCTAGTTTTCACGGTGAGCACACGTTTGTGAAGTCAGTGAAGAAAAATGAATTCGCGAAACGGACGAAAAAAACATTTTCTCTTACTAGCCAGATGCAACGTCACCCCACAAAGCGGCGCCAGTAACTGACTAGGCTGTTTACACGGGGTTTTTGTCACTGGCGCGGGTGGGCGCTGGTTGCGGGGGGCGCCGACTGGCTTCTAAATATTCGTGTGCGAATTTACAAGCCAGCGCTGACTTCCCGCCACTGGATTGACTTGAAATCAATTTACACGGGTTTTTTTTGGGTCAGCGCTGGCTTGTCTCGATTTCGGCGCCAGTCACTGGATCTGTCTAAATCTGCCTTTATTTTAAAACTATGATAACTCCTAAGATATTCATTGAAATCAAATGCTGTCAAGGGTCATTTTGTTCAAAATTAAATACTTGTGATGAATAACGTATGTATTTGGATAAAGATCAATATCATGTTTATAAAAACACCTTCGCAAGTAATGCATTATTTTAGAACAAATTTGATTACCCTAAAAAAGGTAATGGTTAATCAACCTTAACAGATAGATATATACTGTCGCGGACTTTTTTATAGGACTTTTATAGAGGAACAATTGCGTCCTACATGATTTTTATGTAACTTTAACCGTTTACGCAGCGTACGCAACGGAAGCTCTCAAAAGGAATATTTTTTCCCGTTTTTGCAACATTTTTCATTGATGCTCCGCTCCTTTTGGTCTTAGCGTGATGTTATATAGCTTATAGCCTTCCTCAATAAATGGACTATCCAACACAATTTTTTTAAGAATTTTTCAATTCGAACCAGTAGTTCCAGAGATTACCCCCTACATACAAACTTACAAACTTTACTTCTTTATAATATTAGTATAGATATTCTTCAGTTAAGGTGATTGGGTAGTGGTAGACCGCGAAATTCAAATTTTCTTACGTTTTTTGCAATTTGCAGGTCAGTGTCAGATTGCATCTTGATCAAAATATGATTCGCGACAATAACAGGTACATATTTAAGGAATTATAATCATTAGAATCATTAATATATCTTTCTAAGTTAGATTTCTACCACCAACCACCAATCTCTTATGGAAAAGTGTTAGTGGTAGAAATCTAACTTAGAAAGATGTATTATTGATTCTAATGATTATACTTCTCTAAATATGTACCTGCTATTGTCGCGAATCATATTTTGATCAAGATACATCCTGACACTGACCTGCAAATTGCAAAAAACGTAAGAAAATTTGAATTTCGCGGTCTCAACTACCCATTCACCTTAAGAGACATTGCACTCACAGCAAAGCTGTTGAATTTGCCTAACCAAGAAAAAGAGGTGTCAATGGCAGACAATTATAATTCTTAATTGAAGAACAGTAAGTATTCAAATCAATAGAGACCAATTTTTAATTGTCAATGAAATCGATCTTCAATGAAGAAAATATTTCTTTACCTAAAATGTTTATTTTTAGCTGATGTTTGAATCCATATTCTTAGGTTAAGAGACAATAGTTGTCATTTGTTGTATTTTGTAAAACAATTATATTCTTGTTATTAAATAGTCGATTCTTAAAATATATCTATAACGTATTTTGAATCAAAAGTAAAAAAACTCTTGTCTAAATAATATTATTGTTAAAGGAATATACATAAATTCTTAATGCAATTTTTTATCATTCTCGTCTGGACTTGTAAGCAAAAAAGTATTTTTGTACAGTCAATAAATAAGTTATTCTTAGATAAAGAAAGCTGTAATTCTTTATGAAAAAATAAAGAAGTATTCCAGTCAACACAGACATAAAATTGATTGTAAAAGATAACCATATTCACTGAAGAACATATTTCCTTGACTTAAAATGTTTGTTCTTCCTCAATTTTAGAAACGATATTCTTAGGTTAAGAGACATTGTACTCACAGCAAAGCTGTTGAATTTGTCTAACCAAGAAAAAGAGATCTCAATGGCAGACAGTTATAATTCTTAATTGAAGAACAGTAAGTATTCAAATCAATATAGACAGATTTTTTATTGAAAAATCAATCAATCTTCAATGAAAAAAATATTTCTTTAGACAAAATGTTTGTTCTTGACTGATATTTAAATCCATATTCTTAGGTTAAGAAATTGAAGTATCTCTTGAAAGCATTAATGAAACATTAATTTTCTTGTTGTTAAATAGTAGGCTTTATTTAAAATGAGCATTTTACTTATTTTGAATCAAAAGTATAAAAAATTTGTCACAATAATATTATTGTTGAACGAATTCAGACATTTTCTTAAACCAATATTTTCTTTTTATTCTTGGCCCTAATCTCTGAGCTTCTTAAGTTATTCTTAGATAAAGAAAGCTGTAATTCTTTATGAAAAAATAAAGAAGTATTCCAGTCAACACAGACATAAAATTGATTGTAAAAGATAACCATATTCACTGAAGAACATATTTCCTTGACTTAAAATGTTTGTTCTTCCTCAATTTTAGAAACGATATTCTTAGGTTAAGAGACATTGTACTCACAGCAAAGCTGTTGAATTTGTCTAACCAAGAAAAAGAGATCTCAATGGCAGACAGTTATAATTCTTAATTGAAGAACAGTAAGTATTCAAATCAATATAGACAGATTTTTTATTGAAAAATCAATCAATCTTCAATGAAAAAAATATTTCTTTAGACAAAATGTTTGTTCTTGACTGATATTTAAATCCATATTCTTAGGTTAAGAAATTGAAGTATCTCTTGAAAGCATTAATGAAACATTAATTTTCTTGTTGTTAAATAGTAGGCTTTATTTAAAATGAGCATTTTACTTATTTTGAATCAAAAGTATAAAAAATTTGTCACAATAATATTATTGTTGAACGAATTCAGACATTTTCTTAAACCAATATTTTCTTTTTATTCTTGGCCCTAATCTCTGAGCTTCTTAAGTTATTCTTAGATAAAGAAAGCTGTAATTCTTTATGAAAAAATAAAGAAGTATTCCAGTCAACACAGACATAAAATTGATTGTAAAAGATAACCATATTCACTGAAGAACATATTTCCTTGACTTAAAATGTTTGTTCTTCCTCAATTTTAGAAACGATATTCTTAGGTTAAGAGACATTGTACTCGCAGCAAAGCTGTTGAATTTGTCTAACCAAGAAAAAGAGATCTCAATGGCAGACAGTTATAATTCTTAATTGAAGAACAGTAAGTATTCAAATCAATATAGACAGATTTTTTATTGAAAAATCAATCAATCTTCAATGAAAAAAATATTTCTTTAGACAAAATGTTTGTTCTTGACTGATATTTAAATCCATATTCTTAGGTTAAGAAATTGAAGTATCTCTTGAAAGCATTAATGAAACATTAATTTTCTTGTTGTTAAATAGTAGGCTTTATTTAAAATGAGCATTTTACTTATTTTGAATCAAAAGTATAAAAAATTTGTCACAATAATATTATTGTTGAACGAATTCAGACATTTTCTTAAACCAATATTTTCTTTTTATTCTTGGCCCTAATCTCTGAGCTTCTTAAGCTAAATCCTTTTATATTCAGAGTAAGAATTCTTAATTACTTGTTTCAAAATGCAAATGTTTTCTGCAGTCAAGAGTAAATATCGTCTTCATCCAAAAAAATATTCTTGATGTAAATAAATAAATGAAGAATAATATTATTTATATAGAAGAATTCCATTTTATTTTATTCAAGATATTATTGTTACCTTGAGTAAATATATACTTGAGATTAAACAATATACTTGAGAATAATTTTATTCTTGAATGAAAACTTTGCCGGACCCCATTTTTTTCCGTGTAGTTGTAGCTGGCATTCAGCGTCACCCAGTTAGACTAGAAGCCAACCCTAACATATGTAGTTGGGCAGTGGCGTGCACAGGGTTTTATGCCTGGGTAGGCAGCTTTTTTTTTCGCAAAAAAAAAAGTCTTTCGCAATTGCCCTAGTTAGTAAAGATAAAACTCACCAGGGGTTTAAAAGGTTGTAACGACGATTTTCCAATGATGCAAATAAAAGATTTCGGCCACCTCAAATATCTAATCCAAGTGAGTGATAACTACAGAATTTATTTATTTTTATTTATTTATTCTTTAACTAAAACGGTTTACAACCAATTACAGAAGTTAAAGACAGTTTATACATAAAACATTATATATAAAATCAAATAAAATTTTACAACACTTTCATACATCCGTCTCACAGTACTTCTGACATACCGACAATATCTTCGTCCATTCGTCCGCAAACAGATCGTTTGTTGGATTACAGTCCTAGAGATCATTAAGTGCGGCCAGAGTACGTGGTATTGGGGACTTAGTACGCGCAACTGTGCGACATGGAGGCACAGCAAACAGCCTGTGCCTTCTGCCGCGGCAGTAGTTGTCTGGCACAAAGCAGCGAGCCAGAACAGCATGTAGATGAGGCGCGTCAATATTGCCACGGACCGTCTTACAGGCTATGGTGAGTTGGTCTTTTGCTCGCCTTACCTCTAACGAGTTATCCGAGGCATCCCAGTAGAAATTTAGTCGGATAGAGGTATGGGTAATAGCCGTGTTTACGCTTATAAAGAAACCTAAGGAAAGCTTTTTGTACCTTTTCCAATATAAGTACGTAGGTACTTTCGTGTGGATTCCACACGCAGGAGCTAGATTCCAATTTGCTACGTACGAGTGCATTGAATATAATTTTGATGGCATGTGCGGAGCGAAAATCACGGCAATTACGCAAAACGAAACCCAATCTTTGGTAGGATTCCTTAGCTACCTTGGCGATGTGGTCGTGGAAAGTGAGCTTTCGGTCGAATGTGACTCCCAGATCTTTCATGGCTGATGTTTTCATGATGGTATTGTTATTTAAATTATATTCATAATTAACTGGGTGCCGCATTCGACCGAATGTCATTGCAAAGCATTTGGAGGGATTAAATTCCATCTTATTATCTAAGCTCCACTTGTATATCACGTCTATGTCTTGCTGCAGTGCTAAACAGTCACGCTCGGAGTTTATTTCGAGGTACAATTTCAAGTCATCAGCATACAATAGACATTTTGCATGACGGAGAACCTGGGGAAGATCATTAACCATGATTAAGAATAATAAAGGCCCCAAAATTGAACCCTGACTTACTCCGGAACGCGTGTGGTAGGTGCCTGATTCGTACATACCGAGCCTAACGAACTGCTGACGATCGCGTAGGTAGTCTGCGAAAAAACGGAGCAGAGATGGTGCAAAACCGATTTTGCTAAGTTTTATCAGCAGCGTGTCGTTGTTAACCCTATCAAACGCCTTCCGAAAGTCGAAATAAAGTACGTCTACCTGACGCCCGTGGTCCAAGCTGGAGGAGACATATTCAACCAGTGTCAGGAGATTCGTGGCAACTGACCTCTTACTTCTGAAACCGTGCTGCTGATTACATAAATATTTGTTTACTTGCTCGTATATGGCATTATGGAGGATGTTCTCAAAGACCTTCGCCGGGGAAGATAAAATTGCGATAGGGCGGTAATCTTCAACGGAGCTTTTGTTTTGGGTTTTGGGAATAGGTGTTACTCTAGAAACTTTCCACTGAGAGGGATATGCACCAGTCTGCAAGGCTAAATTGAAAATGTGACAAAGAGGATTAAGTACTGAAAATATGTTTTGAACATTTAATGATAAAGGGGGGGATGTTATCGGGGCCAATGGAGCTGTTAGATTTTAGTTTATTTATGCCTTTAACAATGTCTGTAGGGTACAAGAGGGGTATATTAATGCAATTGCTGTCACTGGTATGGTCATCCGTACTAATATGATCAGCATTAAGCCCCGGGGCATCAGGCAGAAAAACATTGGAAAAAAAACTCAGCAAACGCCCCTGCTGCTTTAGTTCCCGAAAAAGTTATACCTCTGTATGAAATGTTAGGCTCAAAACCACCTTTGGATCTTAGGCTGGAAACGTGCGACCAGAATTCACGAGGGGTAACTTTAATTTTATTCTCTATATGTCTCATGTACGAGAGATATGCATCTGAAATACGGATCTTTAAGCTTTCCCTGAGGTCAGAAAATAACAAATACGCGCTATCACAGTTAGTGCGTTTCCAGTTTTTATGGTGCTTTAGCTTGAGCCTTAGATCTCGAATGATATCATTATTAAACCATACAGGATATCGTTTATCCGTCGATTTCTTTCTGCGTTTTTTAGGCATGCAAGTATCAAACAAATTATAAATTATGTTGTAGAAATTATGAGTAGCTGTGTGTACATCTTTGGATTCCAGAACCTCCTCCCAAGTATTCTCGTTAGAGAGTAATAAATAAAGCTGTTCGTAATCGCATTTGCCGAAGTTCCAATCCTTGGTACCTTCTATGTTGCTGGGCTCAACTGAATTTGAAAAATGACCTACATTAACTCTTACGTCAATGTGTAATGCCGGATGATAAGCATCCAGTGGTACAGAATACGTCACTTGAGAGATATCCGATATTCCGATGTGGCTTTGAAAAAGACTCTTCATGTGATTTGCATTATATAAATATATTTAATAAGTAAATAAACTACTGGTTTGCTAACAGTTAAAAAAATTAAGTAAACCAACTTTTTTATTATCTTTTAAAATTAACTCTTCGCGCCTATTCTGATTTTATAACATAGTCATAAAAAGTTTGTTTGCGCTAATAAGCAAGGAAAACAAAATAATTTAATTGTGTTTACACAACCACACAGCCAGTTGTATGTGTCATAATTATTACTATGAAACTTACGAGTTACATTACCTCTTTGCTGGGTTAATTCTCGTAACTCAGGTACAATTTGAACCTTTTCATTAAACGGTAATAGCGAAAATTTACTCCATTTTTGACATCGCACCGTAGAAATCCTTCTACAATCTGTCATTTTGTCTTTCGTTTCTAACGATATTTGTCTAGGTACTTTTTTATGTAGACTATGTCAGATGAAAGTTTTCTATCCCAAACTGTCAAAATCACACTAACAACTGACTGTTGTCTAAGGTAGTGAAGAGATTTTGTAATCGCTAAAGACAGTAGAAAACTTTCTACTCGACGGCCACAAAGTATATACGGTTAAGGCTCCTGAAAACAGTCGCGACGCGCTACGCGATTGGCGTGCGACACAGGCACCGTTCGTTGCGAGACTTGCGGTGCCTTTGTGTCGCGTGTCGTGTCGCGCCTGTTTGAAGGAGCCTTTATGTACAAAATCCCGTAACGACTGTCAAAGATCCAGGAATGACAGCCGGGGCCAATGGCTTAACGTGCTTTCCGAGGGGAAGGAGGGGTCTCGGTATGCAAAGATGGTCACACATCCACAAAGCAACCGCGGCCAGGGTAGCTTACTCTGACTGGTAAACCTGTGCGGCTGTTAATGTACGTGACTTCATAATAATACGTTGACGTCGTGGTGGGGCTTGCGCGCTCCGAACTCTAGGCCTATGCCGGAAGAGTTTACTTTGCCGGAACAGGTCTAAGGTGAGGAGCCAGACCAAGAGGGATATAGAAACCCGCAGGGCAGCATGTGACGAGCTGTTGGGCAGTAGCGACCCCACGGACCCTATCTCCCGTGAGAAGTCTTGTTCCTCACCTCCGGCTTGCTTTTATTGGGTGGCTGGAGTGAACAATGACAAGGAACAGAGCTCCCACCTCATTCTTGCCTTTATTGGCCGGCTTGAGTGGAGATTCGCAAGAGCAAAAGTGCTCGGAGGAAGGAAATATTCCAGTAAGATGCTGGTAGGGATCTTGACCGTACTTCCGGGATTGTCCTGGTAGCCGTGGAATACCCCTCCACTCGTCATAAGCACCTCAGGACATGTTGCCCCCCCTGATTGCTACGTCACTATATGCTAGCGACCGTTTCCGGGGGCCCATTATTGAGTGTGCTTGTCACCCCCTGCTATTTTATCCGTGTATATATAAGACATTGATCAGGCAGGGGTCATAATCCTTCCATAGTTCTTGGTAACCAGTCCACTTTAGCCACCCAAATACATAGTCCAAATTTTTATTTTTCCATATCCTACAATAGTCCTACAGCAACCGGGGGTTATCCTTGGGTGCACTTGCATAATGCATACAGGGATAATTGTCGGTTGGTGCAACATTTTATTAAAGTTCCTAAGGGGCCTCTGCGAGTTGGCTTCGGCCCCTCGTACCCTTCCAAAGGACCGGGACCACATGGTCCCGAGATATTAAAGTAAAAATAAATAATAATAGATTTATTTGAGATTAAATATCTATAATAAAAATAATATAATATGTCAGTAAAAAATCTTATAAGTAATCTAATGACTTTACTTTCGGAAATCGGTGTCTTGGGATCTGTATTTTAGTTTGTTGCCACCGACTTCCGAAATTAAAGTTATTTCATAATTTTGTTTCTTTTTGAAGTCGGTTTAATTTTTTTTTAAATTTCTTTTTTATTTTGTAATTTTTAGTTTTAAGTAAAAACTGGAATATTTGTTTTTTGTCATAAGTAATAGTTTTGTTGTAAATATTGCACTAGAATTTGACCAAGGTTTTGAGATGTTTTCCCCACGGAACAGATAATAAGGTTGGAATGGTAATGTGGGAGGCGCAAGCGCGCCACAGATTCGAAAATCATAACTCGACCGATTCATTCATTCACCGCGTTCAGTGCGCGTCGGAATACTTCGGAGAACAGAACTCTGCTTAATAATGCCGTGTTGTGCAATTATAACATGTAAGACAAAAAGTCAGACCTCAAGTATAAAGCGAGGAGGTATATCTTTCCATCGGTAAGTCCAAAATAACACTTAATTACAATATTATTTGTCAAAAACATAAAAATATACTGATCATTATGTAATACTTACCAAACATTAACAACATTATTGCAACAATTTACAAAAAATATACATTGCCCACTGTGTACTCGCTCAATCAACACAATGACCAAGTACGCGTGCAATGTACTGCATGCATTGCGTCCTCTACACTTCAACCGTTGACGTTTCGTCCTTTGCTCTGATTGGCTATGATGCACGGCGCATGTTTACCGATAGTGAGGTAACCATGTGGTTAAATAAAATCATCGATACAATGAAGAATGTTACCTAATTTTGATTATTAGCACTCCATATTCTCTGTCAAAAATAAAAAATACTAGTGAAAGAATTACTTCCATACGTCAATTAGTTTCCGATTTAGAAATAAAACAAGTTGTAACCGCACGACGCGGGCTGTCGGTGACGATGTGACGTCATCGCACAACACGCTCAGTCTGGCTCACTCAGTCCGTTCGCGGTCACGCGCCCGTGCCGTCGAAATTATACCTAAATACTTTAAAAAATGTCCAATCCAAATACTAGGAAATCATGCGTTGTGCCTAAATGTAAAAATACAACTACCAATTCGCCGGAAAAGTTGTTTTTTATAGTTCAAAAGGACGTTAAAATGCGAAAAAAATGGATAAAAGCTATGAAGATTCGTTCGTTCGATTGAAGCGGTGTTCTGGCGTGATTCTACATTTAACCATACATACATCACCTACTCTTTTTACTTGAACATAACCAATAGCATCATCCGCATAGCAGTATCTTGCCGATCTGAAATAAGTTTCAAATAAAAATAAAAGGCCTTACGTATTTTGTTAGTAAAAAAATACAAATAAAAAAAGGTTTAGTACAGTCGACCCATCTAATTAGTTTACATTTTATATGTGTGGGTGAAGTCAGTTATGCACACAAACACTAAATAATACGAGCGAGCTCTGTTTTTATTAGTGTGCGTATGGCATACCAATTACCATATACCAATATGTATATAGTAATCATTCATTTATGTTTCTTAGGCCCACTTGCGCCAGGCTGGGTTATATTAATTAACTCAGAGTTAGCGTCCACGCTAGAGTTAAATTATAATTTCGTCTTGCGCCACTCAGAGTTAGTAGGTAACTCAAAGTTAAATTTTTAACCCAGCAATGTTGGAGGGTTACGTCACTAATTCCGGGTTAGTAATGTCAAAATTATTTCTTTGAGGTTATGTTCGTTTGTAATAACAAACTATAGAGAATAGAGACTACTCGTAGCGGTTGGAAGTTTTATTAAAACAAGATTACAATTATGATAAATGAAATGTTTTCTGATGATGACGAAGAAATTACCGAATAGGTACATTAGTTCGGACTTTTTTAATAGAACAATTGCAGAACGGTCTGATTATTTTAACATACAAAGAGACAAAGCTTTTCATAGAAGATTTCGACTAAAGAAAGAAAGCGTCTTCTTTTTATTAAATAAAATTAAAAGTAGATTGCAGTACGCAAATGAAAATAAGAAGTAAGTAGGTACCTATATCTATATTTATTACGTTTTGACTTGTGGATTTCATTGCTAAGTAATACATTGTATTATTTGCATTAATTTGATTTTATTTTTACAGCCAAGCTGTCTCGCCTATGAATCAGTTATTGTGCACATTACGGTTTTACGCCACTGGAAGTCAATTACTAACAAGTGGAGATGTAATTGGATAATAATACAATATAATATTAATATTACAATTAAATCACTCTCCAAAACACGGACTAATAAAATATGTAATAGTACGCGTTTACACGGCGTGAAATCCGTGCTCTGAAGGAAGAAAATAAACAGTTGTGATAAAAGAATTCGTTTAGGTTATTTTTCTAACGCGCAACGTGAAAATGAAAATGACAATGATTAATTTCAAATAACAAATGATCAAAATGAAAAGTCGATGTCAAGTTCAAGTAAGGAGATAATTATGTATATACAAAATACTGTAGCGCAAAAGAGACAAGTATACATGTTTCGGTCATCATTCGCTCATTCATATTTTGCCGGATAATATAATAGAATGAATACTCTGTAAAGATACCAGCGTAAAATAAAAAACCAAAAGGGATAGTTAACCTAAGGTTAATTTCCACTGGCGCAATACAATGTTAGAGTTAAAATTTTTACACTTTAACCCAGAGTTACTAAACACGGAGTTACCCAATTTAACTCAACTTTTGGCGCAAGTGGGCCTTAATGAGATATAATATTTCGCATGATATTACTATAGTAACCTTGGCACAATGGCTATTTGGTCAGGGAACGAGAAGTCGTAAGTTCAAACCTTGGGTGCAGCGATACTTTTTGTATTTTAAAACATTGCTTAAAGTTGAATTTATAACGATTCGATCCCGTTCATGGACGAGTAATGAAGTTTGCAACGTTTGAGACGACCACGGAACTCTCAGGCTATTTTATTTTGACTGTTTAAAAAATAATTACCCACAATTTTAAAAAATTGTTTTCAAACACCTTAATTTATAAAAAAATTGCATTCTTAGTTGTCAATCTACGAGTATTTGCATTACTGAGTTTATTGATTACTACCTACTCATATTTGTGTGCGGATTTATTTATGTGGATCCAACCATGCAACATTTATCAATGTTGAAAAAGGCAGATTTGCTAGTAAGCGTTAAGCTCGCTCATTCCAACCAATACCAAATAATAATATGTTTACATAATAAAAAATCAAATTAATTTAATGCTTTTATTCTATTTACCTTTCTACTTTTTTGCTTGAGTGATTTTATTGACCACAAAATTAATTTAATAAAAAACAAAAAGTAAAAAACAGCAAAACAAAATTCCTCAGCTGGGATCGAACTCACGTCAACGAGCTTACATATCGCAGGCGCTTACACCAACTAGCTAAGGGAACTATGTTATATTAGTCTAAAATGTTGGGTCTAATTCCTTCATTGTGAACCCGTTTATTTTATCTCTAACCGTGAATGTATCATACGTATACGCACACAATAATACTGACAGTTACCGATGTTTGCGTGATGTAAACTAATTAACATTGCCGAGTGTACATCTGTAACGTTCAACCCACTACATCTACATCCTAAGTACCTATCCATCCTACTTCCTACTAATATTATAAATGCGAAAGTTTGTGAGTGTGTGTGTGTTTGTTATCTTTCACGCAAAAACCACTGGATAACGGATCTGAACGAAGTCTGGAATAACACATAGGCTTATATACTTTTAATCCTGGGAAAATGTACAGTTCTCGAGGGAAACGGGGGCGAAGCTGCTGGCGGAAGCTAGTTTGCAATAAATCAATGTATGTATTCATTTAAATTTACTAAGAAGAGCAGTACCTACCTAAATATACATACGTACCTACCTATAGCTAAAATACTATAATACATTTTGTTGTCTTTAAGGTAAAAATTTAATGGTAGGTAGGTACTTACTTCCACTATTTGAGTTGCATTCTTCCATTACGACATTACTTAGTTGGGTATTTTTTTTTGATAAAACAATTTAGAACAGATAAACTATTAAGCATAAGTAGATTAAGTAGTAGCAAGGAAAGTTTACTTTGCATTTTTATTCCTCGCATTTCAGCGGCAACGAAATCACTATTTTGTAGATAAATAATGCGCAACCATTAATCCATCTATTTTAGGTAGATTATCCGATTGCCCTTTTTCGAATCCTTCATCCATTTTATTAATCGAATAATATTTACTATTATTAGACTATTAACTTAATACGCGGACGAAAACACAACAAAATACTGCGCAAGCTATTACACCTATTATAACCGCTGGCGACTTGATGCTAAGCGGGCCGCGGCCCGCGCGGGGCGTTGTGACATGACATCACAAGCGGTCACGTGACTGTTAGCGGGTCTTGATATTTTTCGAAACTTTGAATGCCTATAAAATCAAAATTACTGGGTATTTTTGACTACAACAAAAACTAGTGTATTTGTATACATACAGGCTTTACTGTGATAAAATTTCAAGCGATTTAGCATACCTAGTAACATTCTTCATTCTCGACTATACATATATTTACGTTTGACAAAGATAATTTTTGGATTATTTTATATTTAATTAATGATAGTATATTTTTATTTAGACGTATTGTGAGTAGATACATTAAATATTATATTATTATTAATCATTGAATGAATCCTACCGAATGTTATAAAGGGACCTGTCATCTACTAGTATACTAATCTCTGATTTTTAATTTAAGTTTATGCATTATGTGTATTAATATTGTTATATTTAAATATTTACGTTTATATTCTTAAACGTTTTATTTACACCATTTAGTAAAATTAAATTGAGGAATCTGAATTTATGCAATAAATTATAAATTTTAGGTTTCCTAAAGAACCTAATGCCAGGGAACAATGGATTGACAGGTAGAGGAAACTGGATGCCGACAAAGACGAGTACTATTTGCTCTAAACATTTTAGTGAAAATGATTTTATTATTAAAAAATCAGGTTATAGGTACTTAAAACCAGAGGCGATCCCAAGAGAACAAATTGTTCAGATAAGTTCCATTATTTATTTATTGATTAGATTAATATTTCAATCCGGTAAATCATTATCATGCAAGCATTCAGCTTTATAAAAAGAATTCAATTTTGAAATAAGTAGTTCTGCTGTATAATTGTAAGTGGCATGTAAAGACTTGCATTATTTTTCAGACAACTAATTCTTGCAATGCTGTTACGCTTAAAAAGCCCAGTTATATTGACACCAGTGTCAAAAAGCGCCAATTACTTAATAAATATGTTTTATTCCAAGGACAATGATTTTATTTGTAATTAATCAAAGTAAAATAAAATTATTTCTTAATATTTATTTAATGTTTCATTTTTCCCCATAAATTCATCTGATAATTTATCGACAAAGAATATCGGCTTTGTCAAGCACTAGCGTGTATGAAATTTTTTATTGCATTTATGCGTGTTGAGTGTTATGGGAGCTTATTGCTAGTGGGCGAACGAATATCTGCCCTGAGATTTATGTGTGTGTGATTTGGTTGTGTGCGAAATATTTGTAAACATAGTATTGCGTATGTGTAGAAATTAAAATAGTGGGAGTCAAGCGGCGACACTGGTCCTAGTACAAAATTGCAGCGAGGGCCTTTCCAACCTTATTATCTGTTCCGTGGTTTTCCCTTTGACACTATACCGGTAGCTCGTATCAATAAGCCAGGCCGTCACACTTACACGTATTAATTTTAGTCCATATCTTGAAAAATTACTGAATCGATTTTGATGAAACTTGCACTGTTCCCTAACTCGAAGTATGTAAATGTAAGCCAATAACAAAAAATGGTCACGATCCGATTAATAGTTGCGGAGAAATGAGTGGAGTAACATACGTATACATACGTCTATAAAATTTTGTATATTTCTTTGGAAGCCCTAATAGATTGTCATATGTGAAATAATGCAATTCAAATAATATTATATACATACGCTTCGAATTGATAACTTCCTTTTTTTTAAGTCGGTAAAAAGAAAAAAAAAATCTACGACAAAACAAAGAATTCTGAGTCGAATTATGTAAAAGAGTGAATTTCGTAAAAAGTGGAGTTGACTATTTCTACTTTGCTGCCGCAAAGTAGAAATAGTCAACTCAATAGTCAACTCCACGCATCTTTGTCTACTCTTCCGTGGACTAACCGGTGCTCGTGCTAAGCCTGCTGGAAAGGGCAATTGATTTTTCAAAAATTCTAATGATTCCATTTAGTTTTCATCAAAATTGGTTTGAGATTCCTTAAAAATAATAAAATTAAATTAATTAATTAAATTAATTAATTTTAATAAAATTTAATTAATTTAATTTTATTAAATTTCATTCAGTTTATGTAATGTTATGGGCTTGTTTCGGTGAAATTAAATACAAGCCAAATTTTGCATGTGTGTGTGCAACAGGAGTAGTAACAGTTGTTTGGATGTGCATTGTGCAGCGAGGAGTGGGTGGCGGCGATCCGCTACGTGGCGTCGCAGCTGAGCGCGGGCGGGCCCAGCGCCGGCGCGGGCGCGCTGCCCGAGGGCGACGACCGCGACATGGCGCAGCTCGGCACCAGCTTCCGGGACCCGCGCCGCATCGTGCGTACTCACCCCCGAGCTCTACTGCCGACTGCACGGTGGGAAGTTCTAATAGGCCCTGGATGGAAACCACCCTAACTATTTTATTTTAGACATTTTACTAAAAAAAACATTACATATTTTAATAAGTATACTTACCCAACTGTGCGAAGCCCAAATTGAAGATGTTTTAAAAAATAAGTAAAACTGCAATCAAGATTTTTGGAAAGTCTATTGGCTTAACTGGGTTTGGAATTTGGAATCAACACAAATGCGAAGTCAACATCCTGTTTTTTATGGCACCAATCGGAAGGTATATCACAAAGATCAAATCTCGCATAAAAACATTACAGCAATAACATCAAAATTCAATGGGCATATTACCATATCTTGTTTTTAAATTAAATATAAAATATATTTGAAAAGCTTCTTTATTTCTTATTGCAATTCACTACACTAGGTAATATTGGGTAACTTCAATATGTTGGGTAGTTTTCCTCCAGCCCCGAGCGGACTCTCCACCTTGTAAACGAAATAAGGGCCACTTAAGTTTTATAAATTAGCTACTTCTTTATTGGCTTATGGTGTTCAAATAATAATGATTGATTGATGGAAGGCATAAAAGAGCTTTGACAGGTTCTAATGCAAACATTAAGTGGCCCTAAATTTTTAATGAGTAGTGTATAGCTTAGCTTTCTGTTTATTGTCATTGTGATTGTGACAGTTGTACAGACTGTACAAACCGTTCAATCTCAGAAGATCGGCCAGCACATCAAGCTACCCGAAACTGTCAAATTTCCCAATCAACTTTGAACTTTATGCTTTAGCGATTAAGTTGGAAATCTATTAAAGAAATATGACAGATTGTAGTAGCTCGATGTGCGTCTCGCGTCTGTACAATCATGCCGCATATAGTTTCGACCGGCGAACATGCGGGAGCACCCTCTAGGCTCTGGTCGGTGACGCGCCCGCTCGCACGCGCAGGCAAGCAGGCACTACTAGTCATCGGCCCGTCCCTGGTCAGCGACTTAGCGCTGCATATCTTTCACCTACTTGTTTATCAGCTCATTTCGGCCGACGCGCGACGACGTCGGAGATACCTATTGAGTCTCCGTATTCAACCCCTCGGTCGCTAACCATATGTTTCACACTATTCAATTAGGTATCGTATTTATAATAATTATGTACTTGCACACTGGTCTGGAAAGAACATTTATTTATTAGGTATTTTTAGTATCCACATACAAAAAATACGTTTTTTTGCAAAGTTAAGCAAAGTTTAAATATATGAATAATATAATCCTAATTAATATATATGCGAAAGTAAGTTTGTTACCTTTTCACGCCTAAGCCACTGAACCGATCATCCTGAAATATTGCATATATGTTGTCAGGCGTAAGTACAGAAATGGACATAGTGAAAAAAAGTGCTGTTCCCGAGGAAAACTTACATCAATAACGTTATTATGATAATAGATGGCGCCACGTGTCTTTCGAATCATTATTGAATTATATTAGAAATCACCGGATCGAGATTTATGCGGGTGAAACCGCGGGACGCAGCTAGTATATTATATATTTACAAACTATGCTACCTATCTCTTATAGTTGTCATTGCATAATTATGTTGGTATTTTGGTGAGCAGGAAAACTGCACGCGTTAGTCATCCATTACTCAGAATTAGAACATTCACAACCAACAACCAACAGGGCCGCTACAAAACAGACAATACAAACGCACGCACACATAGACACATGTCTACGTAAGTGCGTACAGCGAGCGAGCCAAGCGCACTCGCGACTGTCGCGGGAGACGTTTGACGTGCATTAGATAGTTTCGGATTGCCGTACGCTTGCGAGTATGCCTGCATGCACTTGATTTTGGTGTTTTTTTGGCCAGCTTTCTTTAGACTATCTATTTTGTAGTGCCGTGGAGGTTCGTCTGACTGAAGCCCTGACCGCCAGTAGCTTGGACCATGTTTCCCATACCGGTGGCCGCCGCCGGCGGGCTTCTGTCTACCTTCTATATTTTTATAAAAGGCGAGTCCCGACTGACATCGTCCTGCTCAAACTGCTTAGGGTAGTCATTCCAATTCTGGACAGTATAGTCGGACTTTTAATTAGCTGGAGTAAAATTACAGCTTAAGTATTACTTAAATTATTGAAATTGGCGTCTTTTTGTTTTTTCGCGGCCATCAACCAAATCTTGTTTTTCTAGTACAGAATAGTGTAACAAACGAAACTGACTTGACTTGCATATCTCGTAAACTCAGTCCGAAATGAGTTATTAAGAAGTGTCATTTTACTGCAGCTAATTAAAAGTCGGACTATAGGTTCCATTTACTACTTAGGCATCCATTAAAAAAAAATAAAAAACTTGCAAACTTGTGTGAGGTAATTATCGGATGAGTCAGTTGTTTGTCGCACTCCCACATCACTTGACGGTAACGATTACACCACACTGTTGCGACGACTGCAGCTGTGAGCCTGTGACTCTGCTGCAGGTCGTACTCTGTCGCGGACACCTTCCTTGCTCCACGTGCAGGGCTGCCGGCTGCCACTCACAGCTGAGCGCACATTGACTTTACTTAAGGGGCTTACATGACGTAAAGCACGGTCACTGTCGGACTGCATAGAAAAGAAAGAGAAGCGCGATGACACAACGCTGGTCATTTACTGCAAAATATGAAGCAATTCTTTAATTACAAAAATTCTATTGTTTGTACTAAAAAATTAAAACACTAGTATTTTAGTATGTTACTTGTGGAATAATCTGACAAAAAATCGGAATTATTGTATGTATATTAGTATGGTTTTTTTTGTAAAAAGAAAGTTTTTAGAGGTATCTTCATGATTTTTTCTATCGTATCAAATTAGTTGTATTATGTTTTCAACACACAATCTACCTAGCATATATCCTGAAGAATATCATATATTTTTCTGATTTTGTTTACTGTAGTCGATCATATATTTTTATTGTTTCTAAAACTTGCGTTTTTGTGTTTAGGTCCTGTAAGCCCCTTAACAAGTAAAATTAGCGTTACATTATGATTATGAACCTTATACTTTAGAAATAATATTCATATTCGTATAAGCGAATGTGCTCAACGGTTTTATATAATAAAAATAACCTTATTTGAAGTTGGTAGAACGGTTTCAATTATTTCCGACAATAGAAGAAATTAATAATGTAATTATTGAGATAAGGACTATTTTCGGTTACATACATACATAAACTCACGCCATCTTCCCTTCTTCGGCAGGCAGAAACTAAAGAATTTTCGATTAGAACAGCAGACTTTGTTTTCCATGGTTTCTTAAATTGGTGCAAGCTTATTTTTACTGTAGACTAAATCAACTTTTTGCATACGTAAATATTTATTTAGGTATCAAAGATGAATTAAAAGTGTGATTGATAAAAAATGCTTCTGCACAATCTACACATTTAATTTTTTTTTATTGTAAAACGTATTAATTACAAAAACTCACTGCAAAGTAACTACTACCTACTTCTGAAGGCGAGATGTGTAAAGTACTCAGAAATATGTTAAGCCTTTTATTGCGAGCGCAGGGCACATAATAGGCATCACTCTTCTTTTGCGTTTCAAAAGTAATTGCATCACTTTCGCTCGCTTATTAGGTTTAGATTTTCGAGGTAGCCCCTTAATAGAGGTCAGTGTAATAGCCGTATTCGTATGTCAGAATTGCGTTCTAGTGTGACTGAAAATGAAGTGGATAGGCATAGAATGAAAGGTATATTTACTTATATATTTTGTTTCTTTCCAAAATACCGTTCAACCGATCACAATGAAAATTTGAATGTATTTTTGGTTACCTGCAAATTTTTAGTTGTTGAACTTTGTCACATTATTTAATTCTGAGGCGGTACCTACGAAGTTCGTCGGATCAGCTAGTTTGTAAGTATTTATAATAAGTACTTGTAACATCTAATCTGAAGTATTGTTGCAAGAGTGTACCGCGTGCTGCATCGGCTGCCACCAGTCGGTACAGCGCGCGTGTACGGTGCGGGTGTTGCGCAGACGCTGGAGAAGTTCGAGTTCGTGAAAGTGCTGGGCAAGGGCACGTTCGGCAAGGTGGTGCTGTCGCGAGAGAAGGGCACGGGCAAGCTGTACGCCATGAAGATCCTCAAGAAGAACCTCATCATCCAGAAGGACGAGGTGGCGCACACCATCACCGAGAACCGCGTGCTCAAGAAGACCAAGCATCCTTTCCTCACGGTACGACACCGACCAAACTCAAATCGTTTATTTCAGACACATTTTGAATGACAATATTTACAAGAAAATAGAGTTATTCTAGTTGCCCCCGTGTTCCGTGTTTTAGGTTTGGTTTCCGCACTTAGTCCTTCAAGTGGACCATTGTGCGTGGGCCATGGCGGCCTTCGGTGGTTATTGATTACATCTCCTGGCCTGTTGAGAACATCTGTATATGACATGGGCTTCCCGAGGGTTTATGGCCTAATCTGGGTGACGCATGTGCATTCAAAGACCGCATGCGCAACTGCTTCCTCAGCCTCCATGCAAGCTCTGCATAGTTTGACTACCTGGTTGCCTTTTCCTAAACAATGACCAACAACTTTGTATCTCTACATCACTAGATATAACAAAGCTATCCGCGGCTTCGCCCGTCGGAAAATAACGTCGATGTCGGGAAATATCCGATTTATACATTGTTTTCATATAACTAACTATTGTTTTAGGCTCCTGCAAACAGGCGCGACGCGCGACACGAATCGCGCGCGACACAAAGGCACCGCTCGTTGCGCGAATTGCGGTCGTTGCTTTGTGTCGCGCGCGATTTTATCGTGTGTCGCGCCTGTTTGAACGAGCCTTTTACCGGCGCACGCCAGAAAAAGCTCCCAGTTGGCACGACTTTTTTTCGACATCTTCAACAATCATCGTTATATTTCGGCCAATTTACATCAACAAAACCTTAATGAATCACTCCTTCCATTGGTGAAAACCGCATGAAAATCCGTTGGATAGTTTTTGAGTTTATCGCGTTCAGACAGACGGACAGATACCAAAATCAATGAACTAAAAATATCAAATTAGAATCTAGTGAACCTCTCTCTATATTATGAATTTTGTTCGTCTTAAACCGGGCTTCTTCGGCGCCCCTGTTAACGGATGCACGCGCACTGTGCACAAGCAAATTTACATCGGATTCCTAAACATTATCAAGATTGCAACAGCAGGATGAAGTTTATGAAGTTAACAGACAGAACGGTGTAAAACAGCTTGTGAACTGTGCATGGCCGCCTCGACACTTGTGTGTAAGCCTTCGTCCCCACGGGTGATTTTTCATCTCACTCTGGATTTTCAACGCACTGCATAGCGCCGAGAGTTGACAATCCAATAGTGTATTCTTTTGATGCGCTGAGTGTTATTCTGCGCAGGCGCTGCGCTACTCGTTCCAGACGGCCGACCGCGTGTGCTTCGTCATGGAGTACGCCAACGGCGGCGAGCTGTTCTTCCACCTGTCGCGCGAGCGCTCCTTCAGCGAGGAGCGCACGCGCTTTTACGGCGCAGAGATCGTGTCCGCGCTCGGCTATCTGCACGCCGAAGGCATCATCTACCGCGACCTCAAGCTCGAGAACCTGCTACTTGACAAGGACGGCCACATTAAGATCGCGGACTTCGGCCTGTGCAAGGTAGGCAACTAGCGGGCTCGAGCACCTCCCCCTCCCGCCCCGTACTGACGCGCGCCTGTCGCAGGTCAACATCACCTATGGCCGCACCACCAAGACGTTCTGCGGCACGCCCGAGTACCTGGCGCCCGAGGTGCTGGAGGACACCGACTACGGGCCGGCCGTGGACTGGTGGGGCACCGGCGTGGTGATGTACGAGATGGCGTGCGGCCGCCTGCCCTTCTACAACCGCGACCACGACGTGCTGTTCTCGCTCATCCTCAGCGAGGAGGTGAGTGCCCGGTACTCGCACGCGCGCGCGCGTGGGGCCCCGCTACAGCATCTGTGCGCAGGTGCGGGCCCCGCTACAGCGTCTGTGCGCAGGTGCGGGCCCCGCACGCGCGCGGCCCCTACAGCGACTGTGCGCAGGTGCGGGCCCCGCGCGCGCGGCCCCTACAGCGACTGTGCGCAGGTGCGGGCCCCGCGCGCGCGGCCCCTACAGCGACTGTGCGCAGGTGTGGACCCCGCGCGCGGCCCCTACAGCGACTGTGCGCAGGTGCGGGCACGGCGCGCGCGCGGCCCCTACAGCGACTGCGCAGGTGCGGGCCCCGCGCGCGCGGCCCCTACAGCGACTGTGCGCAGGTGCGGGCCCCGCGCGCGCGGCCCCTACAGCGACTGTGCGCAGGTGCGGGCCCCGCGCGCGCGGCCCCTACTGCGACTGTGCGCAGGTGCGGGCCCCGCGCGCGCGGCCCCTACAGCGACTGTGCGCAGGTGCGGGCCCCGCGCGCGCGGCCCCTACAGCGACTGTGCGCAGGTGCGGGCCCCGCGCGCGCGGCCCCTACAGCGACTGTGCGCAGGTGCGGGCCCCGCGCGCGCGGCCCCTACTGCGACTGTGCGCAGGTGCGGGCCCCGCGCGCGCGGCCCCTACAGCGACTGTGCGCAGGTGCGGTTCCCGCGCGCGCTGTCGGCGGCGTGCCGCGCGCTGCTGGCGGGGCTGCTCACGAAGGAGCCGGCCAACCGGCTGGGCGCGGGGCCGGACGACGCGCATGAGATCATGAACCACCCGTTCTTCGCATCCGTCAACTGGGCTGACCTGGTGGCCAAGAAGATCCCGCCGCCCTTCAAGCCGCAGGTGGAGTCGGAGACCGACACGCGCTACTTCGACTCTGAGTTCACGGGCGAGTCCGTGGAGCTCACGCCGCCCGAGAACGACGCCAGTCTCGCACGCATCCAGGAGGAGCAGTTCCCGCAGTTCTCCTACCAGGTACACTCGCATACTCAATAATTTCTTCACCTTTAGGACTTTTTGACTGCTCATTGCACGACAGAATCTGTTTTACAGACTCAGCATTATACATCATCATCATTTCAGCCGAAAGACGTCCACTGCTGGACATAGGCCTCCCCCAAAGGGGGGGGGGTTGCCATAATCGCCACGCTTGGCAGGCGGTTTGGCGATCGCATATGGTATGGTGGTAAAAAAAGTAGAGAACGCTGTTGCCCATTCTCCGGTACGACGCTTGGTCGCCTTTTACGACATCCACGGGAAGTATGGGGTGTTGCTATTCTTTATGTCCGGCACAACACAGGCGACTACAGCATTATACAATACGTTGTAATTTCAATACCGTAGAATGACATTCAGCCATCTTCTTTACGTGCTAAAAACGTGACATTGACGGACTCGGACAGTTTTTATTTTAACATTTCATAAAATGGTGAGGTGCCTTTAGAGGTTTCAGGTCGATGTCAACTCGACATTGGATAGGTGAATGCTATTTTGATATGAAGTAATTAAATACTTACAGGGCGGATTTTTGAGATAGCGCAGTGAGGAGGGTCCACTTTTTTATGATGGATAGATAGACCGATACAATCAAGACCATTGACACTTTTATGAAACAGGATCGATAGTAATCAGAAAGTTTTTTGCGAAAATTGCCCATTTTCTTGCTTACTGTACAACTTTAAAAAAATCTGTGAATGCAGATCAAAATTTCTCAACTACAACAGTAAGGTCTGCCCTTATTGTCTTTTTTTTGATTTTCATAAATATACTGAGAAGGTACAGTCATTACATTAATCTCTTTAAATTTGTCTCTGAGAGAGTGTCTCGGACTTAATTTATAAATTGATCGAAGTTTTCACCTGCCTAACGTGGGGTAGCCTAAACTTAATGCATTTGCTTTTCTTCTCGATTAGAAGCAAATTATTAACATTGAACCAGTGGACTACTTTCGCGATCGCGCTATTTACATCGTCAGTAACCAACTGCTGACGTTTAAACAAAAGTGAAGTGTCATCTGCAAACAACACTATAATGATTATCCTTTATGAGGTACGGCAAGTCATTATAAATAAGAAACAAGAAAGGACAAAGAATTGAGCCCTGTGGGACTCCCATCGTTACTATAGATCCGGGTGATCTTTCTCCATTAACGTCAACTCTCTGAATCCTTTTACTCAAGTATGAAGTAAGAAGATCCAGAGCAGTATTCCGGATCCCGTAGTGGTGGAGTTTCCTGATTAACGTTTCGTGAAGAACGCAATCGAATGCCTTGGACAAATCACAAAAGATGCCCAAGGCATCGCATTTATATTCCCATGCATTATAAATATGTCCTAAAAGTTCAACACCGGCATCAGTATTTGAACGACCCCTTGTAAAAACGAACTGTTTGCTATGTAATAATTTATGTTTATTAAAAAATCTTTGCATTTGGTCTAAAATTAATTTCTCAAAAATTTTACTAAAGGTAGGTAGTACAGAAATAGGTCTATAATTTGTGGGGTCTGATGTACTACCTGATTTAAACAAATGTATTATTTTACTATGTTTCATAAGGTCAGGAAACTCCCCATTGTCAATACAACTATTAAAGATAACAGCAAGAGTAGGTGCTAAAATGTCAATAATAGACTTAGCAACTTCTACAGAATTACCCCATAGATCTGCAGTCTTTTTTACATTTAAAGTGTGAAAGGTTTTAATTATATCTCGACATGTAATAATATATTCAAAATGAAAAACCGAATCGCAACCATTAACATTTTCCTTAAGCAAAGACTCAGCAACAGAAGATGATGAGTTTAGGGATTTAGTAGTTGAAACGGGAATATCTGAAAAGAAATTTTCAAATGCCTCGGCGACTTGTGAGTCTGATTTTATTATGTTGTCATTAATAGACAGGCTATAGTTAGTATCTCGGTTACTAGACCTTCCCGCTTCACTATTAATAGTATTCCAAGTTGTGTTAATTACATTTTTGCTGTTTTTAATCTTTGAACCCAAATAACGTGACTTGGCTATATAACAAACTTTTTTAAATAATTTTGAATAATTTCTAACATACAAATTAAATTCATCAGTGTTAATATAAGTCCTTTCATTGTACAGTTCATAAAGCCGTGTTTTACTTTTATGAATACCAATGGTAGCCTAATCACTGAACGATGCATTACTATTAACCGAGATAGTCTTGGGAATAAAGGTGGAATCAAATTGTTTACAGTATATATTAAAAAAATTATCATAAAGATGATTATCATAAAGATTATATCATGCTTATGCATGATAGGACAAAACTGGTAATTTATTAATGATTTTAACTTTAAAAACCTCCAAGCGACTTGCAGTTTTGGGGTTAACAGTGGTATCCTTTTTAGCCACTTTTTTGTTTTGGTTTTGAATAGTAATCCGCCCGCAATGATCAGAATCTAGTAAATTTATAATTTCTTTGTGGCTTGGTATAATATCTGTGTAAATATTAATGTACCAGGATTTATGTGCATGTACATGTGATTTTGTAATATCTTGATTTAAAAGAGTGTCCATGGTAGTGGCGTGCATTGCTTTTCAGAATAGGTAGGCAGGCACTAGGCCAGGTCTAGTCTAGACAGAAGCGGTCACTAGTCAGGAACATAAAACAAACGTAAATATAAAAAAGTTTTACAGCCGCCATCTTGGATTTTCATTTTGACTTTATTTTCGGCTCCAGCAACCTCGAAAATCATGAAAACGATACCCATGATGAAAAATTAAATAAGAATTACAACCGCCATCTTGGATTTTCATTTTGACCTCACTATCGGCTTTAGCGCCTTTGAAAACCATAAAAACGTTACCCATGAATAAAAATAAATAAAAAACCTACAGCCGCTGCTTGGATTTTCATTTTGACTTTATTATTGGCTTCAGCACCCTCGAAAACCATGAAAACGACACCGATGATGAAATATTAAAAAAAGTTACAGCCGCCATCTTGGATTTTCATTATGACCTCACTATCGGCTTTAGCGCCCTTGAAAACCATAAAAATGACACCCATGTTGAAAAATTAAAAAAAATACAGCCGACATCTTGGATTTTCATTTTGACCATTGGCTTCAGCACCCTCAAAAATCATGAAAACGCCACCAATGATAAAAAAATTGAAAAATTTTCGCAGCCGCCATCCTGTATTTTCATTTTTACCTCACTATCGGCGATCTCAACATCCATCCCTTTCTTTCTTCGCACGGCCAAATTACGAACTAATTAAACAAATTATGATTTTAACACATACTGGTCATTTGAGTAGGCAGGCATGCCTACTTTAGGGTGATAAATTGCGAAGGTCGAACGTCATGGTATTACGCGTGAGACGTTTCCTCGTATTAACTTGAACGAGTAAAGACCAATGACAATGTGCGAATATAGTACGAGAGCCGAGTAGGCCGTCTGGTGACTGCCTTCCTGCCGCGCGTGGTTGTATGAAGATTTTGTTTTTACAAGCTTTTATTTAGCTTGCACTGTTCGTATGTAAATTGTCCGTCAAAATTTGCAAACCATTTTTCGACCATTTGTTGGTATCCGATTGAGCTAAAGTTTTGCATACACCTTAAGTTCTGGTAACAATACAATGTACAATACTCAATATTGTAACAATTTCAATATGGCCGCCGCTCCAAGATGGCGGATTACATATTTTTTCTCAACCCCCTTAATATGGGTATCAAATTAAAGGGCTTGAAGAGTAGAAAACGATAAAGTTAATAATATCACACTAAATTCAATATGGCCGCCGCTCCAAGATGGCGGATTACATATTTTTCTCAACCCCCTTACCGTATTGGGACCATTTTTATTTATAATGTACATTAATGACCTGCCTAATATTACTCGCCACAAAACAATGTTATTCGCGGATGACACGACACTTGTTATCAGGTGTGAAAATAAAGACACATGAGACTGACATAAATTTGACGCTTAATAAGACAATTGAATGGTTAACTAATAATAATTTAAAAATTAATGTAAATAAAACACAAATGATACAATTCCAAAATTATAGAAGACGACATATTGATTTAAATATAAATTATAAGAACAACAAAATAGAAGAGGTAAGCACTGCAAAAATTTTAGGGTTGATGCTTGATAAGCACTTCAACTGGAAGGAGCATGTAGAATACGTTTGCAATAAACTTGATAGATTCGTATATGCTATCAAACGTTTACGACAGACCGTTTCAACGGAGGCGGCAATTAGTGCGTACTACGGATACGTATCATCGGTGCACTCTTATGGTCTAATAATGTGGGGTAACTCGGTTGAGATTGAAAAAGTATTTCGGGTACAAAAGAAATGCGTGACAGCAATATGTGGAGCCTGGTCTACAGACAGTTGTAGGCCACTATTTACAAAGTTCCATATTTTACCACTGGTTTGCATGTACATTAGAGAACTATGTGTCTTTGTCAAACTGCATCCACAATATTTTAGTAAATATTCTGAAAAAGTGGGTAGACATAATAAATATAAATTTGAACTTCTCCGACCTAAGTGTCGGTTGGATATTTATGAGAAGAATGTCTATGTGCAGGCGATAGATATACAATAAGTTACCAGATAATTTCAAAGAATTAAGACTTACTCTGTTTAGGAAACAACTTACAGCGTGGCTTGCAGAAAAATGTTTTTATACTTTGAAGGATTTTAATACTTTGAAGGACATATAAAGAAAATGATGTAACTAATTAATGTTGAAATTTCTTAATCTCACTGACATGGCAACACAACACTTGACTTTTAAATTTGGTTCTTTGCTTCTTCGTAAAATTATTTAAATTAATACAATAATTAATTATTCATGACATACATTTTGACATTAATTAACTAATCAATTTATATTATTTTTAAAATCAAGAGATTTCGTACAACTTTGACATATTTATGCACCATTGTTATGGTAGAATGTGACGGGATTAGAATTACCTTACCACCATTATGTAACCACATTTCTTGTGAATAAATGTTTATCTTATGGGTATCAAATGAAAGGGCTTGAAGAGTAGAAAACGATAAAGTTAATAATATCACACTAAATTCAATATGGCCGCCGCTCTAAGATGGCGGTTTACATTTTTTTCAATCCCTTTAATATGGGTATCAAATGAAAGGGATTGAAGAGTAGAAAACGATAAAGTTAGTAAAATTACACTAAATTCAATATGGCCGCCGCTCCAAGATGACGGATTACATTTTTTTTTCAATCCCCTTAATATGGGTAACAAGTCGTCAAAATGTAGGGAACAGCCAATTTTTTTTCGCGATTACAGCTTTTGTTCCTTGGTAAAAGTTATTCATAATGATGAAAACAATCGCCCAGTTGGGTTTGTAGCATGTTTTTAATCGTAACCTAAAAAAGAAAGAATACTGCGAACTAAAAAGAAAAAAATAAATGTAAGTGACACAGTTATTTTAAAATATGTATAAATTTTAAAAGCTTGAGGCACTGATGTACGGTATCCGTTATATAGGTGTGTACCTACTACACAATAACAGTGCCTCAAGCATTTAAAATTTATATATATTTTAAAATGACAGTGTCACTTAAATTTATTTTTTCTTTTTAGTTCGCAGTATTCTTTCTTTTTTAGGTTACGATTTTATTTAAATAAAAGCTTGTTTTTAAAAACTTTTTTTTTTATTTAATGAGTTTTTTAATTGTGGGGCACACACACTAAAATGTAATTACCAGGCTTATGGTGATTTAACGAGGTAGGCAGTCTGTAGCAGCAGCGGTGAGGTTTGGTGAAAACTTATGTGTTTTATAGATTGTGTAGAGGATTTGCAATTAAAACGATGCGTTAGGTTTAACGAACAAAAGATGTATATTTTCTCTTGACCTTACAATATTCAAGGAAGGGGGTGAGGGCACAATATTTTAGATGGAAACCAATCACGTTCGAGAAATAGGTATGACGTAGCGTGTGGTGTCGTTTCCTGACTCAAGATGTCGCTACCAGTCCCTGATGTGCGTTGATCTAGCAGGAGTTAACAACATGCCCCCGGCCTTGGAAGCAGTGGCTTTCAATGGTCTTCAGTCACTGCACCAGTGTCGATCACGTCCTGTAGTAGAGGACAAATCTTAGTAAATGCGCGCCTCACCACGCCCGATGACGTCCGTATATCAGCCACCCGGGATATACCATCCTTTCCTGGGATAGTGCAAAGGACACGTCCCAAATGCCACTTCAAAGGTGGGAGGTTATTATCCTTGATAACAACTAAGGAGTTTGGTTTGAGCTCGTCCTTATTTGCCGTCCATTTTGTCCGCACCTGCAGCTCGGAGATATATTCCTTCGCCCACCGATTCCAGAAATGTTGGCGAAGTTGTTCTACCCTCTGGTATCGCTGGAGACGACTAGCAGGAACATCGCGTAGGTCATCGCCGGCTGGCGCAGTCACTGGTCGGCCAATTAGGAAATGACCGGGAGTGAGCCCAATACTGTGCTGTACTCTTCGAACGTGAGGTGCGCGTTACCTACCACACGGCGAAGATGGTATTTACTCGACTTTACTCCTGCCTCCCACAGACCACCAAAATGCGGAGAATAAGGGGGAATAAAATGGAATCTAATATTTTGACTAGATGCGAATTCTAAAATATCCTTACTACAATTACTTAAAAATTTGGAAAAATCGTTCATTACACCCACGAAATTACGGCCATTATCAGAGTAGATATCTGCAGGCTTACCACGGCGTGAAATAAATCTTTTTAAAGTAAGTAAGTACGCTTCACTAGAGAGGTCACTGACTAACTCCAAGTGTATAGCACGTGTCACGAAACAAACAAACAGACAAATGTAGCCTTTGATAAGCCTGGCACCCCTACCCTTGCGATTCAGAATGAGCACTGGCCCAGCGTAATCCACCCCACACCGAACGAATGGAAGACTAGGTGTAACTCGCTCCCTAGGCAAATTACCCATCATAGGACTAAGGGTCTTACCTCTAATGCGAGTACAAGTAATACACCTATGCACTACCTGGCGAGCTAAATTTCTACCTCCGACAGGCCACCATGATTCGCGTAAATGAAAAAGTAATGCCTGCGGAGCAGCGTGGAGAAGCTCAATGTGCTCATGACGAAACAATAAAATGGTAAAATAATGTTTATTATGAATTACAATTGGATGTTTTTTGCCATAAATGAATTCTTCAGAATTGACTAAACGACCACCCACGCGCATTAATTTGTGATCATCTAAAAACAAATTTAATTTAGACAAACAACCCTTACGAATAGTCTCATTATTAGATAATGCCTTATATTCAACTGGATAAGATTCCATTTGGCAAAATCGAGCTAATGTTTTATCTGCATGGTCTAACTCGTCTACACTAAGGCTGCCTGTACGCTTACTATTTTTACATTGAGTGTTATTAATAAAACGTAACATAAAGGCAACCGCACGCCTCATACGTTTAAATTGAGAGAACCGATGAAAGGGAAACAAAGATAGTTCACAACAATTCTGAGCTACAACCGCAGTAACGCAGCACTTAACCTCAGGTAACTCGCGATGTCTGAACGAGTCCGAACCTTTGTGATCGTTTATTGAAAAACCAGGGTTACGAAGAAACTCAGGGCCCTCCCACCACAAGGTAGACGAAGAAAGCTCTTCCAAAGGAACACCGCGTGACGCTAGGTCGGCTGGATTATCTCCACCACTTACGTGACGCCACGGGACATCTAGTGTAAGGTCATGAATTTCTGCGATCCTATTTTGAACGAATGTCTTAAGTTGGTTCGGCCTCATGTGTAGCCAGCCTAAGACAATCGTGGAATCAGTCCAAAATACTAAGCTATTAAAATTACAACGTAATGAGTTGCGTACCTTGTCATATAGACGAGCTCCTAATAACGCTCCACAAAGCTCGAGACGTGGGATACTAATAGGTTTTAAAGGCGCGACCTTTGTTTTTGAAAACAATAATCTAACCGATACTGTTAAATCATTGCAAACTGTGCGAACATAAACACACGCGCCGTACGCTGTCTGAGATGCGTCGCTAAAAATGTGTAACTCAATACACATAGGCTGTGTACCTATAGCGTGGCGAGGTATACGAACAGTGTTTAGCGCTTGCAATGAAATAACAAACCGGTTCCACACGCGCGCCGTGCCGTCAGGAACGTTATCATCCCAACCTATTTTTAATAGCCACAACTGTTGTAAAAGAACTTTTACCACAATTATGACAGGGCTTAACAAGCCGAGAGGGTCAAAGATTTGCGAAACGTTTGATAAAATAGACCTTTTTGTAATAGGCTTGGTATTTTCAATATTAACGTGAGAATCAAAATAAAAGTTGTCGCTTGCATTATGCCAGCCTATTCCTAAGGTTTTAGAACTAACATTTTCATCTAAACTTAAAGGTTTAAACTGACTAGTCGACTGACCGTCATCATCGTGTTTAAAATTAAATATCCACTTCCTAAGTGGAAAACAAGCCGACTGCAGTGTCTTTTGAGTTTTGTCGCATAGATCTAATAATTTTATTTTATCATCTAAGCCCGTAATGCAATCGTCGACATAAAAATCCTCTTTTATAGTTCGAGCAACATCAGAATCAGGAGATTCCATGGCTAATTGTTTCAGGCACCTAACACTAAGAAAAGGCGCGGAGGCGGTTCCATACGTTACGGTGTTTAGTTTAAATATACCTAACGGCTTTGAGGGATGGTCACGCCACAAAATCATCTGCAAGCTACGCTGGCCCTTATCTACCAGGCACTGCCGATACATCTTCTCCACATCAGCGCACACGACGTACTTGTGTTGCCGAAAGCGGAGAAGAATGGCAATGAGATCACCCTGTATAGGAGGGCCAACTAGTTGCAAATCATTCAGCGACTTACCAGAGCTGGATGGTGCGCTTGCATCAAACACCACGCGCAACTTGGTGGTGGTGCTGAGCTAGCGACTTACCAGAGCTGGATGGTGCGCTTGCATCAAACACCACGCGCAACTTGGTGGTGGTGCTGAGCTCGCGAAATACGCCATGATGCGGCATGAAATAACACGGGAATTCATAGGAATCTACCTGTGTCATATGGCCTAAACTAAGATACTCTTGTAAAAAATTAGAATAAAGAATTTTATATTCAGGCGAACGCTGCAATCGTTTTTCTAGCGCAAGAAATCGACGTTCTGCTTGTGTGTAAGAATCCCCCAAGGTATCAGGTGACTGATGGAGTGGTATGTGCACACAGAATCTCCCCTCGCTATTGCGAGTGGTAGTGCGAACAAAGTGATCTTCGCATGCACGTTCTTCCTCAGTCTGTGCGTCTCTGACCTTAGATGGTTCCTCAATCTCCCAGAACAATCGAAGTTGCGTATCTAAAGAATTAACAATATTGCAATGGATTGGCGCATTTTTTCGCGTATAATTAACTATAGGTCCGGAAATAATCCAGCCTAGTTTGGTATTCTGTAGAAACGGACCACTAGACAAACGAATCTTACCGTCATCTAACAGATCCCAAAACATATCTGCGCCAATCAAAATGTCAATATTTTTGTAGTCTAGAAACTCCGGATCGGCTAACCGTATGTTGTCTGGAATACAGACTTTTGCGCTTAATTTACATACGGCAGGCATCGAAGCCGAGATCCTAGACAGCACATAACAATTAATGCGCGCAGTAAATGAATTATCGACGCAGGATTTGATAACGATATTACAAACTTGCGAACAATGTACTACCGAATCACCTACGCCTCGAACTTCGTTTGTGGACTGTATTAATGGTGTATTTAAGAGTTGACATAATGATTTAGAAACGAAACAGCGCTGGCTTCCATTATCAAGGAGTGCCCGCGCTTTATGATATCTACCGTGTACATCTGCTACTTCAACGATAGCTGTTGACAACAACACGAATTGCACACCTATAGACTTAATCGATTGTGGTTGCATGTGTGCTTTGTTTACTTGAATAGGGACTGCGGAGTCTGAGGCGGCTGGTGCGGCCGCGGGGAAGTGCGCAGGCGATCCACTCTCATTAGCACGCGACGCCTCAGTGTTCGTTGTTGAATGCAAAGCAACAGAACTATTAGCGTTACTATTGTGCAATAATGAGTTATGTTTTTGATTGCAGTGTCTACAAGGCCCAAACCTACAATTGTTTACCGAGTGTCGCGAATTTAAACAATTCTCACATAAACTGTGCTCGCGTACAAGTTTAAGCTTTGTGTCCAAGTCGCATTCGATAAACTCCTACTCGGCCCACTAGAAACATTGCAGTGTGACATATTATGACATTTTGTGTGTTGCTTTTTGTTGTCAGTGCTTTGAGTTTCTTTGATATGTGAACGTTGTAATGCCTCCAGCATGTCTGCTTTGTTGCGCAAAAAGTTAATTAAAACATCCACCGATAAACGTTTAGAATTATTATCCTCGGTTGGGTTCGGGAACAATGTGCACTTATGAGACCCCCATTCTCTTTCAGTAACCTTATCTAATTTCGACACCATGATATTAATAATTAAACTATCCCAGTAGTTTGTAGGCTCACCTAGAACCTTAAGAGCGCGTAAATTTTTCAAAATAGTGTCTATTAATGTTCTAATAGAAGAAGGCGACTCTTTAGTTAATGCAGTTATATTTAACAAAGCTTTGATATGGTGATCAATTAAAAGTCCGCAATTATTATAACGATTGAGCAACAAGTCCCATGCTACCTGATAATTAGCAGCAGAAAATTCTATGGAATTTATAACTAGTTCTGCGCTATGTTTTAGGGACGATTTGAGATAGTGAAACTTTTGTATGTTGGAAATATCTTTAGAATCATGAACTAGTGAAGTAAATGTGTCTCTGAATTCCAGCCAGTGCTCATAAGAACCGTCAAATGTAGGCATCGAGATAGTGGGTAACTTTACAGAATGTATATGACTGTTATTATGACTATGACATGACCTGGAGCAGTCAGCAACCTCATCAGTGTTCAGCATAAATTCAGCAAGTGATATTAAGTTGTAGTAACTATCTTCAAAATGTTCTCTTTGATTTAATTGTTCGCCTAATTCACTGTCAGAAACCTTTTCTTCTATTTTAGTTTGAATGTCGTTAAATTCAGAAAATAAGGTAGTACATCCTTGAATCCTCAACTTTAAATCAATGCGTTTTTGATTAGGAAAGTCATGATCACAATCTTTTAAAGACTCTAAATAATTATTAAATTTGGTAAGCCTGCCCTTAATTATACCACGCTTCCTAACTAAGTCGCGAACTAACTCACTACTTTCCACACTTAGCAAATTAGGAGATTTGTCACGGGATTTAGCAGAGTCAATAGGCATTTTGGTGGTCAGTGAAAAGAGGTACTCACGGTTTTATGATCGTCAGCTCAATTACCCACGGCACTGATGCTAGCAACGTCACCAGGCTAGTAATTGACTGGAATCGGATATTCCGAGAACGCAATGCGGCAATTTCACTGAAATAAGAGCACAGACACACTATAGCACCAAATAAATAGTATTTAGGAGTAATGGGAAGGATTGGCCCCACCGATTGCGTATTATTTTCGATGAAACCTTTTGCGTTTTCTTCTCAATCCGCCACATGCAAGGGGTCGTCCAAAGGTCGGTCGGCGATCTTGTAGGTATCGATATCCCAATGTTCGGTTCGAAGGTCCAAAATGTAGCAGCAGCGGTGAGGTTTGGTGAAAACTTATGTGTTTTATAGATTGTGTAGAGGATTTGCAATTAAAACGATGCGTTAGGTTTAACGAACAAAAGATGTATATTTTCTCTTGACCTTACAATATTCAAGGAAGGGGGTGAGGGCACAATATTTTAGATGGAAACCAATCACGTTCGAGAAATAGGTATGACGTAGCGTGTGGTGTCGTTTCCTGACTCAAGATGTCGCTACCAGTCCCTGATGTGCGTTGATCTAGCAGGAGTTAACAACACAGTCCTTATATGCCTTTGTGCAATGCACGCCACTGGTCCATGGAGATTCGTGCCCGTTCGTCTCCATAAAGATCTACGTTTTGGAATGGGCAATTAGCTTCAACTTTCTGACTAACTGACCGACTATTTAATTTTGACAGTTAAAAAGTGCCTGTACATGGTTTAATTGAAACTCAAACTCAAAGCGTTTATTTCAATTAAACCATTTACAGGCACTTTTGAATTGTCAAGAAGTCGGTCAGTCAGAAAAATATGAAGCTAGTTGCCCATTCCAAAGCGTAGGTACCTATGGAGAAGAACGGGCAAGAAACTCCATGGACACTCTTTTTAAATGATATTTTACAAAAATATTAGTTACATCATTACTTTTGATTATAAAATTATATAATGTGAGAACGATGTAAAAAATTAAGAAAGACGTACGTGTTAAAAGCGTCCAAGAGTACAACAAATAGTACTTAACAAACTACAATCCAAAAATAAATTAATTAAAAATAAGCCGAGGCAGCTAAGTGATGACCAGCCCCAACTGACGGCGCCCGTTCACGAACATGAAGCATAGATCAGCACTATATGGCTCAACCATTTTGAAGGGAGCTAAATGATCAAACACACACGCCACCGTCAGCGAGACATTTGAGTGAGCATGACATACTAACAGCTGCCAGGGCACATTCGAGTCAATGAAAGACATTATTACCCGGTAAATGGTAGCTATAGGGTACTTACATAGAACTCACATCTGTGCTATGCAATTATACAATACAAAGGAAATTGATTTTATACAATGCAAAGATAGTCTTACAATCTTCAGCAGCTCCAACAGTATTTTCAAGTGTTAATCAATTAGTTGTGGTTGTGGAGCAGGACCAGCATTGAGCCAGGCATTTTTATCAGCGATGTAATCCCCTAACTTATAATATGCCTGACTGCATAGTGTGCGTTTTATACAAGACTTGAATTTTGTCTCATTCAGTTGAAGAATGTGGGGAGGTATTTTATTATAACATTTTAAACAGTACCCCATAAAAGATGAATCTACTTTAGCCAGTCTGAAACCTGGTTGAACTAATAGGTCCCTATTTCTAGTACTATAATTATGTCTTTCACCTCTTTTACTAAAAAGGTGTAAATTTTTCCTTACATACATGATGTTTTCATAGATGTATTGACAAGGCACCGTCATGATGTTAATTTCCTTAAACTGTTCCCTTAGAGAATCGCGCCTGCGGAGATTATATATGGCTCTGATAGCTCTTTTCTGCAGAATAAAAATAGAATCGATGTCTGCAGCCCGTCCCCAAAGTAAAATACCGTAAGACATGATACTATGAAAGTAACTAAAATAGACCAGTCTCGCGGTATCTACATCAGTAAATTGACGGATTTTTCTGACAACATAAGCTGCTGAACTTAGCCGTCCTGCAAGAGATGTTAAATGTCCTCATTTAACATCTCTTGCAGGACGGCTATGGGGTCCTCCCCATTGTAGCCTTGAGTCGAGCGTGATCCCTAGGAAAACAGTTTCATCGACGAATTCTAGTTTCTCTTGATTCAATATTATCTCACAATCACTCTACTCTTGACATTTGGTAAAGAAAATCTTATGCACTTAGTTTTTTTTCCATTTAATACTAAATTATTAGCAGTGAACCAATTTTGGACCTGCAGTAGGGCGTTATTTACGTCGTCAAAATTCGTAGCATGTCTATTTACCTTAAAAATTAAGGAAGTGTCATCAGCAAATAACACCATTTGTGGTTGATTTTTTAATAAATGGAGTAGATCATTAATATACACTAAAAAGAGGAAAGGACCCAATATCGAGCCTTGTGGCACACCAATTTTTACTAGTAAACCAAGTGAATTGACACCATTTATTTGAACTTGTTGTTGTCTATCGTTTAAATAAGAACTAACTAAACTGAGCGCAAGTTTTCCAAGTCCGTAATGCTCAAGTTTCAAAACCAAGGTTTCGTGATCGACGCAATCAAATGCCTTGGAGAGGTCACAAAAGATTCCTATGGCGTCTTGGGCCTCTTCCCACGCGTTAAAAATGTGTTTTAATAAAGTTACACCGGCGTCGGTCGTACAACGTCCTTTGGTGAAACCATACTGTTGATCGTGTAGGATTTTATTCATGTTAAAATGATTAAGCATTTGATTAAGCATTATCTTTTCAAACACTTTGCTGAAAACCGGCAAAACGGATACGGGTCTATAATTATTGGTGTCTTTACTGTCCCCGGATTTGTAAAGTGGTATTACCTTACTGTATTTCATTAAGTCGGGGAAGACTCCTTGATCCACACACGAATTAAATACTAAGGCTAAGTAGGGAGCAATAGTCTCAATTATGGAGGTACAGACCTTAATGGACATTCCCCAAAGATCTTCGGTCAATTTGATCTTAATTTGCTTAAAAGCTTTAATTACTGTTATGGGATTAATATGCCTAAAGTTAAATTCAATCGGGCAGGCTGAAACGTTCGCCCTTACTAAATCAAAAGCGAGCGAGGGCGAGGAATTTAAGGTTTCAGTTGTTTTGAGTGGGATACTAGTAAAGAAATTTACAAATTCTTGAGCCACTTCTTTGCTATCGCAAATGAGACCGCTTGACGTCTGCAGTGTGTACTCAGATTTATGCTTCTTATTCCTGTTCGTTTCATTATTTATAATTTTCCAAACTGTCTTTATTTTATTGTCTGCTGATTTTACCTTGTTGCTAATGTATAAGGCTTTAGCTGCCTTACAGACGTTCTTAAAAGTTTTAGAGTAAGTAGCAACATGCTTATTAAAAGTTTCCGTGTTAATATAAGGCTTAAGGCCATACAGCTCGAAAGTCTTTCCCTACTTTTTCTGAGTCCTTTAGTTGCCCAGTCACAAAATAAAAACGTAGGGCTGATACTTTTAGTGTTTTTCTTAAAAGAATTATTGAACTCGGTTTGGACTAACGAAAATAATTCATTATACAAAATATTAACATTGTTCACTGTAAAGTTCTGATTACTTAATTTACAAATTAAATTGCTATTAAATTTATTTAAATTAACTGATGTTATTGGTCTGGATTGAATCTGCACTTTTTGTATTGGCATGTTGGACTCAAAAGTTACAGTTTGACCACTGTGATCAGAAGGGAGATAATTAACAACGGCTTTATCTAAATAGTCGCAGCAACAAAAAACATTATCAATACATGTAGCAGTAGTCGTAGTTGTTCGGGTTGGTTCAACAAACACATTTGACAAATTGAACGATTTAAACAAATTTAATAATCTACTGGTATTTAAATTATTTTCTAAAATATTAATATTAAAGTCACCACAGATAATTATTGACCTATTACTTGTTGCAAGTTTTGCCAAAACATCTTCCATTACTGACTCAAATATATAATAGTTTTGATAATTTGGGGGTCTGTAAACGCACACTATAACATGCTTATCTAGCTCAACACAAGACAGTTCAGTGCTATGTTCAACTGATAGTTCAACTATGTCTTTACGAGGTTTGAATTTAATACAACTTTTAATTAGGATTAGTGAACCACCACGCAGCATTGAATTTCGATTAAAACAACTGGCCACACTATAATTGTCATAGTTAATTAACATTTCAGACTCTTTTAACCAATGCTCAGTTATACAAACAATGTCAAACATTGTTTTTTCTAAAAACAACTCAATTTCCAATTGTTTGGAAGAAAAACCTTGAATATTTTGATGAAATAATTTCAAGGATTTCCTCTTAGCCCCTTTTCTAGAGTTCACTATTTTAGTGCTAGAAAATACCTTTTTGTTATTAAGTGTAACTATACTGTTAGTGGTACCTTCTGTTGTCTTACAAACTAGTTTAAATGATCTGAGCTAACCACCTTAACATTAGTACTATTACTAATTGTGGTGCTAATTATGAATGACTTCGACATACTAATTATGTCTGGGTTAATAAAAAATGCTGTGAGTTTGAAGGTTAAGTTACGCTTGCCGCGGCAGGTTCGTGGCCGGGTGAGCACATTGCATGTCGAGACGGCACGGAAAGCACGTTAAGCATGTGTGCTGTCGTTTGTAGATTTTCGACAGTCGCTACGGATAGTCGGAAACTCAAAAGTCTGACAACCAGTCGCAGCAAGGGGTACTAGTAGTATTACCCAGTAACTGAGTTGCAGAGGTCAGATAGGCTGTCGCTCCATGTAAAGTACTGGTATTAGCAGCATCCGGTTAGACTGGAAGCGACCTCGACATAGTTGGGAATAGGCTAGGCATAAGATGAAGTCAGCTCAGTGCCGTTGCTCGATAAGGTATTATGTGTCCTGCCTGACTCGATAAAGGAAACAATTTGAAAACTGACGAACATGTAAAAGTGTCGTGCGCGTGTTGCAGGACATCTGCTCATCGGCGCACTCGGCGCTGTCGCAGCACTCGGCGCTGGCCGACAAGCGCCAGTAGCGCGCACGTCGCGGGTCTCCGTACGGCGCATGCGCTGCAGCACTCGGCGCTGGCCGACAAGCGCCAGTAGCGCGCACGTCGCGGGTCTCCGTACGGCGCATGCGCTGCAGCACTCGGCGCTGGCCGACAAGCGCCAGTAGCGCGCACGTCGCGGGTCTCCGTACGGCGCATGCGCTGCAGCACTCGGCGCTGGCCGACAAGCGCCAGTAGCGCGCACGTCGCGGGTCTCCGTACGGCGCATGCGCTGCAGCACTCGGCGCTGGCCGACAAGCGCCAGTAGCGCGCACGTCGCGGGTCTCCGTACGGCGCATGCGCTGCAGCACTCGGCGCTGGCCGACAAGCGCCAGTAGCGCGCACGTCGCGGGTCTCCGTACGGCGCATGCGCTGCAGCACTCGGCGCTGGCCGACAAGCGCCAGTAGCGCGCACGTCGCGGGTCTCCGTACGGCGCATGCGCTGCAGCACTCGGCGCTGGCCGACAAGCGCCAGTAGCGCGCACGTCGCGGGTCTCCGTACGGCGCATGCGCTGCAGCACTCGGCGCTGGCCGACAAGCGCCAGTAGCGCGCACGTCGCGGGTCTCCGTACGGCGCATGCGCTGCAGCACTCGGCGCTGGCCGACAAGCGCCAGTAGCGCGCACGTCGCGGGTCTCCGTACGGCGCATGCGCTGCAGCACTCGGCGCTGGCCGACAAGCGCCAGTAGCGCGCACGTCGCGGGTCTCCGTACGGCGCATGCGCTGCAGCACTCGGCGCTGGCCGACAAGCGCCAGTAGCGCGCACGTCGCGGGTCTCCGTACGGCGCATGCGCTGCAGCACTCGGCGCTGGCCGACAAGCGCCAGTAGCGCGCACGTCGCGGGTCTCCGTACGGCGCATGCGCTGCAGCACTCGGCGCTGGCCGACAAGCGCCAGTAGCGCGCACGTCGCGGGTCTCCGTACGGCGCATGCGCTGCAGCACTCGGCGCTGGCCGACAAGCGCCAGTAGCGCGCACGTCGCGGGTCTCCGTACGGCGCATGCGCTGCAGCACTCGGCGCTGGCCGACAAGCGCCAGTAGCGCGCACGTCGCGGGTCTCCGTACGGCGCATGCGCTGCAGCACTCGTAGTGACGTCTGGTGCGTCCTCAAATGTTAATTTCTTTTACTATATTCCTGGACGAATTTACTTGGCCCTTGAAATATGCCACCGTTGCAGTGTTTCCGTAATCAGCATTTATAACATCAAAAGTCATTTTATTCACCAATATTCATCGTCTTTCCACGCTATAAAGTTACTGAAAGTTTTATGTTACCGCCTCACAGTGTATCAATCTTCGACGTTGTTATCCGATCGTGTAAAGTGTCATTGCCGTGATCAGACTGAACGCACAGTATCCGTTGTGACACTCACAATGATGAGGGACTAGTATTTCAGAAGGCATAAATAAAACCACTTTATTACAGTATTAATATTGTATTCTGTTAAAACAATACAAATAGCTGGAATATCCGAAACTGTCATAATGTCTTCACAAATAATATGCTAGAGACAGACGAAAGAGCTTCAGATCTCTCCGCGGGTGTGCACCCGGCTGTCGTGCTCTCAAGGCACTATAGTCGACGCGACAGGCACGCGCGCTGCGCCAGTAGCGAGCGAGCGGAGCGAGCGGTGTGCGGAGCGAGCAGCGTGCGGAGCGAACACGCGCCACCGTCGGCTAGCGCCGTTCATGTATTTCCTTTTGTATATATTATTAAAGTTAGGATTAAAGCGATTGTGTTGTTTCATTGTCCCGCCCCACTCCCCCTCCCCTGGACTACTGCCGCTGGCGCTCCCGAGTACACTACGCTTACATAATTATACAATATCTCGGATAAACTTTAAAAACGTTAACAACCAATAAGTATACAGGCGCTTCGGACGGTTGAGTCGGTGCACGTCCTAAGAGTATTGTATTATTAGGTGGGCCCGACGATATTACTCGTGCGCCATTTTCGATTAGATATGTATGCACGGGTCCTTCGCATATAGTCTATAGACCGCGTAGTATCAGAACGAGCGTTGCGTGCATGACGACGCCTTACACCTAAGTACATGAAAACTCGTAGCGTATAAAAGTTAGTCGTTGCAGTACAAACTTATACAAGAGGAGCTCTGTTATGCAACAATATTACGTTACACGTCGCTGCTCCGGTGTTGCTTACTATACGAATCATATCCAATAGTGTACAATGAGGAACGAGTTATACTAAATGTTCAAAAAATTAAGAAAGCATTACTGCAGAACAGTGCTATTTTGCTAGTGTAGAGATAATTATAGCAATCATACAAAACTAGTTGGTCTTCAAAATGTTATTTGTTTTAGTGAAAATGAACAGTGGAAAATATTGCTTTAAAATGCGAAATATGTAGGTAGGTATTAGAATAGACAGTTTGTCTAACTTAATTTAGTAATAATATAATTCTTTACAAATTCGTTTGTTTAGTCCGTCGAGGAATTAGGCCGCTGCATACGTGACGAGATAATACTTCGGACGGGGCGTGAACGGGAACGGGACGTGACTGCCTCGTTCAAGACGGGAACGTGTTCTTAATGCATACGTACCGTAACAGTGATTCGGATCTAACGTGCTAGTGTTGTGAAGAAGGAAAGATGGATTTTTCATTTCAAGAATTGGCTTTAATTGCTATTGCTCTAGATGACGAAGTAGTTACGACCGTGAACAAGAAAAGGAGATTCTCTGTACATCCTACATGGCAGAATAGAGAACAGCAAGGAGAATACCACACTCTCTACAAAAAGTGACTGCAGTTGAAAGTGTAAATAGACCAAAAACGTAACGAAAACATATTCAGTGACATTAAAACTTATTTTCTAATAACTGACCAATAATTTCAAGTTTTTACTGGGACTTAAGTTATGAATGCAATAAATGATTACCGTCTTCAGTGAGTGATAATTCGACTGCAATTTTACGCCACAGATAATTCTTGTCGGTACTTAGTGTCTAAATACTTTGAGTTAGCTAAATTATATAATGCTGGATGTGACCGTACACACTCGATAAGTTTTTCGTCGTCCATTTTCGACGCTGATGCAAACGTCCAACACTACATTTCTCTCCGGAACGAACGGAGTGACTGTGCATACGTAGCGGAGACACGGACGGGGCGGGACGTGCTAAACATCGTTGGCGACGATATTTTTCCCGCCCCGTCAATGCCACGTTCCCGTCCCGTCCGAGTCTCCGTGACATGCGCTTCCATATAGGTACATTTTGTATGAAACGATATTTCCAAAATTTCTCGTTCCGTCTTGTCCGTGAAAAAACCCGTCACGTATGCAGCGGTTTTTAGAAACGCTGGCAATCACTCCACCACCGGCGGCAGCGTCTGCTGTCGTATGAGTGCGAACAAGTGCAGTGACGTCATTGTTCACAGTTCGGACACGTGATGACGTGCGCTTCGGTTTAAAGAACTTTATTTCTCATTAAGACAATCGTCACTTACATGAGAACAATAAATCTTATTTATAATTAGGTATATTATTTCAGTGCGGGTAGAAGAAAACAAACAAAAAGAAGGGTCATTTAAAACAAAATTGGAAGCGAGTTCACTGCATTTCTAAGATAAGGCGGTGGCACAAGTTAAAAGATGTTGCTGTTTTAGACACAAATATTCACAACACAATAATTAATATACACTATATTAATTATTGTGTTGTTCGTCGCTGTAATTAATTATTGTTCGTCGCTGTAAATAAAAGTTAATAATTTAGTTTTAAATATGTTCAGTGAAGTCGCTTCTTTTACATCCTTTGAAAGTTTATTATACAGCTGTGCTCCCCCATAGGTTATTTTTGCCGTAGTTAGTTCTTACTCTAGACAATACCAGGTGACAGGCTCGACGGGATGAGTATTTGCTTCTCTCACCTTCTGTTGTGAATGTAATGCGTGAATGAATCAGTTTATGAATAATTTTGTAGATAAGTATGCATGTGTTGTATATGTTGCAGTCAAAACTCTTAACCAGTCAAAAGTACTATTGACTAGCAAAATCAGTCAAAAGTACTTTTGACCGTATGCTTTAGTCAATAATACTTTTGACTAAAATAACAGTTAAAAGTACTTTTGCCCAATGGAGCTGGTTAAAAGTACTTTTGACTAAGTGAATCCGTCAAAAGTGGTTTTGACTGGTTGTATCAGTCAAAACTCTTAAAAAGTTAAGATGGTCGATAATATTGCCGGCTGAGGAAATCTACGACATTATTGATATATCTTTTTTAGATTCACCCTTGTTTGGTATAACAACGTTTTTTCGAAAATCGGTCCGGCTAATTTTAGTTACAATAAAGTTATTTCGTATAATTATTCATTTGACCGAATAATTAATTGGTAGATTTTTATTTAGCATATTTATTTCTTTAAAATAATTTTATTTGACCGAATTTTCAAATGCACTAATTTGCCTGTTTAATATGATATTAGGTACCTAAAGGTATTTGTATTCTCATTCAATCGCTCTTGCATCCAATGTCGACGGAGCCCCGCTTCGCGGGGCTCCTATTTCTGTGGAAAGGGTTTAAATTTAAAGTAACCTAACAAAACCGAACCTCGGGGTGGGAACATTACATCAAATGAACATTATACCTTTTGACTGATGCTTTATTGCAGTTAAAACTACTTTTGACGAAGAGCGTCAGTCAAAAGTACTTTTAACCGCAAATTTGCAGTCAAAAGTACTAATAACCAATAATTTTCAGTCAAAACCACTTTTGACCAACCTATTTAGTCAAAAGTACTTTTGACTGATTTTGCTAGTCAATAGTACTTTTGACTGGTTAAGAGTTTTGACTGCAACATATATATAAAGTTGTTTGATGTTTAATAGCTTGGTCTCTTTGTAAATAGTTTTTGACGGTGTTAAGAAGTCATAATTGTGTAATATTTTGATTATTTTATTTTGTAGAATTTGGATTGGTTTTAGACTAGTTTTAAATGTGTTACCCCATATTTCGATGAGATATAATAAATGAGGCTTAACAAGAGAGTTGTATATTAATAGCCGAGCTTTTTTTGGAATACATCTAACAATTTTATGCAGTGAGCCCACCAATGATGAAAGTTGGTGTGCCTTCCATGGCGCTTTGCTGAGCCGTCGGCGTTACTTCGAACCAAGGTGTGCGTCCACACTGAATGCGAGTGACTGGGACCTGACTAGTGGTGGTTAATAAAACGTATAGCGCCAAAATATAACAAACTATGTGTACATAGCGTATAGCGTGTGCTATGAGCGGCTCTGACTTCGCGCTATATTATAGCGCCTCGGACTTCGCGCTATATTATAGCGCCTCGACCAAGGAATTTGTAGGTAAAGCTGGAAGCCAAACTTCGTTCATATGTTTGAGGGCAAGATTCGTGACCCCAAGTAACCTTTGAAAAGTCTTTTCCTATCTATTTCTTTCTAGCTCTCCCCACAAGTATGTCAGTGTAAAAAACTAAATCCCCACTTACGCCACAGTAATTAATTTTACGAACGGCACAAACATACCAGAATTGAAAAAATATCCAAGCCCTAAATCAAAAAGTATCTATCTTGATGTTTTACTAAATAAGGTTATACTCATGGACCAATAAAATGACTTGTGTAAACAAAGTTTGAATAAGTTTTTACCATAAATCATGCAATATCTAAAGTCGTAAATGGCAACACTAATCGAATGTGTCAAATCATTGACGTTCAAATATGGTATATGTTTTGGCTTCACTTCGCAACTTTAACAGTGAAATTATCAAGCTAATAACAATAAAAATAGCAAAATGGTTTTAAAATGTATTGTGCGCGATTGCAGAAGTGAGTGGTATCCGGCATGTGATGTGATTTTTCACAAGTAAGTACGATATCTCATTGTGAAATGTTGAAAACATTTTATTGTAACAATTTTCAGTTTTTTTAGATTATTTCTTTAAAATTCTCGATTCTTAACAGTTGTATCTTAAATATTTGTCTCCTCGTTTACTTAGTAATAGAAATAATGCGCTTTAATACTCATTTTGACTCATTTTGTGCAAGTGAAACGATATCAAATAGGGTGACCATATTTTCGTCGCTTGGTTCACGAGTCACACACGATTTCTATCAAGGTTCATGGAAATGCCGTAGGTTTGACTTTTTAAACTGAATAATTGATATTTTTTTTACTTTTTAGGTTTCCCTCTGACACAAATGAAAGAAACAAATGGTTATCAATTGTACCATTAAAACGACCTTTTTTTCAAAATGCAAGGATATGTAGTCTTCACTTTAAGGATACTGATTATCATAGCTCTGGAAAAAGACTTTTATTTGGTGTAACCCCTTATTATGAAGAACATAATTTGTGTTTACTGTCAGATGAGGTAAGTTAACTGTTCATGAAATGTATCTGTGAATGGAAAGCATTCTTCTGTTTACAAGCATTTTGTAACAAAACAATCAAGTGTCTAAATGGCAGCAATCATGGTATAATTTTTTAATTACTTGGCCCCTTTTTCTGTTCATAATAGTTACAATTTATTATTTTGATTTGCAGGAGCAAACAGTAACTAAGACAATACAACCTACCAGCCTACATTATGAGATGGAAATGGGAAATATGCCTTCTACATCACATTATGTAAGCATTCCTTTTATATTTATGTAAGTAAGACACAGATGCTGCCCAATTTCTTGGTTTTTCAGAGAAACGTAAAAAGGCAGTGCAGTCCTATTTCATCATTATATTAATCATCATCTATTGTGATATAAAAATTAAATTGAGCTTCTGATTTGTTATCGCTAATGTAACATTCCCGACTTACAGAAGCCGATGCCTCTGCGTGACACAACAAATGAAATTGAAAATATACGTCCTTCTAAAAAACCTCGCTTACTTGAAATTTTGGACACACCTCAGCAAGAAGAAAAAAAAAGTAAACAGGTAAGTTAATACCAACAAATATCTTCTAGAACCTACCTAGTAGGACTTCTGAAGAGTCTGCCTGGGTAAGTTGTGTTCCACTGCAAATTTGGGACAATTAGGGGCTAAATTAAGGGAATTAGGTTTTATTTTTCACATACTGATTTTAGGTACGATGTAGTCTGATGTTGAGAGGATAACTGTGGTCGCATGCCATCTTGCTCAAGGTTATGCGGACCCTATTAATATTTTAATATTTATAGAATATTCTTGGCTAAAAAAAGTTGGGCTAGTTAGAATGTTTCTAGTATATTAGGGTTTAGTAAGTAGTTTCATTCAATTAATGCTAATTCTATAATTTTTGTTCGTAGGTCAACAACCAAAGCACCTCGCCCATCCAGTTTGGTGTGGATAAAAGTGTACAGGCACAAATAAAAACGTCAAGGGAAAAAGGTCTTGAAAAAAGGAATAAATTTTGGGCTCAAAAAGTTCGGAGGCTGAACAAATCAGTGAAAACATTGAAATCACTAATGAAAATAGTGAAATGTTATGCTAGTAACAGCGAAATTGATAATATTATTCAAGGGAATTTTGCAAATATTTGCAAAGAATTTAAAAAACCTTCAAAGCGCTCACCGCATATTGTGAGGTATAGTGATGAGGTAAAATCATTTGCTCTAACTCTGCATTTCTATTCTGCAAAAGCATACGACTTTCTCAGAAAATATGTTGCTTTGCCTCATGTAGAAACCTTAAGGCGTTCTCTATCAACATTTAATTGTAATGTGGGGTTTCTGACGGAGGTATTACAATATTTAAAAGTCCAATTAGAAACGCAAGAAAAACCTTTCCTAAAAAACGTAGCACTAATATTTGATGGAATGGCGTTGAGACAAGATCTGGCCTATGATCAAAAATTAGATAAAGTTTTTGGGTATGTCGACTTAGGTGAAATTTCAGTGTCTAACCCGGAAGAACTCGCCACCGAAGCTCTTGTCTTCCAAATCGTATCATACACTACATACTTTAAATGTCCGATCGCATATTTCCTAATAAAAAATTCTTTGTCCGGTGATCTATTGGCAGAATTGCTCAAAACAGCAGTTACTATGCTAGATGATATTGGCATAACTGTGCGGTCAATGACCTGTGATGGCGCTCCATCGAATGTTAAAGCTTACGAAAGCTTGAGTTGTTCCCTCGATCAAAATAATTTTAAACCACACTTTCCACATCCAAATGGTCAAGATAATATTTACTGTTTCTTGGATGCAGCGCACATGATGAAACTAGCCCGTAATGTTTTCGCGGAATTTAACATCCAATCGGCTACAGGAACGACTTTTTTCCAATACGTACGTCAACTTCACGAAGTTCAAAAAGAAGAAGGCCTTAAATTTGGTAATAAGTTAAGCACAACACATGTAGATTATCAGAACAAAAAAATGAATGTGAAACTCGCTGCGCAAGTTTTGAGCTCATCCGTAGCTGATGCTATTGATTTTTTAAGACAGAGCGGAAATTTATTATTTTTGGGTAGCGAACCAACAGTCGAATTTATAAAAATGATTGATCGACTTTTTGATGTTATGAATTCAAAGTCTCCCTTCGGTCATGGTTTTAAAAGTCCGTTGTCTGAAAAAAATAAAGCTTTCTGGGAACCCATTTTGAAAGAAAGTAAAAACTATTTATTATCATTAACTATCGACGGAAAAAATATTTTATCACATGGGCGCAAGACTTTTGCACTGGGATTTTTAATGGGCATAGAAAATTTTCCACTGCTTTTAAATGATTTATCTAAAGATCCCATTAACCCAATAAAGTATCTTTTAACTTTTAAATGTAGTCAGGACAATATAGAGATATTTTTTTCCTGCATTCGAGCACGTGGACGAACCCACGATAACCCCAGCCCTTTGGAGTTTAGATACAGAATGCGAAAATTACTGTTTAGAAATTCCATTCAACCATCAATAAACGCTAATAGCGTTGATCATACTTTTGAGGCATCATACGTTTTTGATTATGGTCAAAAAAACGTATCTCTTATCGACTCCACAGCTGACGATGACAGTGAGGATTACACTCAAGAAATGGAAAACCAACTATATGCTTTAGAATTAGAGTCGACAACAACAGTCACAGAATATCAAAAAAATATTCTTTATTACATGACAGGATACATGGTGAAACAAATTATAAAGAGTCAAAACTGTGAAGACTGTAAAAATATGTTGATCGCACCTGAACACTCACAATCTGATCATTCCTATAACCTGAACGTTAATAGGTACCAGTCTTTTACGGTATTTGTAAATAGAGGGAAATTATGTTTCCCTTCTGCTGAAGCATACTCTATAGTAGTGTATGCTGATAAAGTATTTAAAAATATGTTAAATATGGATAAATTGACTTCCTTCAACATTAAGAACAAAATGATAAATTTGGTTAATCAACACTTCACACCCAAATTGCGGCAAATGTTTTTCCACCCCACAGATGATAGCGTGAATTGTACTGATTTGCATGAATCAAAAATTGTAAAATTAATTGCTAACTCGTTCTTGTCCATCCGGCTTAGAAGTTATTTAAAAAATGTAATGGATAAAAAGTTAAGTGCTATTCGCTCAAAGCGTCAGAAACTGCACAAAACTATCATATTTAATCATGTTTAAATTCTAGTACTTAATTATTATTAAATAAAACTGATTGAAATGTTATTGTTTTATTTTATTGTTTAATTATTAAACTCCGACCACACTTTAAATAGATAGACCGGAACCCAAAAGAGTACTAAAATATTGACATACATAAAAACCACAGAATAAAATCTAAGGAAAATGCAGAACTAGTCCTCGCCTAGGTAAAGCCCGCATGGGTCACTTTGTGTCGGGGAATTATGATTGCTAATTGACTCATTGTAAGCTAGCCCTTTAAACATGGTCATTCAATGAAAGGGCAAGCTTTTCAATCAGATAACTGATTCAACTAGATGACCCACGGGATGCCGCAAGACGACCTGATTTTTACAGTAGTTATTTCTAGTTGTAACAAAGACCTTCTTCAGTAAAAGCGATGTAAAAATTCAAATAATTTTTAGTCATCATACACTTTATCTACACACAAATATATTTTACTATTCGGTCGGAGGGAAGACGGTCTTTTTTTTCAAACATAATATTATGCCAAAAAACAGCTTTCACTCCCTGGCAAAAACCAAAAACAATGTTTTGTCGGAACGTCCTGCCTAAAAAGAAATTGTGGTCACCCTATTTAGAAAGAGACGTATGGATAATAAACAATTTCAAGGTCATTTTTTTAGTCCTCAGTTTTTAATTCCGAGTGTGGCTTCCAGCTTTACCTACAAGTTCCTTGGCCTCGACCTACTCAACGAATAAAAGTTCAAACGCGCACAGCGGGGCCAGAACGAGATAGCAAGATAGCGTTCGCACAGCGGGGCCAGAACGAGATAGCAAGATAGCGTCAGCGACTATAATGTATAGCGCGTTAACATCTACCGCGCATCATCAATTCATCACGTCCGTATAGCGTGATAGCGTGTTGCTAAATTATAGCGTCTCCGCGTTCAGACTGCGCCCGAGTTTTGAAATAGCGCGCTATAATTATAGCGTATAAAATAACAGACTATATGAATATATTTTATAGTTTATAACACGTTTACAGTTTATAGCGGATTTGAACATCACTAGACCTGACGCGGCGCGTGCGGTGGCCGCAGTGACGCGCGAGCTCTTGTAGCGGTTCGACGTATTTCAGGGATTGCAAACTATGGACGAGGATTTGATATTTTTACTAGACAGTCCGATCCTGAGATGGGAGGTGTTGAACACTAGAGATGGTGTGCACGAAATAAATAAAAACCGGGAAATATGTGGTGAATTTTTAAATTTATAAGTACGAAGAACTGAGATTAGAGAGACTAAGATTATTGTGAAGATTGAATCGCAGTTATGAACAATTCAGTATTCACCGCCATTTTACAACAAACAATATACAGACGCGCATACGCCGAGCGATAAGACCGAACTGCGGCCAGAACGTGCGGACTAGCGATGTTCAAATCCGCTATAAACTGTAAACGTGTTATAAACTATATTCATATAGTCTGTTATTTTATACGCTATAATTATAGCGCGCTATTTCAAAACTCGGGCGCAGTCTGAACGCGGAGACGCTATAATTTAGCAACACGCTATCAGTGCTATCACGCTAAACGGACTTGATGAATTGATGATGCGCGGTAGATATTATTTCGCAACGCGCTATACATTATAGTCGCTAACGCTATCTTGCTATCTCGTTCTGGCCCCGCTGTGCGAACGCTATCTTACTATCTCGTTCTGGCCCCGCTGTGCGCGTTTAAACTTTTATTCATTGAGTAGGTTGAGGCGCTATAATATAGCGCGAAGTCAGAGCCGCTATAGCACACGCTATACGCTATGTACAAATAGTCTGTTATATTTTGGCGCTATACGCTTTATTAACCACCACTAGTGCGGACGGGAACGTTTGAAAACTACGTGCGTTGTCTCGCTTAGTCCCGTCGCGTTAGACTTCCGCCTGTACGGGAGGTGGCGCTATATTTGAGCAAGTCATTTTATACCGGCTGAAAATCATAACAATAATAGTTTTCCCCTAACACATAATAGCTCCGAACGTCAGCTGCTTCGATAGCGGTGGAGCTGAAGGAGACAGCATGAAAAAGTCATTGGAAAAAAATCTGCTCCAATGATTTTTATACCGAGCAAAAATGTATAATATTATTGATTTAATCACATTTTTTCAAAAAATAGTCGTCAGCTGTATTGACGAGGGAGGATTATATGTCAGTCACATGCATGAACCTCATTGAAAATTTGAAAAAAAAAATAATTTTATTCCTTATGAAATTTATACATCTCAATTTTTATACTTTTAAAATAATAAAGAAAATCGTCAGCCGTATTTTTGACGGGGGTAACACCGTCAGTCAGCCTGATAAACATTTTTAAGGTGAATGGGTAGTTGAGACCGCGAAATTCAAATTTTCTTACGTTTTTTGCAATTTGCAGGTCAGTGTCAGGTTGTATCTTGATCAAAATATGATTCGCGACAATAACAGGTACATATTTAGAGAAGTATAATCATTAGAATCAATAATACATCTTTCTAAGTTAGATTTGTACCACTAACACTTTTCCATAAGAGATTGGTGGTTGGTGGTAGAAATCTAACTTAGAAAGATATATTAATGATTCTAATGATTATAATTCCTTAAATATGTACCTCTTATTGTCGCGAATCATATTTTGATCAAGATACAATCTGACACTGACCTGCAAATTGCAAAAAACGTAAGAAAATTTGAATTTCGCGGTCTACCACTACCCATTCACCTTAATACAGTTGCTCAAAAAGTGGCGTATTGCAGGAACGTATAGCGTTCGGGATGTGGGCTATTACATACTCGTGCTTTTTTTTTACCTTTCCCGAACTCGTGCGTTCTCTTTCCCAACTGTCAAAATAATGTCTATTAAAAAGAAAAACCAACCATGAAGTTTTTACTAAAAAAATTCATAGAAGTTTTTATGATTCATGCAAATACGTATATTTCTAAAAAGAAGCTACTAATTTGTTTCAATATCAGATTTAATGATTTGATTGAAATAGTATATTTCATTACAAGTGCGGAAAGGTTGTCATTGCAAAGAGTTCCGACAAATGTCTACCCGAGCCGAGGCGCAGCCGAAGGCGAGGGTTGACAGTCGGAACAAGTTGCAATGACGGTTTCGCACGTGTACTGAACGACTATTTTTAATACAGTTGCGAAAAAATTAAGCAATTTAATAAAATAATAAAAACACAATAAACTCAACTAACCAATGGCGCCAACCGTAAAATATAAGCAGAGATATTTTTTTTCTTCACCCGTTCTGGTAGGCAAAGGGAACTATGCCCATACAGCCAAGTCTTCAGTAGAATTTTTTTATTGATATGAAATGAAAATGAAATTTAATGAGATGAAATGAAACCTAACCTAACTCATTCAATCAAATCATTAAATCTGATATTGAAACAAATTAGTAGCTTCTTTTTAGAAATATACGTATTTGCATGAATCATAAAAACTTCTATGAATTTTTTTAGTAAAAACTTCATGGTTGGTTTTTCTTTTTAATAGACATTATTTTGACAGTTGGGAAAGATTACGCACGAGTTCGGGAAAGGTAAAAAAAAAGCACGAGTATGTAATAACCCACTTCCCGAACGCTATACGTCCCTGTAATACGCCACTTTTTGAGCAACTGTATTAAAAAGAATTTTCATTTCATATCGATAAAAAAATTCTACTGAAGACTTGGCTGTATGGGCATAGTTCCCTTTGCCTACGAGAATGGGTGAAGAAAAAAAAATCTCTGCTTATATTCTACGGTTGGCGCCATTAGTTGAGTTTATTGTGTTTTTATTATTTTATTAAATTGCTTCATTTTTTCGCAACTGTATTAAAAATAGTCGTTCAGTACACGTGCGAAACCGTCATTGCAACTTGTTCCGACTGTCAACCCTCGCCTTCGGCTGCGCCTCGGCTCGGGTAGACATTTGTCGGAACTCTTTGCAATGACAACCTTTCCGCACTTGTAATGAAATATACTATTGCGCGCTCAATGATTTGAGCGTTGCATAGGCTTTTTGGAAAATAAACTGACAATCTTTACGCCCATAAACAATTAGCTGAAGATGAGTTTTTATTTTTTAATATTTAAGAGTCTATATTATGCTGTTTTGGTGATATTGGGCTATCTAGATATCGGTATCTGTAAGACTTGAGAGTTTGCTATTTGGACACATTAAACTTGGACTTATAATCTTTAAATTTGTAGAAGCGAAAACACGATTGGATAAAAAAATCTCGATAAAAAAAAATAACGAAAAAACCTCGTTTTGAACTTATTTTGAGTTAGATCTCTGAAACCCTATGGAATTTAATGATGATTTTTAAACTAATAGATAGGTAATAATATTATCTCAAATCGTGCAGAATTATTTTTTTATTTTTCTACTCGTTCTCCTCGTAATTAGCAATTCAGTGATTTGGCGCTTGCGTCATTTTATTCTAAGCGAGCATACTCTCTTTCTGTCTCTTGTTTTGCACGCGGTAGTAATAGCGCTATCCTTTTCAATTTATTCAATCAGTCTGCTACGGCATCTCTTGGAGGACGAACCTATGTTTGGCGACATTACAGAGAGAGGACTATTTTCGACATTTTTATTTTGTTTAGTGGTAGGTATTACCTACTGTAAAAAGGAGTTAAACCCGTTTGGTGTAAACATAATAAATTATTATCATTATTTAGTGTAAATAAAGATGGGCAAAAAGAAAACTCTCGGAAAACACGACACATGGTTGGCGCCACGGAACAGAAAAAACAGTTTTTTCTGTTCCGTGGTTGCCGCAGTGGCTGAGCGATCGACTGCTGCGCTGCGTGTCGCGGTCGCGGGTTCGATTCCCGACCGGACAAATATTTGTATTGCCTACAGGTAGTTGTTCCGGGTCTGGATGTTTGTGTATGTGAATTTAAATGTTTGTAAACGCACCCACGATACAGGAGTAATTCCTAGTGTGGGGAAACGTTTTTTAAAAAAACAAAAACAAAACAAAACGTTTGAGGGAACAACTCCGTATTCTGAACGAAAGAAAGAAAAAAGTAAGTACAGACGCCAGCATGTCAAGCTACTACAATCTGTCAAATTTCTTTAATAGATTTTCAACTTTATCACTGAAGCTTAAGGTTCAAAGTTGAATGGGAAAATTTGACAGTTTCGGGTAGCTTGGTGTGCTGGCGTCTGTACCTAACTACCGATTTATATAACGGTATCAATTCTTTTATTTCCTTAGCTACTTAGGTATTTCGAATGTCTATTGCCTAGGGAAAAAAAAGTAAGTAAATTTTTAATTCCCGTTAATATTTTTTTTATCTGGCTCGTTGGTCTAGCGGTCGCAAGCGCTACTGCTGAGCTGTGAGGTCCTGGGTTCGATTCCCGCACCTCTGCCCACCTCATCGGGCAATACAGGTGTGATGCTTTGTATTAATGTATGTAAATTTTAAATCGCATAATGTAACATAATTGAATCTTTCCCGTACAATGAGACGCCAGCACATCAAGTTACTACAATCTGTCAAATTTCTTTAATAGATTTTCAACTTTATCACTAAAGCATAAGGTTCAAAGTTGATTGCGAAAATTTGACAGTTTCGGGTAGGTTGATGTGCTGGCGTCCGTACATTATTAATCACACCGACAAAGTGGTAAAATAAAATCTTGAAAAAAAATTTTTTTACGCTATCGGTTTTTTTAGGTACACGTAAAGTGGGGAAGTTTTTGAAGTGAAAACTTTAGCATCGCTGTGATTTGAAATTTTATGTGTTTTTGTGGATCGATGGATGGATGGATCGATGGATCGCCGGATCGCGATGGATCGATGGATTGATGGATGGATGGATGGATGGATCGATGGATCGAAGGATCGAAGCATCGATGTATCGACGGATCGAAGCATCGATGTATCGACGGATCGAAGCATCGATGTATCGACTGATCGATGGACCGATGGATCGATGGATGGATGGATGGATGGATCGACGGTTCGACGGATCGATGGATCGATGGATCGACAGGTCGATGGATCGATGGAACCATGGATCGACGGATGGATGGATGTATGAATGGTTCGACGGATCGATGGATCGACAGATCGGTGGATTGACGGATCGATGGATCGGTGGATCGACGGATCGATGGATCGACGGATCGATGGATCGACGGTTCGATGGATCGACAGGTCGATGGATCGGTGGATCCATGGATCGACGGATGGATGTATGGATGGATCGATGGATCGATGGATGGATGGATGGATCGATGGATCGACGGATCGATGGATCGATGGATCGACGGATCGGTGGATCGACGGATCGACGGATCGATGGATCGATGGATGGATGGATGGACCGATGGATGTAGTATGTTACAGTCGTTTGTAATTTCAGCTACGGAACCCACTATGCATGGCCCGACTTGCTTGGCCAGTATTTTTATGTATAAGGAAACATTTGTTCTAGGTACATAGTTATTATGGTTATGTTATGAGTTTATTTTTGTAGGAACATTACTTTTTGTTATTACGGTAATACGATTTATTTGTATTAGGTACATACATACCTTCGAATGTTGCGCGTCGCGTAATTTGTTGAAACCTTGTGAAACCACTTTGACTTTAATTTTTTTATGGGATTTTTATTGTTATTGTAATGGTATTATATAATTTTGAATATTAAATTGTTTAATAAATAAATATTGATGAATATTTACATATAATATTTTATTTCATACTAACCTTTTAGGTAAGTACATAATATATAGATTGAGTACCTACGCGAGGACTGAATAACGGATCAGACTAGATAGTCTCGAGTCCACGAAAAAAAAAAAACACGAGCCTCTAAATTTCGAAACTCGCGTCTCGGGATGGAAGCCCTAGTACCTATTTACCTACTATATTGGTGGTATGTCAGTTTGTAGGTCTATGAACGGAGCTTCCAAATAATTATGTATTTACCTATACCGACAATGAGCTCGTTTGATTATAATCAGCTATGTTATGCTTTACCTACACATCGCGATCGATCCGTCGTACCAAATACTTCCGTGAATTTGAACTTTATTTGAATGACATAATTTTTTACGAATACATTTTTATTGCCATACGAATCAAGTTCAAATTCACGAAACGGCATATTCACGGCCCGTCTTCGGCACAGAACGCTGTTGATCACCTGGGCGGCCGGGGCACCGCGCAGTTTAAACTCGAACTCGACTCACGCACTCGATCGCGTTGCCGCGCGCCGCCTGCGCCGGTGGTGGCGCGCCGCGCCGCGCGCTATGCCATCGCGTATTATTGTAGAGGGGGCGCGGGCGAGAGGTACGAAATCGCTCGCGTTGGGCTGCCAAGGCGCGCTCTTAAATCATCTTATACTTCGAATTCAATAAGTATAACATCAATTTAACATAAAAAACACCACATTTTATTTATTTATTTTGTGTCGGTTTCTAATCATATTAATATGTACTGTAGCATCAAGGAATTTCAAGCAGTTAAAGTCTCACGACTCTAACATACCTTTTCTAAAAATTATTTTTCTAGCCCTCAGGTAGACTGAAGTAAGTATACCCTACTGGAGTGAGACAAACTTATATGAATAAGAGAGAAATACTACCCTCTGCTACAGAGATTTCGAATGTTGCCAACTTAGTGCTTTCGGCACTAGATCTAGTGCATATCTTGATGTTTTAGCGCTCAAAATTCCATAACAGTGCCTAGTCCCCTAACTAGCGCATTTTTAAAAGTCGACAATTTATCACGCACGTTGGTAAAAGGGTCAAAATCAAAATAATTGCTCATTTCAGATAATTTACTTGTCCATCATCTTACTTTAATTTCTACTAAAAATCTATCAGGGCAATATTTATAAAACACGGAACAATACAAAGGAGACCTGTAAATTGTATTATACATGTCGTTGTTAGTAGTTGACACCGCATTTTTTTATATTGCGGCATTTTTAAAGGCATGTCTTGTAGTAGCCATACAAAAAACGTGTGTCCAACTTCCAGCGCTGATATTTCAAACTTGAACAAACATTAGAAGTATTATATTTATTTTCAGACAAAAGTGGCTATCCTCTCAAATAACACGGTAAAATGTGTGTAGAATCTTTGAAAACTCATTTGAAATATAAATTATAATTTTAAATAAAAAAGAAAACTGGTCTCAAAATTACTTCATCGATGTTATTTCATTTATGTAACGCATTATTTAGTCGCGAAAAAGGTAGTTTGTAAAACTTTAATACTGGCAACATTAGCTGTCACTGTCCGGACCTCAGGCGACCAATCATAAGGCAGCAGCGATTTAGTTCTCGGCAATAAAAATGGATTCATGTTGCACGTTGAAAAAAAAACATAAACTGGTTTCTTTTTGGTAAATTGGAAAAAAATACGATTGATAAGTAAATTTAAACTATTTCTTAATGTCTGGAAACTATTATGTTAGTGCTATTCTGTCGCTTATTAGCTGCAACGACCAAGTTAATTATGTTTTGTGATTTGCGGTTAGTCTCTAGAAAAACATGCTTATTTCTTCCTTTATGTTACACTTGTGTAACATAAAGAATGATGATTTCATGAAACAGTTATTCTTGAGACTTACGTGGTCTTAGAGAGTTGTGTTGATGACTTTAATAATTATAATTCTGTAAACACATATTTCTTACGGCCGCGATTCATATATTAATCAACGTACAACATAATACTGACCAGCAAATTCCAAAAAAACTAAAAAAAATTGAATTTCGCGGGCTACCCTGGCGCTTTCGCCTTAAGGGGGAAGCGCTAAGGTAGCCCGCGAAATTCAAATTTTCTTACGTTTTTTGCAATTTGCTGGTCAGCATTAAGTTGTACAACTACTTGCAGAGGGTCGCCTGGAGAGAAATATGTTCCTGTTGTCAGCGTCATAACATGTTTATCTTCTACTACGCCGTCGTCGGTGGAATCCTGCTGGTGTTGTTATATTTTTTTGTGTACGAGTTCACTAGGAACAGAACCGGGCGCCCGGATAGAAACAGCTTAGGACACCGCTGGCTACGGAACATATCCGACTGCTAATACGAGTAGGTACAGTGCGTGCCACGTAATGGTACGTTTACACGCTTGCCAAGCGTTGGCAAGCCTCGACAATCGCAAGCATGTAAAAAGGGCGTTTGGCTTGGCTTGCGTGAGCTTGTGAGTGCTTGCTTCCGATCCAGTCGAGTGTCGGTTTCTTTACGCAGATCAAAGGGCGTTTGCGGCAAGCGCTTGCGACGTATTTACACGTTTGGTCGGCGTTTAGTAGCCATTGTGATCTCGCGGCGAGTACACGCTTCCTTGATTGTAGGTACCTACAAAAAATGAGTTGCTGGTCGAATGAGGAGAGTCTTTCGTTTTTGGAACATTACCAGGAATCCTGCATCTGGAATCCGAAAGATGCAAATCATAAAGATAAGAAGAAACAAGAAGATGCATGGATTTTCATCCACCATCTTCGCTGTCGTCGAGCTCTCCATTTTTTTTGTTTCACTTTGCTTACATTTCAAATAAAAGTAGGTACATTAAACCAAATGTGATAGCCGTCACAAGTTCGGTGTCCGCCATGCTTGGGTGTATGTTGCAGACTGACGCATCACAAGCGTGTAAACGCCTTTCAAACGCCAAACGAGATTTGTGGAGGCTTGGGGCAGTTTGCCGTTTGCCAAGACTTGGCAAGCGTGTAAACGTGCCATAAGAAGAGGCTTGACGAGTGTCAGTAGCGGGGAGCTTGCGCAGGTACAGTCATGTACGAAATAGTTATTCATAATTTGTGTGGCTACCTATACAGGGATTTTTCGATGACATTTAGATTAAAATTCTACAGAATAATATTATAATATTCAATGATATTATAAAGAAAGATACGCCATGTTCAAACTGAATGCCGTTCATCGTTGCGTTGTTATTATAAGTACTAACTTAAAGGTACGACAGCGATAGATAATACGGAACGTATAAGATAGAAAGAGATAGCTAGTTTGTATGCATAGCTTGCTATTTTGTCCCTGTCACGCAGCAGATTGCTATTCTATTCTGTATTTTGTACACCTTCCTTTGCTTCTTTTGACATATTATAGGTGAACACGTTGTAAACCATCTTCCTACTATGCCTTCTTAAGATTTTACCTCGAGGCATATAATTAATATTTCACTTGCACTCGTTTAAAACTACACAACTATAAACAAAGTAGAAAATAAATACAGGTTGCACTCGTCTGTACTTGCGGAGTCAAGCGGTACCTGCGCGGGGTGAAGAGAGCGGCAGGCGACTAACGCGCATGCGCGCGCGGTGCCGTGCCGTGCCTCCCGCGCTCTTACCGCCGGCGCCGCCCCGATGACGCCCGGTCCCTTCCCGCCTCAGACCTCATACCGCTAAAGAGATCTATAAATCGTCTACTGCGCATATCAAACCACGTGGTTTCTCAAGTCTCTTCTTACGTGGCACGCACTGTATGCGACAAACCCCACGTTCTTCGGTGAAGAGGTTGTATGTACCTACATACGAGAGCGACACTGACCCTCGTATTTATAGACAAGTAAAAGTAGTTACTTAAGCAAAAGTAATTAGGTACTTGAGCAACGCTTTTTATTGCATAGTTAAGAAATTGGTCCAAGTAAGAACTGTTTTAAGTTAGAATTCAGCCAAGTAATAGTAACCAATTTCGTTGCTTAAGTAACGCACATTCAATTCGGATCTATTGTTTCTTTGTTCTTCGCGTTGCTTTGTCGTTTTATAACCTTACCTAAACATTGAAAACATCGAAAATTTATTTTTATATTTGGACAATTTTGACAATGACCCATTAGAGGAAGTAGTGAATAATATTACTATTAATGAACCAAGAAAAACTAAAGTATATTTCCGTGACGCAGATCCTCTCCGCGAATATTCTGAAAATGCTTTCAAGATGAGATTTCGGTTTAATAAAATTGTTGTAGTGAATGTTATTTTACCATTAGGTAATATGTGCAGAATTAAGTTCAGACACCCAAAGCGGACTCCCAATTAGCCCTGTGTGCCAGTTATTGACAGCTTTACGGTTTTATGCCACAGGAAGTTTTCAAATTGTTTGCGGAGATTTGATAAACATTCTCAATCTACTGTTTGTCATATTGTTAAAAAGGTTAGTCGTGCATTAGCCTTTCGTATGCCAGATGCCGTATGGTCTGCCATTATTAACTATGAAAACTAAAGAAAGATAGATTTAACAACACCAATGCAACAAATTAAACGGATAACAGTCTATCAAAAAGTACTCTGTGCGGATAACCACAACAAGGTGGGAAATTGGGAATGACAAGATGTAAATTCAAGACGGATTTTTGATATAACACTTGCAAGTTAAAAATCATGTCCCAGTCCTAGCAAAAAGGACAAGAGTAACCTGCTATCTAATATGGTCGGGTTGCATCGTGTAAAACGTTTCATTTTTCCTTTAAATCAGTGAATATTTTTTGATTAAAAAAGTATCTTAAATAATTTTTAATTGTTGATATAAGAGATATTTTTGAAGGAACTTTGATGTAAAATAATAATATTAATAATTTGAGAAATAAGAGCAAAGTTCTGTTAAAATTAATCCCAAAGTAACTTGCCGTCACCTGTAACGAAACGCGTGAATAAAATGTTGCCAGGCAGAAACGACAGCAGATACTTTACTCAGGCTTCTTTTACTTATGCATTATCTTAAGTAATTGCTTAAGTAAGTAACGAGAATTTCTTAACTATCGAATATGATTTTGTATTTAAAAATTCTAACTTCAAGTAATGACTTAATAAATTAAGAAATTACTTAGCAACAAGTAATTACTTGTTTATAAATACGAGTGTGAAAGTTTTTAGAACTGGCCACTTGTAAACGAAATACTTAATAAAAAAATAAGTTCAAATTTTGAAAATGGAACTCTGCCAATATGATTGTGTACCTATGTGTTTTATTCATTTCTATACGATTTGGCGGCAAATTGAAAATTGTCTGTGTCACGTCAGCATGAATTTAACGCGAGTAAAATTTCGTAGGTATGTCTACAATGATTTTTTATGACTTTCGTTGTCATTTAAGGCGAAAGCGCCAGGGTAGCCCGCGAAATTCAATTTTTTTTAGGTTTTTTGGAATTTGCTGGTCAGTATTAAGTTGTACGTTGATTAATATATGAGTAGTCCACTTGCAAACACCGCTAAGTTAAAAAAAAAAGAAAATCAGATAGTGCGGCCATTTTATTTGTTGTTTAAAATGCTTTCATAAGCAACTATCAATCTCGATCAAAACTTCGCATGTTACGCATAAATTTCGATTAAATATTCAGTACTCCTGCAAATCTTGCTATATTGATTGATAGTTAACTTTCAAACAGCTCTAAGTTACAGTTAACTTTCAAAACTCGCCATATTACGCAGTGACTCGTGCAAACGCCGCCATCTTATTGGTTAAAAACCAAGGCTGCAAGTAATATAAAAAGAATTACAATAATATTTCCAGTTGTAGGGCATTCATTTTTGCCTCCTGATCATATTTTTGGAAATATTGAAAGGGCTACACGGCCTCTAGAAGTCATAGCAGAACCAGAGACCTATTTTGATATTTTTCAAAAATACGGTACGGTGCTGAGACTTGGCAAAGATTTCAATTTTTATGATTGGAAATCAAACACCAAAGACGTACTGAAATTGCCTGGATCTTGGCATTTCCAATTTAATGCATCCAAGAGGTTTTTTTTGAGAAAAGACAGGAATGGCAAAATCGCCGTTAAAGGGGAACCGCATTATGTACCTATCGGAGGTGGTGAATTACGGCAATGTTTGTAAAAGAGGTAAATCGTTTGAACAGATCACAGAGTACATTGTAATATACTGAAAGAACAGATTGAACCTACTTTGATCAATTTATGCGTTCCTGTAAAACCAGAAAAAATAAATGATGTGAGAAACTTGCTGATTAAACATTTTGGACAAGATTGGGCTAAGGTGGATAGTCTAAAATATTATAGATTTCTTGAAGAAAACCAAACTGAAGCTGCTTTAGATGAAGATACCGATACTGAGGAAACTTTGATGGATGAAGACACAGAAATAAGAGTATAATTTTATTGTAAGATGATTATTTAGGTTTAGGATTTAATTTTGATACTGTTTCAAAACTCGTCATGTTAATTTCATACTATTTCAAAACTGTTTATGTTAAAAATACTTTTGCAAAAGTGGTTATGTTTAATTTTTAAATACTAATAAAATGATAACTATGGTATTGGGATTTTATTTACTACAAGAAATTAATTCTCTGTGACCATAATTTTCAGTAATGTGTTGTAATATGAATTTTCATAACTCCATTTTAACACTAGAGGTTTTAATCGATTTTCCAAAATTATTATTCTTTCAACATAGCGGACTTTGCAAGTGGACTACTCATATGAATCGCGACCGTAAGAAATATGTGTTTACAGATTTATAATCATTAAAGTCAACAACACAACTCTCTAAGACCACGTAAGTCTCAAGAATAACTGTTTCATGAAATCATCATTATTTGGACTACGTGGTCTTAGAGAGTATTGATGTAAATGGACACTATTTTGAAAAGATATTATGCAACTAATAACTTACTAGTTTGTTCAGTTTATGATTTTCTAAGAACTTTCACACTCGTATTTATAGACAAGTAAAAGTAATTACTTAAGCAAAAGTAATTACTTGAGCAACGCTTTTCATTGCATAGTTAAGAAATCGGCCCGAGTAAGAACTGTTTTTAGTTAGAATTCTTAGCCAAGTAATAGTAACCAATTTCGTTGCTTAAGTAACGCACATTCAATTCGGATCTATTGTTTCTTTGTTCTTTGCGTTGCTTTGTCGTTTTCTAACCTTACCTAAACATGGAAAACATCGAGAATTTATTTTTATATTTGGACAATTTTGACAATGACCTATTAGAGCAAGTAGTGAATAATATTACTATTAATGAACCAAAAAATATATATATTTCCGTGACGCAGATCCTCTCCGCGAATATTCTGAAAATGCTTTCAAGATGAGATTTCGGTTTAATAAAAGTGTTGTAGTGAATGTTATTTTACCATTAATATGTGCAGAATTAAGTTCAGTTAACCACAACAAGGTGGGAAATTGGGAATGACAAGATGTAAAGTAAGACGGATTTTTGACATATAACACTTGCAAGTTAAAAATCATGTCCCAGTCGTAGCAAAAATGACAAGAGTAACCTTCTATCTAATATGGTCGGGTTTTGCATCGTGTAAAACGTTTAATTTTTCCTTTAAATCAGTGAATATTTTTCGATTAAAAAAGTATCTTAAATAATTTTTAATTGTTGTTATAAGAGATATTTTTGAAGGAACTTTGATGTAAAATAATAATATTAATAATTTGAGAAATAAGAGTAAAGTTCTGTTAAAATTAATCCCAAAGTAACTTGCCGTCACCTGTAACGAAACGCGTGAATAAAATGTTGCCAGGCAGAAACGACAGCAGATACTTTACTTCAGACTTATTTTGCTTATGCATTATCTTAAGTAATTGCTTAAGTAAGTAACGAAAATTTCTAAACTATCGAATATGATTTTGTATTTAAGAATTCTAACTTCAAGTAATGACTTAATCAAGTAATTACTTAGCAACAAGTAATTACTTGTTTATAAATACGAGTGAGTGTCACCCTCGTATAGCAATCTAGTGAGGATCGAAGCATGGAAGACAGAGGGTAGAAGTGACTCTCCAAAAATGTGAAGTGTGCAATCTCGCGGGTGCACCTCATGGGCTCGCTTCCACCACAAATCACTAAATGCGTTTATCTATATCTATACAAATAAAATTTAAGTGTCTGTTTGTAATGTCAAAATAATAATAGCTTTTACTGAATAGGTACCTATGGAAGTATACAGGGTTAGTGGTAAAACATTAACAACCTCTTAAGAGGTCATTGTACTCATAATTATGAACAACTTTTACTATGGGACAAAACCTGAAATCGCGGAAAAAAAAACAGCTGTTCCCTACATTTTGACAAGATAAACGAACATAAATGACCTCTTAAGAGGTTGTTAATGTTTTACCAATAACTTATAACAAAAAAAAATGTCTGTTTCGGCTAATCGTCGAAACGGCTGGACAGATTTTATTTTTTTTTTTTATTTAAAGAGACACATTATTGTTTGCCGACATACACGCGAACTAAGTCACGGTCCCAGCTAGTAAAGAACATAGAAATGATAAAATAAATCTTTGTTTCCCGAGCAACACATTTTTGGTTCCTATTATCAATCCCAATTTGATATTTATTTCCCTTTAATTGAGTAACACGGTTAACCAATTTCAATAATTAAAGGCAGAGACAGTATAAGTAAGTACGCATAAAATAAAATATGTAGATAAAGCATAAAACAAACAATACTTTCATGAATCCCTCTCACAGTACTTCTGACACGCCAATAAATAATCGTCCATTCATCCGCAAACAGATTGTTTGTTGGATTACAATCCACGAGATCACGCGGTACTGGGGACCAGGGAGTAGGGACTCAAACTGTAACCGTAATAGTTTTATTTAGCTTGCCCTGTTTGTTATTTATTTATTGTAGTGATAACTTCTTTAGGCGCGTTGGGCATTTTTTGAGATGGGAAAAAACCATTAAACTCGCGACACTGTTACCGTACCAACATCTCTGTTTTAAGGGGATTACCTCGCCCAAATCCTGAAAATACCGTGTGTTTAAAGAAGTTTGTAGATGAATCCTTTTGTGCGTTTTGAATATTAAAAATATATGTTAAACTAAAGGTCATCACAAATACGTTGTATTGTTTAAAATTTTAATAAACTTCCTCAAATTTTATCAAAAAATCGTAACAAATAGGCCCTTTTTCAACCTAAATTAAAATTTTTCTCTATAACGGCTCAATAATTCTCTTATTTCTTTTAATAGGTATTTTATAAAAATCCGAAATTTCGCGAAAAGCACTATGTCACTCCCGCACTCGTCCCTCTCTCTCTCGTCGTTTCGTCGTAAGTTAATACGGGGCAGCATGCTCAAGGTTATTGGGCAATGTAGTGCCCTTAAGTTTTGGCCATTATAAAGACAACGCGCGGTATATTTTCTTTGGGAAGAATGACCTTCAAACATATTTATAAAATTACTATGCTTTTTCAAGTTTTCACTTCTGTCGGCACTCCTGGAGTGCCACTGTTTTTTATTTGTTTATTTATTTGGGTCAAATTTAGTACTTACATACTTGAAATTTTACCCCCTTCCTGTTGGCAGATTGATCAGATATTTGGTACACACATTTGGTATACACCTTTAATTTTGATGACAATACAATTTCATTCCCAATTCAATTCAATTTTTTCCCTCTTTTTATAAATAAAAGTTATTATTATATTATTATTACCTATATCATTTAATCAGTACCAAGTTGGCCGCCGCGCGCCGCTATTACAAAAGTGCGGATTACATATTTTTTTACAACCCTCTCAATATGGGGTACCTATCAAATGTGCTTGACTATATAATTATAGTAGAATAATGTAGACCTACCTACACTATGAAAAATTTCAATTTCATTTTTGATTTCATACTTATTTGTTTCAATATGGATATCAAATGAAAGGGCTTTACAAGTAGAACACAGTGCATGGCCGATCACAGAGTTTAAATAAAAATTAAAACTTGAAAATAAAATAAGTAAAAAAAAAAATTAGTTAAACGGTTTTAATGAAAATACTTAATGATGTAGATAATGTACTAAAAGCTAAAAAATAAAACTGTAGGTCATAGGTACCAGTTATCAAACCACATTCCTCATTAATCTATGCATTGATCTTTTTTTTTTAATTTTTTTATTCGAAATGGGTTTGCTCTTGACTCTAATCTAGGTCAGAGATGACACAGACAAAGTCTACGATGGAGTGAGCTTACCCAGAAGAAGCCTGTTCACTCTTACTTTGAAGAGATTCGGGTTGTATTCACTCGGAAACCCAAACGCAGTAGTGAGTTCCACTCTTTTGCTGTGCGCATTATAAAGATCAGATCAGACAAAAAATAAAATCGTGGGATGTAGCGTAACCTGAGTAAATAGGTAGATATGTAAATAGCATTTATATTTGATATGAGCGGTTGACTGGCTCGACGATTTTATTTTTACACACGCAGGGGTTGGATTCTAATTTACTACGTACCTACAAGACCAAGTGCATTAAAAATTATTTTGATAGCATGTGTGTGGTGGGAAAGTCGCGGCAATTTCGTAGCACATGGCCCAACCTTTGGAAGAATTGTTTAGCTACCGTGCCAACGTGGTCGTGGAAGGTGAGCTCTCGGTCAAATGTGACCCCCAGGTCTTTCATAGCCGTTTTTTTCGTGTGCGTTGCGCCAGTCTGTAAATGTCGAATATCGTCATTTGATTGAATAGATAATTAGAGAGAGTCGCATTACGTCAGCTACGTGTAACGTCCGTTTATGGCCCTAATGTATTCTTGAAGGTGATTTTTTCTCGGATCAGTCGAGTTATGGCCGTTCTACCTAAAGGTACACTCAACTTAGGTACCTACTTACACTTAACTTTTTCGTCCATATAATAGATTTTTTAACCGACTTCTAAAAAATAAGAGGTCCTCAATTCGGATGTTTAAATATATATTTTTTTATGTATGTTCAGGGCATAACTCCCTCATAATATAGACGGGTTTGTAAATTTTTTTTTGATCAAACGAGGTTTATTCCGAAATGGTCCCATTGAAATTTCGTAAAGATCTGATGATAAGTTTCGGAGACAGACAACGGAACTCTTCAATAAATGTAAGCAAATCAACCGCGATTGCTGCTATAGCATAAGGTATGCATTGTTTACGCAATCACACAACATAACATCACGCCTATACTCTTTAAAGGGGTAGGCAGATGTGTTCAATAGCTTCCTGTCACTGATATTCACATAGCAAGTAGTTTTATATGAATTTGTTTGGGGTAGGTAGGTAAGTACAACTAAAAAGTGAAAAATAAAAACTTTTTTACAAAAAAAAAAAAACAACCGACTTCCAAAAAAACACTACAAAGTGAAAAATAACTGGTGAAGCGTCAATGCCTTTTCAATATAAAAAATAAAATAATAATAATTTAGGATTTCTCCATATATTAGAATACGTTAGTATTTCAAATTAAATATTTTAACTTCTCAATTGATGAATCCTCGCACCATATTTGTTGACGCAGCGCCCATGTATCGAGACTTTCTTGAGTCTTCTCGCAAGGGCCGATAGATGGCATTAGCGAGTGCGGACAGCTTCCTTTGACCGTTCGAAGAAGACGGTTTACGCGCCTCAGCGCTCCGCTTTAAAAATTCCTTTTTTGGTGAAATCTTGACGATACTCGTAGAAATAAATGGACCTGCATCTGTGTTTCTTTGAGAACTTATAGTGCAGTGTTGATTTTGGAGTTTTAACCATTCCACCGGTGGATTCAAGAGGATTTTGCTCGCCCGCCGGCAGCCCATACCTGCAAGTGCGCATGAACGAGGTATCTTTCCATCTCCCTGGGTCTGAGTGGGATCTCTGGATTGTCAAGGTACGTGGGCATGTTTGCTGCTAATAATTCTCTGTTAGTGGTTTGTCGAGGATTCATCAATAGGGAATATCAATGATGTATAAAACTATAGATACGTTGTCCGCACTCTAAAATGGCAACATGAAATGAAGCCAATTGGCCACATTGCGCTCAGTCACGCACCAACCTGTCGCGCGACGCTACGTTTGTTTTTAATTTATATCGTATGTGAAAACCTGTGCAAAACATAAAGAAAATATGCCGTCGTGTGTTTTCAGAGGATGTAAAAATTATACCCCAAAGTTAAAGACAAAAATGTGTCATTTCACGCGTAAGTTTACAAAACTAGATTATTTTATTTTATTTTGTACGACGCTGCGTCTAATGGCGGCCGGCGCATGAAGTTAGTAATCACGTGACGTTAGGGGAGGTTGGGACACTAATACACAAGTTTTTTTTGGTTGTTAGAATTTATAATATTGTTTGAATATAATATTATGCACTTGTTATGTTATGAATATACATTATTGTTTTCCGTTTCATTTTAGATTGCCTACAGATGGGCTGATAAAAGAAAAGTGGCTTAACATAATAAGGGTTCAAAGACGTGAAAACGATTGGCTACCAACTCCCTATACTAAAGTTTGATCAAAGCATTTCTCAGCTGACGATATTTATGTGACGAAAAAAAATTATCGAAGAATAAAAAAGACTGCAGTTCCTATAATTATGGTAAAATTATACGTCATTTAAAACACATTATTTAAAAGTATTGGTTTTTGTGAAATAACCGGATTGTTATATATATATATATTTTATACATTTAAAAGATATAATATTGGTATTACTTTATTCGTAAAGTAGGTAACACGGTACAATTATCAATTATTTTATTAACTCTAGAAAATCGAGTGTCCTTTTTTCCCCATATGCCTCTGATAGCTACGTCACTCATGCGCTCGACCAATGAGCATGTAATTTGACTATTACTTATCCTGTGACGTAACTGAAGATGTTTGTTTATCTCCCTCTAGCAACAGACATCCCGCCGTACGGTGTCATATTTTCTTTCCCTTTCTTTACGCGTATAAGTAGTTATCTATTATTTTCGCCGTTTTTAAGCGCCGAGATGTTGGTTGATAACGTGTCTATATGTATATAATACGTCATTGGGGAATATAGGTAATTTATTTTGAGGTCCGCCATTACACATCATAATACATAGGTTCTTATTTTAAATATTCTTACAACCTTCACAAAGGTGCAGGCTATTTACACGCCTCACCAATAACTTTAATTTCGAAAGTCGGCGTCAAAAAACGAAAATACAGAACCAACGACACCGACTTCCGAAATTAAAGTTATTTTTCACTTTGTAGTGTTTTTTTGGAAGTCGGTTGTTTTTTTTTTTTTAAGATTTAAGTATTGTAAAAAGAAAGTTATTAGAGGTATCTTCATAATTTTTTTCTATCGTATCGTAAACTTGCGTTTTTTATGTTTAGTTCCAGTAAGCCCTTTAAGTAAATAGAAATATACTTTAACAGGTCCTAGCACTTCGAATAAGAGCTCTAAATGCTTACTAGCAATGTTATGTGTAGATTATAACTGCCTACAAATTTTTGTGAAGTTTCATTAAGTGGCTCACAAAACCTAAACACAAAAACGCAAGTTTTAGAAACAGTAAAAATATATGTATGATCGACTACAGTAAACAAACTCAGAAAAAACGAAAATAAAAAAAGTTTTTAAAAACAAGCTTCTATTTAAATAAAAACGTAACCTAAAAAATAAAGAATAACACGAACTAAAAAGAAAAAAATAAATTTAAGTGACACTGTCATTTTAAAATACATAAATATATAAATTTTAAACGCTTGAGGCACTGATGTACGGTATCCGTTATACAGGTGTACCTACTACACAATATCAGTGCCTCTAACTTTTTTTATTTTCGTTTTATTTTTTACTTTTTAGTCTTAAAGATTTATTATTAACATTTTTTTTACTATTATTTATTTACAATATTTTATTGATTTACACCATTTACATTATTTATACCACTGGTGTTATTTAGTTCCTATTTAAACAGGTTGAAATTGAAAACATGCGACAAACCGAAATTGGAGATTGTTTTCATCATTATGCACAATTTTTACCAAGGGACAAAAGCTGTAATCGCGAAAAACAATCACCACCACCCTGAATATGATTACATGTGCTTAACAGAGTTTGCCATTCGGTTTGAGCCATACTATGCTCAAAGAACTGATGTCATAGAATAAAATATTGACGAAGATGCTTATATTCCAATTATTCAGCCACACCGAAGAAAATTAATAAATTTGCTAGATAATAAAAAAATTACGGACGGAAACAATCCAGCATGTGTAAGAGTACAGTCAGCATCAAAAGTCGATTAACACTTGAGTTTTTTTAATCTCGGTTATTGAGCAAATTATTAACCCTTCAGTTTTTTTAAATCTCAGTTATTGAGCAAAATATTTGTTCAAAATCGCATTATAATTCTGCTGCAATTTCGAACAAATATTTTGCACAATAACTGAGATTTAAAAAACTGAAGTGTTAATCGACTTTTGATGCTGACCGTACCTACCTTCCTTGTTGGGACAGATCCTGAGAGTTTCTATTACAGTTTATTAGTTGAATACAAACCTTTCCGAAGTGAAACCGAGTTACTTGAGGGATTCAGTACTGCGAGAGAAGCTTTCTTAGCTAGTGAACATAAACTAAAGGCAATGAATGACCACATGGAATTATTTTTCAACGGGACCGAAAGCTTGAAAATGCCGTGCATTTAATGTTAGAAGCGGCAACATATGTGAATGAAGAAGAAGAAGAAAACAGTGAAGTACTTGATCAGCTCATAAATGGTGTCGAGTTCTAAAGGGCTGAACGTGCTATGAACGGTGGTCACCTTGTTATGTAAAACTTTTTTTTAATCCGTTCTTTTGGAGCGGCGGTCATATTGAATTTAGTGTGATGTTACTAAATTGATCGTTTTCTACCCTTCAAGCCCTTTCATTTGATACCCATATTAAGGGATTGAAAAAAATGTAAACCGCCATCTTAGAGCGGCGGCCATATTGAATTTAGTGTGATGTTATTTACTTTATCGTTTTCTACTCTTCAAGCCCTTTCATTTGATATCCATATTACCTTCTGAAATCGATAGGTACTATAAGCCTTATAATTTTGCTACACACGCGTACCTTTTGAGTGAAAATGTAAGTTTCTACCTGTAGCTATTAAAATGAACCATTACTGTACCTGTCAACTTCCAACGATTGACAGAACCCAAAGATATGACATTATTTACTTAGAAACGAAACGATGTTTGCGCTTAGTGATTTGTTGTGCAAGCGGGCATTAGTATTTACAACATAACATCACGCCTGTACTCCTTGAAGGGTGTCTACCCTTCAAGGAGTACAGGCGCATACGTTTTGTGTTTTAACTGTATACTGCTGTCTAGCAGTATACAGTTAAAACACAAAACGTATGCGCTTAGGTGATCTTCGTGTATCCAAGTTAGTAAGAACGTTGCGCCAGTGTAACCCCCACAGAGGCAAAACTTCAAATGTACTGCCTCGTTTTGTAGTAGTGCAGATGCACTACTACCTACAAAACGAGGCAGTACATTTGCATACATACAAACGCGCAATGATAGGTTCATTGCGCGTTTGTATGAAGTTTTCTCGCTGTTGGGTTACCTACTCAGTTTGGTCACAGATGATTTCTTTTTGACGTGACAACGTCTAATAAATCGATGAAGCTGGCTGCACGCACGAAAAAAAATCGGTTGTCTGTAAAGTCGGTTTACTGGGTTTCTGACGATAGTTGAACGTGACAACGTCATAAGAAAATACTGATGGAATAGTTGCATTTTTCAAAAGAAAATTTAAATTTTATTTGTTTGATAGATATTTTGTATGGATATAGAGAAGGAGGTAAATGGAAATCACAATTGAATTGATCAAGTTACATTTATTTGTACGCATATGTAGAACTATTTCACGATGAGTAAAAAATCAATTGCTTTACTATTCGATCGAAATAAAACACTCCCTTTCATTTCCTACTTTTCCTATCATCGTCCTATTCTCAACAGAATAACACAAATTGTAAGAAGTTAAATATCACACATGTTTAAAAGTTGTAAATAAAAGTTGTAAAACAATTGCTCAAAGCACATTCATACATACGTACGAGTACTTGTAAAAACAATGTACATTGTTAAAAAAAAAATGACATAATTGTATTTATGCGTAGGTACAAATAAATGTAACTTGATCAATTCAATTGTGATTTCCATTTACCTCCTTCTCTATATCCATACAAAATATCTATCAAACAAATAAAATTAAAATTTTCTTTTGAAAAATGCAACTATTCCATCAGTATTTTCTTATGAAGTTGTCACGTTCAACTATCGTCAGTAAACCGACTTTACAGACAACCGATTTTTTTAATTTGTTCGAGTTCTTAATCTCTATGTAACCATAACAAAGCGAAATAAGGAAGTGTTTCCATGGTTGTAAGCTCTACAAGAGAGAGAGAGAGAGCACTGGTGGCCAAGTGATAACAGCCGCGACTTACGAGTTGTAGGTCGCAGGTTCGAACCCAGACAGGCGCTTTACTTTGTGTAAATTATTTCATCACCACTTCTCTCAAAACGGTGAAGGAAAACATCGTGAGGAAATCGGTATGTCATAGAACCAAAAATTCGAAGACGTGACATCTCCTAACCCGCACTGGACCCGCGTGGTGGATTACGGCCCACTTCCTCTCACCGAGAGAAGGCCTGTGTCCCAGAAGTGGGAACATTATAGGCTGATTATGATCGCATCATCGTGCATTCGTTTCCGAAGACAAGCTATGATTGCGGAAGCACATACATACTTTTCCTCGGAAATCTGTGTTTTATGCATATTTTATGTATAGGTGTCGTGTCGGCACTCGGCAGTTAAAATGTCCAAGAGCTATCAATGTACAACTTTACGTATAGGTACCCACGTGTCGGCACTCGGCAGTTAAATGTCCAAGAGCTATCAATGTATAATTTTGGTTTGTGGGGAGATTGCCAGTGAGTACAGACTACCATACCGCAGTGCTACATACCCGCCTGGGGCCGGCTCATTCTTAAAATCACAGCAGAGTCGAGTCCCATGTCACGGTGTCCAAAAGCGTAACGCAGCGTGTCTACTAGTTTCGTGTGTAGCTACATAATATATTATCTACATTATCATAACTAGATAATTATATTATACAGTGCAGAGGCGGGCCCCGGGCCCCGGGCCCCCGGCGCCCCGCCGCGCTAGTGCGGCCGCGCGCCGGGCGCCGCCGCGTGCTACACGAAGTCCCGGCGCCGCTGCGACGCGCCTGGGCTGGCGGGGCCGGCGGGGCCCTCGCTCGGCGTCGTGGCGGGTGGCGTGGGCGCGGCGCCCTTGCTCCGCGCCTGAAGGACACGCGAGCGTTAGCGACGGGAACAACTCGTATCAGTAGCCGCAGATAGTGTCACTCGTCACCTTGGAGCGTCGCTTGCGGGCGGTGCCGGCGGCGTCGCGCGGCGCGTCGAGCTCGAGCGCGGGCGCGGGCGCGGGCGCGGGCGCGGGCGCGGGCGCGGGCGCGGGCGCGGGCTGCGCGGCCGCGGGCGCCCCTCCCGCCGCGCCGGCCGCGCCCGCCGCGCCCTCCGCCAGCGGGTCCGCGCCCAGCCGCGACGCCAACATGGTCAGCAGCTCTTCCACACGACCCAACTGAAACCGTTCAGCCAATATCTGTCTATATATGTATTATAAGCAGTGGCGTGCCTAGGGGTCAAAATTAGGGAAAGCCCACAGATTTTCAACATATAAAAAAACGGCCAACTGAGGGATTGGCTGATTTTCTTATTGTGTACGTGTGTGTTGCGAATGTTTGACTGGTATTTTTTTAAATATAGTTTTTTGATAGGTTTAAGTACGTTTGTTGTTGTGAATTATGATTTTATTAGGGCTAGCCGGGCTTTTCGGCTTCTATGAAGGTACAAGTGGAAGGCCACTGATTATAAGCAAATTTATTGTAGGTAGTGAGGGTACCCCCACCGATCCTTATAAAAGCAAGCGCTCTACAGAGCAGCGGTCAGCCTGTCCCAAATTGCTGCCCTCCCCCCAGCGACGCCCTAAGCCGAGGCTCGTACCCCACAGGGGGTGCCCTTAGCGTGTAGTCGCTTAGTTTACTTAGTTAGTTTTAAGCCCCTGGCTGGAGGCTTTGAGTTCTCTCAAGGCAGCCGCAGGATAGTCGGGTTAAGTAGTCACGACCTCTCAAGGTCAACTACGAGATGCCATAGTCAAAAAATAAAAAAAGAGCAGCGGTCATTTTGTTTGTGAGTCGTCAACCGGTAAGGTGGTACCTACGCTACTTTGCACTTTGCAGTAAGTTCGTTCCACATTTTGCTACAGTGGTTTTTCATTATGTGTATTTTATTTTGTGTTCTATTGTGATTATTTTTGAATATTAACGGCTGTTTGATTGTGATTGCGTGAATTCTCATGTTTTATTAAATTATTGTTCGATCTAAGCCTATTTAAAAATAAATTAGTTTTAGGTTGTTCGATATTGTTTTTTTTGTTTTTCACTTCTGGTTCCTAAAATCAGAAGTGGGATAAAACTTAATTGCTCACAACACTGCCTTGATACCTACACAAACAGCCGTTGATTTCAAATAATGCCACGTTCGTCGAGGTCGCGTGAAAAGCTAGCTATGACGCCGCCTCGCTCTAGAGATTGTTATAGCCCTCGTAGTGCACCGCGACGAGACCGGCATAGGCACGGATCGCGATCACCTCACGATAGAACTCGTTCACGTTCGCGCTGTGATAAAACTCGTTCACGCTCACGCGGTGATAAAACTTGTTCACGTTCGCGCCGCAATAGAACTAATTCACGATCGAGTACCTAGGTCGCGTTATTAGTCACAGTCAGGTTAGGCCGAGTGCGCACAAAATTGGGGCACTAGTTAACGCGCCTATTCCTGGTAGCGTCAAACAAGTACGCCAGTTTTTAGGACTTGCTGGTTACTTTCGGCGTTATAATGAATCTTACGCGACAAAAACCGCATGTATTTCGCGTCTCACAAAGAAAGACGTGAAATTTGTATGGGGACCTGATCAAGATAAAGTCCGGCTAGATCTTATAAGACGTCTGACTAGCGAGCTGTGAGTACTGGCCACCGCACTGTCGGTTAAACCAAAGTTAGAAAAAATATGTTGTGTCAATTTTGTCGTGTGCAAAGAATATTGTCAATCGCAATCATTCTAATTAAAGTAACTTATCTATAATACAATGTTTTTATTTTATTTTTTATTGAGAGGAACAGCAAACAGTTACATTATAAGAACTTACAACTAGTTTAACAAATAGCAATTTGGTTATAAAGTAACCCACAACGCTGTCCACAAGTAGGCATAGAAGTTTTAGAAAAAAAAGAGCTAATCGCTAGGAACATTAATTGCAATACCTACGTGTGGCAAATACTTAAATAAAAAGTTAAATGATGAAAAAAAAATAATGACTGAAAACAGAAAAAAAAAACATAACTATAAGAAATTTGTACAAAATTAAAGTTAAAAGATAACAAAATTATACAGTATTAATATATTAAGGAGCACTTGTGAAATCTAATAGAGAATGGCGAATGAGGTTTTTAAATTTTCTTATAGTGCAATTAAAGATATCTATATTTACAAAGATACTGTTTTCTACTAGCGATAACGATTGTAGATTGTCAACTTGGCTAAGCCTGCTGTTGTATGTGTCAACCATACGGCGAACAGGTGAGCGTAGACCTGAGTTAGTTCGGCAAGTATTCAAAGCGAAAAGAGTACCTGCGCGTACCTGCCGCCTGTGAATGGTTCGAGGTACAGCATAGCAAATCATACTGTTCAGATTTGTACAGTTAAACTTGTTTCTGACAATTTTATATAATACTGTGGCTTCGAGGTAATTCCTTCTAGAGCTAAGGGGGAGGAGCTTGTACTTGCTGAGTAATTGAGAGTATGATAAGTAGAATTTGTGGCATCTGTAGTGCATAGCACGCAAGAATTTGTACTGTACATTTTCAACCATTTCAGAATATTTTTTGTAGAAAGGATTCCATATTGACACTGCATATTCTAGCTGTGAACGAACAAGTGCCTTATATAAGCATAAATATGACAAGGTTCTCTTGAAGTCAAGGGTGGACCGCATGATAAAACCAAATAGCTGGAAAGCTTTGCTGACAATTTTGTTAATGTGGGAGTCTAGGCATAGTTTAGAGTCAAGTATAACGCCGAGGTCACGAATTAAAGTCAGTTGGGACAGAGGCACTTGGCAAAGGGTGTAAGCGCATTTAATAATATGCTTATTTTTAGTGAACGTAAGGTAGCTGCACTTCGGTAAACTTAGTTTTAATTTGTTGCTGCGGCAGTAGTCTGTAAGTCTATCAAGGTCTTGTTGGAGTAAAATGCAATCATCGACAGTTTTGGTGGACTTGTAGATCTTCAGGTCATCGGCGTACAATAGAAATTCAGTGTTGCGGAAACAGTGACCTATATCGTTAATAAATATATTAAATAAGAGCGGACCAAGGATGGATGGATGTTATTATCAATATACCCCATCAATTGGTAGCAGAGCGCGGTTATTCTATTTTTCCACGAGTTACGAAATGGCATCCGTCCGCAATATAGAACCACTAACGAAATCCAATTATGACACTTGGTGCTTACAAGCCCAGGCCGTCCTCATAAAAAATGACTATTGGGAAATCGTCAGCGGCGAAAAAATATTATCGCCAAAGGCAGATGCGGCGGAAAGAGCGGCGTACGAGAAGGAAGACTTAAAGGCAAGGGCTGAAAATTTTCTTCTTTTGTCACCAACGGAGTTAAAACAAATAAAGATCTGTACGTCAGCGGAAGCTATTTGGGACAAGTTAAAAGCCATTTACCAGAGCACTGGGCCCGCAAGAAAGGCAACTTTATTAAAGCAATTGGTTTTAAAGCGCATGACTAATGAGGAAGATATCCGTGATCACTTAAATAACTTTATGTATATTGTGGACAAGCTCGCGGATATGGACTTAAAGATACCACCGGAACTGCTCAGTATAATGATGTTATACAGTCTGCCAACAAATTTTGAAAACTTTCGTATCGCCATCGAATCAAGGGACACATTGCCCGATCCTGAAGATTTAAAGATTAAAATTCTGGAAGAAAATCAAGCAAGGAATGTTGGTGAACAGTCCGAGAGCTCATCAGATGCGTATTTTTCTAAAAAGAACAAAATAAAACCGTTTTGCAAGAACTGTAAGAAAAAGGGCCACGCCACTGAAGTGTGCTTGGGAAATAAAAAGGAAAAAGAGAAAACAAACTTTCAAGGCAAGAACTTCAATATCTGCCTGAGTACCGCAAACACAAACACCAATGAAAATTTATGGTATCTAGATAGCGGCTGTTCATCTCATATGTGTGGTGAAAAATCAAAATTTTCAACCATGACCCCTGAAAATGGTATCCTAAAGCTGGCATCGAAGAAGCACACAAGCAAAATTGAAGGCAAGGGCAAAGTAAAATTCACTGTAGATAAGGTAGATTACAACATTAACGAAACCCTATTTGTTCCTGATGTGTCAGTCAACCTTCTGTCTGTAGGCAAAATAGCCGACAGAGACAACAAAGTAGTTTTTGAAAAAGAAAAAGCTTACATCATAGAAAAAAGTGGTGAAATAGCACTGACAAAGAAAAGATGGACTTTACTACCTTGAATTTAAGAAAGAGACTGCAAACCACACACGAAGAGGAGAAAAAGACGACATCATGGAATGGCATCGTAAACTTGGCCATGTAAATGAAAAGGATCTCATCAAGATGGCTACGAATGACCTAATGTACGGATTGAACATTAACAAAGAAAAATTGGAAACATGTGAAACCTGCATTAAAGGCAAGCTATCAAGATTACCTTTCACAAGACATGATGATCTCTACACGACGCAAGAACTGGAAATAATTCACAGCTACGTTTGTGGACCGTTTGAGTGTGAAACACTTGCAGGCTCAAGATATTACGTCACATTCATAGACGACTTTACCCGTTATTGCCACGTCTATTTCATAAAGAAGAAAAGTGACGTATTCAATTGCTTCAAGCAATATAAAAATGAAGTCGAAAAGTTCCACAACAAAAGAATAAAACGCCTGCAATGCGACAATGGCACTGAGTATCGTAACAAGGAGTTCGATGATTTCCTCAAACTTCATGGCATCCAAAGAAGATTGACCACTGTTTACACCCCACAACAAAATGGGATTAGTGAGAGGAAGAACAGATCCTTGCTAGATAAAGCTAGGTGCCTGTTGATCGAAGCCAATGCTCCTAAAAAACTCTGGGCAGAAGCGATATCTACGGCAAACTATCTTATAAACCGTAGCCCTTCAAAAGCATTAGATGGTGATATACCGTTCACAAAGTGGACAGGCCGAACACCGTCTGGCAATCATCTTGAAGTTTTCGGCAGAAAGACCTTCGTCCTGAAAAAGAACAGACGAGGAAAGCTAACAGAAAAAACCAAGGAGGGCTTATTCATGGGATACTCGCTAACCTCAAAAGGTTATAGAGTTTACATACCTGAAGATGACGACGTAGTGACGAGCAGGGACATCAAAGTCATAGACAAGATTTACTATCAAAAAGAAGACACGAGCTATGATAACCTTTTTAAACAAAAAGAACATCACAAACATAGTCAGAAAATAGAAATTGAATGCACTGGACAGAATAATAAAAAATCTTTACAAAATACTGAAAGTCAAAATGACGAAGTAAATGAAATTTTGTTATTTTGTTAAATATACAATTAACTTATTTTATTACAAACTATTTACACTAGATACTAAATTAAATGACTAACTTACTATACAAATAAAAACAAAAATAAAGGCCAAATCAGGCGTCGAAGTACTCGTCTGCATCGCTGTCATCCGGAAACGTGCGCAGAAGACTGGCAGCATTGCCACGTTGAATGGCAATGCTAATTCTTTGGCCAAAGCAAATAAAGACTTATCTTATCTTATCTTATCAAAGAACGACCCAGCTCTCTGGTCACGTGAAGCGTCGACCAGTCGGCGAGAAATTTCCTTAAAAAGGAGACGCGCACTCGGGCCCCATGACCCTAGCGTTTCGACCCCAAACGGCTCAAGCTGTAATTGCCCAAAAGGTTACAGTATTTGCGCCGCTTGAGGGTCTCAGCAGCCGCAGCAGCGGCGCCAGCACAGCCCGCCGTGCAAGGAACATGAGATGGCGCAAGGGTATCGACACACGTTGCGTCCCATACCAGAGGCCTACCCACCTTCCAAGGCAACAACGTCATGCCGTCTGGTCTCTTCCCATCGTCACGTACCAAGCCGTTTGGTTCTAACACCGCTGGTACGCCGGCGGAGACAAGGGCTCGACGAATAATATCGTTGATGCTGGCGTGCCGTGCTATGCGACCGGCGCTCCTGCAGCAGGACAGGCCATGGTGTCCGAGACTGTCGACAGCTTCACCGCAGTGACATCGATGCGGAGCAACACAAGGTGCGCCCAAGCGGAGACACGTAGCGAGCCGAAACGATGAGTCATCCATCATTGTGCCTATGGTGGATGATGGGAGCGCCTGAAGCCATAAGCCTGACTCCCATTCTCCCACAGCCAGCAGACGGGCACGCTCAACAGTATTACGGGACGTGTTTACAAGGGTATTCCGTATAATACTGCAGAGCGGCACGTCCCACCGTCTCTGGGAAGACGGGTTATCGGGCAAAACCGTATTGGGACAAGCCATTTTCCAAGCGTTCAACGCATCGGTCAAACACGGTACTTCAAAATCGACCAGTGAGGAAGATAAAATGTTCCTGGTTAATTTATCGGTACTGTGGACGGAGGAGAGGAAGGCTGGTAAACTCATACTTGAAATTTTGCGGACGCCGAGACCGCCCAAGGGAATGGGTAGTGTGGCTTGCTGCCACGCGCGGTCGTCCAGGGCCACATTTAGGATGGAAGTTAGTGTGTTTCTAATAATTTGGTCTACTTTTTCTAAAAGTTGTGGATGCTTCCATAGATGAGAGGAGCGGAGGCTATAAGTAAATTTTGGTCCAAAACAACAATACCGAATGAGTGTGAAGGCCGAATGAATATTAATTTTGAAAAGTCTTTCCGAGACATCATTAAAATTTTGTATCTTCTCCTCAATGAATGTTGGAAAGGATTCGTCAAAAATTGGGGACCCTAGTAGTTGAAGACAATTTCTTTCCGTAATTTTGATATTTGGAGCTATTGTATTAAATTTTGCTGTGGTAGTCTGTCTGTCAGTCGTTTGGGGAAGATAAATTTCGCATTTTGAAAGGTTAAGGTCTAGGCCAATGGAACTGAAATTTTCTTTTAAAAACGTTAAATCTTTTAAGACTGTGTCTACATCACCTCCTAGGGTTCCGTCATCCAAATACCACGCGTTGAATTTAGAATTTAGTTGTAAATGAAATCGATTCATTTGATGATGCATCTGAGACCTTAGAAGCACCTGAAAATTGGAGGCCCCAAAGAGAAAGGCACCCACCAGCGTGGACTAAGGATTATGAATTACGCAATCTCGAAGAAAGTCATTCACTCACTGAAAATGCTAAGAGACATAAAGAGTGTTCCCAAAGAAAAAGTTTGCTGTCTTATTAAAGCATTGTACGGACTCAAGCAGGCAGGGAGGCAATGGCATATAAAACTCGACAAAGAATTGAAGAATATAGGGTTTCGAGCGTCTGAAGCCGACCCGTGTATATACATCCTGGAGAAAAGAGGAGTAAAGATTATTATTGCAATCTATGTCGACGATTTATTAATTGCCTACTCGTGTCCAAAAGCATTGAAAGAAGTTAAAGACCTACTAAATTCAAAATTTGAACTCGAAGATTTGGGGAGACCGAAAAGGCTCATAGGCTTAGATGTAACTTACAATGGGGATGAAATAAAATTACACCAACAAAAGTTCGTCGAAGATACTCTTAAAAAAATTTAAGTTGGTGGACTGCAAAACAGTGTCCACCCCTATGGAGCCTGGACTCAAATTGGAAAAGGGAGACAAAAATGGGTCCGCGACTATTGAGACTGCGAAGCAGCCTAGGAGTCTCCGAATGAACACGATAGTGCCGTGAAGAGGAGTGTGAGTACTGGCCACCGCACTGTCGGTTAAACCAAAGAGACCATAGTTAGAAAAAATATGTTGTGTCAATTTTGTCATGTGCAAAGAATATTGTCAATCGCAATAATTCTAATTAAATAACTTATCTATAATACAATGTTATTATCAATATACCCCATCACGAGCCTATACTAGCGATTTTTGATCCGAACCTTCCTACAGAGCTGCACACTGACGCTAGCAGTGCAGAGTACGGTGCGGTACTGATCCAAGTACACGCGGACAGTGGTAAACGGGTGATAGCCTACTTTAGTAAAGTAACCCAGGGTTCGGAACCCAAATACCATTCATACGAACTGGAGACGTTGGCGGTTATCAAAGCACTGCAACACTTTCGCCATTATTTGATCGGAATAACTATCAAAATCATAACCGATTGCAATGCTTTGAAGGCCACTGAGCGTAAGAAAGATTTACTTCCCCGGGTTGCACGCTGGTGGATTTATCTCCAAGATTTTAATTTTGAAATTGAATATCGAAAGGGTGTGATGATGGGTCACGCTGATTACCTAAGCAGGAACCCGCCAGCGTTGCAAGTCAATGGCATTGACAGACCATTGAATTAGGCACAAATGACCCAGTCAGCTGATTCGGAGACCGTTGATCTTATAGAGAAACTGAGAGATGGTCTCTTGGAGTCTAGTCGGTACGTATGTCAGGGCAATGTGCTCTACTATCGCTATTCACCTGTTGGTGAGGAGTCGCGCTTGCTATGTTTTATCCCTAAGGGACACCGGCTCAGTTTGTTACGCATTTTTCACGACGAGCATGAGCACATCGGGACTGACAAAACTTACGACCTTATTTTAAAACATTACTGGTTTCCTAGCCTGAAACAATTTGTGAAGAAGTACACTTCCCATTGCCTAATTTGCATTAGCAGGAAACGTGTTCCAAGAGCTCCTCGTCAGCCTATTACATCATGGAAAAATCTGACATTCCCTTCAACACGGTTTATGTTGATGCATTAGGTCCTTTACCAGAGTCCAATGGATATAAGTTTGTGCTTGTTTTGGTCGATTCGTTTACTAAATTTTGTTTACTCTATCCCATATATAGACAAGATGCTAGCGAATTAAAACGAGTTTTCAATAGCGTTATAGCGTTATTTGAGACACCCAAACTAATAATTTGTGACCGTGGTCGCATGTTTGAGGCGTCAGTTTTTACCAGTTGGGTAAATGAGATAGTATGTGAAATCCATTACATAGCGCCCGTAATGCATCATTCCAATGGACAAGTCGAGCGTTATGTGAGGACAATCCTTAATATGATTCGTATTGTTACGAGCTTGGGGTTCGTGACAGTAAAAACTGCCGATTTAATAACCAAAAAAATGACACTTTACTCACCAACACTAATTACAAGTCAAACACACTAATTAAGATACACAGTTTCACTTACTGATCACTCTTAAGTCGCACTCGAATATCGCCTTCGATGTTATCGCTCGTATCGCTTAATCGAAACTATATATCTCGCGGCTCGCGCCCGCCTTATATAGTGCCACAGAGCTATTCTATAAACATCTAGTATGTTCGAGTACATAGCGGTCCCGACTGACTCGACGTCGATAGTTCTCGGAATTACTAGTACTTAGAAAAAGGTCAAGTAGGGTCAAGGTCCTAGTACCAAGGTACTAGTTCCGCTACCCGATACTAGATGGCGCTAGTGGTAACTAATGTCGCCATGTATCAAGCATTATTTGTGGCGCGCAACAGTATCGAGAGCACTAATAAAAATTCAACTTGGTCTGATAGTTTATGTAAAATTCAATTAGTATTAAATGTTACTAAACAAAAAACCACGCAGTTTTCAGCTTTGTATTTGTTAATTGGTACTAACGCGACCACTCCTGTGATTCGTGCGCTGATCCGTGACGTTGCAGTTGAAAACTCAAGTCCGAATCGAGAAGCCATGACGGAACTCGGCAGGAGCTCCGCTAAAGCATCTTTTGACAAGAATCAAATCAAGACGTAAGGGTAAATCGTCTAAGGCAACCCGCCAAGAGTTTTCCAGGTTAACGATCACGTATTTGTGATCAAATATTCTCAGTCCGCTGGGAAGCTCGACCCTAGCATGAGGGGTCCGTATCGCGTGACTAAAGTGTTATGAAGTGATCGGTACGAGCTGAAACTGTTGAGTGGAGCCAGAGGCAAAACTACTCAGGCCACAGCTCAGTACATGGTACCCTGGAAAGGAGAGTGGTGTCCTGAGAGTTGTGCAGCATTCTTTGAAAGTAAGTCTCAACTGAACCTTTTAAAGTTTTTCTTTATGTTCTGGTAGCGCGTGTGATGCATACGAGCGTAAGTGCGAGCCATGTGCTGACTTTGCTGGTGCAGCCCAGATCGGATGGCTGGTGTAGCCAGATCGGATGGCTGGTGCAGCCCAGATCGGATGGCTGGTGCAGCCCAGATGCAGCGTGCTCCTGGGACCAGCGTCCTGGAGTGCCTGTGCCTTGTATGTGCATCGGGTGCCGTCCCGGAAGCCGTGTTCTATGAACACGCATCAGGTGTTGTCCTGGCAGGCGCAGTCCTGGTTGACACGTTTTTAACGTGTGGAAGTCTCATACTATGTATGTGCATCGGGTGCTGTCCCGGAAGTCGTGTTCTATGAACTTGCATCAGGTGTTGTCCTGGCAGGCGCAGTCCTGGTTGACACGTTTTTAACGTGTGGAAGTCTCATACTATGTATGTGCATCGGGTGCTGTCCCGGAAGTCGTGTTCTATGAACTCGCATCAGGTGTTGTCCTGGCAGGCGCAGTCCTGGTTGACACGTTTATGACGTGTGAGCTTGTACAAGTTAAAGTATGAGTTTGAATGAGACATGATGTGTGAAGAAGTATGCACACATTTGAAAGCGAAGTGGTTTAGCTTGGTTCGAGTGTATTTTTGTATGAGGGTCTTGTATGCGTGATGGATGACAGAATAGTTTTTCACTTCTGGTTCCTAAAAGTATATAACGCGCATTGACGTGGAGTTGCGGACACCAGCCCGTATTACCTATTACCTATATGTATAGGTATATATATTATGTCGCAGGTTTTTCATAAAATTAGGTTTTTGATGAAAAATCGGAAGATGACACATTTTTTTTTTAAACTGAATTATTTTATTATTTATACTATATAAAGCTCGATTACCACTCACTGACTCACTGACTCACTGATTGACATAATTGTTCTCCCAGATGGTGAAGGGGGAGGTGGGTATATTTTTACAGATTCGTATAGAAGTAACTCTCACGAGTATGGGAAAAATCCCAAACCTCCCCTTTTCCACCCCACTCTCCCCCCTCCCTATCGTATCTCGGAAACTAAGAGTCCCGTGTTTTGTTGTTTTACGGATTCGTATAGAGGAGGCTCGAAAAGTAAAATCAATTTTTCAAAGTTGCCCCCTTGCCCCCCTTCTCCCCCCCTCTAGAGGTAGATCTCGGAAGTTAAGAGACTTGGAACATTTTTTTTTTCAGATTCATATCAAGGGGCCCAGAGTTGGTCAAAATCATTTTTCAAAACTCCCCCCTCTCCCCCCCTTCACCCCTCCCCCCATCGTATCTCGGAAATTAAGAAACCTGGGTTTTGTTTTTTTACGGAATCGTATAGAGCAGGCTCGGAAAAGTAAAAACCATTTTTCAAAATTCCTCCCATTCTCTCCCCCTTCTCCCCCCTTTAGGCGGATCTCGGAAGTTAGGACTTGGAACATTATTTATATTATACTATATAAAGCTCGATTACCACTCACTGACTCACTCACTCACTGACATAATTGTTCTCCCAGATGGTGAAGGGGGAGGTGGGTATATTTTTACAGATTCGTATAGAAGTAACTCTCACGAGTATGGGAAAAATCCCAAACCTCCCCTTTTCCACCCCACTCTCCCCCCTCCCTATCGTATCTCGGAAACTAAGAGTCCCGTGTTTTGTTGTTTTACGGATTCGTATAGAGGAGGCTCGAAAAGTAAAATCAATTTTTCAAAGTTGCCCCCTTGCCCCCCTTCTCCCCCCCTCTAGAGGTAGATCTCGGAAGTTAAGAGACCTGGAACATTTTTTTTTTCAGATTCATATCAAGGGGCCCAGAGTTGGTCAAAATCATTTTTCAAAACTCCCCCCTCTCCCCCCCTTCACCCCTCCCCCCATCGTATCTCGGAAATTAAGAAACCTGGGTTTTGTTTTTTTACGGAATCGTATAGAGCAGGCTCGGAAAAGTAAAAACCATTTTTCAAAATTCCTCCCATTCTCTCCCCCTTCTCCCCCCTTTAGGCGGATCTCGGAAGTTAGGACTTGGAACATTATTTATATTATTATACTATATAAAGCTCGATTACCACTCACTCACTGACTGACTGACATAATTGTTCTCCCAGATGGTGAAGGGGGAGGTGGGTATATTTTTACAGATTCGTATAGAAGTAACTCTCACGAGTATGGGAAAAATCCCAAACCTCTCCTTTTCCACCCCACTCTCCCCCCTCCCTATCGTATCTCGGAAACTAAGAGTCCCGTGTTTTGTTGTTTTACGGATTCGTATAGAGGAGGCTCGGAAAAGTAAAATCCATTTTTCAAAGTTGCCCCCTTGCCCCCCTTCTCCCCCCCTCTCTAGGTAGATCTCGGAAGTTAAGAGACTTGGAACATTTTTTTTTTCAGATTCATATCAAGGGGCCCAGAGTTGGCCAAAATCATTTTTCAAAACTCCCCCCTCTCCCCCCCTTCACCCCTCCCCCCATCGTATCTCGGAAATTAAGAAACCCGGGTTTTGTTTTTTTACGGAATCGTATAGAGCAGGCTCGGAAAAGTAAAAACCATTTTTCAAAATTCCTCCCATTCTCTCCCCCTTCTCCCCCCTTTAGGCGGATCTCGGAAGTTAGGACTTGGAACATTATTTATATTATTATACTATATAAAGCTCGATTACCACTCACTCACTGACTGACTGACATAATTGTTCTCCCAGATGGTGAAGGGGGAGGTGGGTATATTTTTACAGATTCGTATAGAAGTAACTCTCACGAGTATGGGAAAAATCCCAAACCTCTCCTTTTCCACCCCACTCTCCCCCCTCCCTATCGTATCTCGGAAACTAAGAGTCCCGTGTTTTGTTGTTTTACGGATTCGTATAGAGGAGGCTCGGAAAAGTAAAATCCATTTTTCAAAGTTGCCCCCTTGCCCCCCTTCTCCCCCCCTCTCTAGGTAGATCTCGGAAGTTAAGAGACTTGGAACATTTTTTTTTTCAGATTCATATCAAGGGGCCCAGAGTTGGTCAAAATCATTTTTCAAAACTCCCCCCTCTCCCCCCCTTCACCCCTCCCCCCATCGTATCTCGGAAATTAAGAAACCTGGGTTTTGTTTTTTTACGGAATCGTATAGAGCAGGCTCGGAAAAGTAAAAACCATTTTTCAAAATTCCTCCCATTCTCTCCCCCTTCTCCCCCCTTTAGGCGGATCTCGGAAGTTAGGACTTGGAACATTATTTATATTATACTATATAAAGCTCGATTACCACTCACTGACTCACTGACTCACTGATTGACATAATTGTTCTCCCAGATGGTGAAGGGGGAGGTGGGTATATTTTTACAGATTCGTATAGAAGTAACTCTCACGAGTATGGGAAAAATCCCAAACCTCCCCTTTTCCACCCCACTCTCCCCCCTCCCTATCGTATCTCGGAAACTAAGAGTCCCGTGTTTTGTTGTTTTACGGATTCGTATAGAGGAGGCTCGAAAAGTAAAATCAATTTTTCAAAGTTGCCCCCTTGCCCCCCTTCTCCCCCCCTCTAGAGGTAGATCTCGGAAGTTAAGAGACCTGGAACATTTTTTTTTTCAGATTCATATCAAGGGGCCCAGAGTTGGTCAAAATCATTTTTCAAAACTCGCCCCTCTCCCCCCCTTCACCTCTCCCCCTATCGTATCTCGGAAACTAAGAGTCCCGTGTTTTGTTGTTTTACGGATTCGTATAGAGGAGGCTCGGAAAAGTAAAATCCATTTTTCAAAGTTGCCCCCCTTGCCCCCCTTCTCCCCCTCTTTAGGTAAATCTCGGAAGTTAAGAGACTTGGAACATTTGTTTTTTCAGATTCATATCAAGGGGCCCAGAGTTGGTCAAAATCATTTTTCAAAACTCCCCCCTCTCCCCACCTTCACCCCTCCCCTCCTCGTATCTCGGAAACTAGCCGTGTTTTGTTGTTTTACGGATTCGTATAGAGGAGGCTCGGAAAAGTAAAAACCATTTTTCAAAGTTGCCCCCCTTGCCCCCCTTCTCCCCCCCTCTAGAGGTAGATCTCGGAAGTTAAGACTTGGAACATTTTTTTTTTTCAGATTCATATCAAGGGGCCCCGAGTTGGTCAAAATCATTTTTCAAAACTCCCCCCTCTCCCCCCTTCACCCCTCCCCCCATCGTATCTCGGAAACTAGGTAGCGGTAAAGCGAAGCGTAGCGTAGCGTAGGGATAAGGTCACGATAGCTTTCCGGTGGTAGGTAGGTCCTGAGTGGAGCGAACCTGCGAGACCGAGTTATTATATTATCGGGCAATCAGCATTCGCTCAGAGACTACGAACGAATGCTATAAGTGTACTCATTTGCGAAGTCACGTCGTTAGATTTAGTCAACACGAGTTTTGGTGACATCTATATTTAGTAGCATAAAATAAAACGCTTTCAACTTGAGAAGTTCGAAAACGCATTGGGATCATTATGCTAGCCTGTAGTGTCTAATTTGGATGGGTAATAACTTCACAGCGCTGTCACTGTCAATGTAATAGACATAAGATTTAACGTGGGAGCAAATGAGACAGAAAGCATTATACAGTGGTTTTGTGTTTTTGAGTGTTATTGAGTGTTGTTGAGTGTTGTTGAGGGTTGTTGAGTGTTGTTGAGGGTTGTTGAGTGTTGTTGAGTGTTGTTGAGTGTTGTTGAGTGTTGTTGAGTGTTGTTGAGTGTTTTGAGTGTGGTTGAGTGTTGTTGAGTGATGTTGAGTGTGGTTGAGTGTTGTTGAGTGTTGTTCAGTGTTGTTGAGTGTTGTTGAGTGTGGTTGAGTGTTGTTGAGTGTTGTTGAGTCTTATTGAGTGTTGTTGAGTGTTGATGAGTGTTGTTGAGTGTTTTGAGTGTTTTGGGTGTTGTTGAGTGTTGTTGAGTGTTGTTGAGTGTTGTTGAGGGTTGTTGAGTGTTGTTGAGTGTTGATGAGTGTTGTTGAGTGTTGTTGAGTGTTGTTGAGGGTTGTTGAGTGTTGTTGAGTGTTGTTGAGTGTTTTGAGTGTGGTTGAGTGTTGTTGAGTGTTGTTGAGTGTTGTTGAGTGTGGATGAGTGTGGTTGAGTGTTGTTGAGTGTTATTGAGTGTTATTGAGTGTTGTTGAGTGTTGTTGAGTATTTTGAGTGTTGTTGAGGGTTGTTGAGTGTTGTTGAGTGTTTTGAGTGTGGTTGAGTGTTGTTGAGTGTTGTTGAGTGTTGTTGAGTGTTGTTGAGTGTGGTTGAGTGTGGTTGAGTGTTGTTGAGTGTTATTGAGTGTTATTGAGTGTTGTTGAGTGTTGTTGAGTGTTTTGAGTGTTTTGGGTGTTGTGTTGTTGAGTGTTGATGAATGTTGTTGAGTGTTGTCGAGTGTTGTTGAGTGTTGTTGAGGGTTGTTGAGTGTTGTTGAGTGATGTTGAGTGTGGTTGAGTGTTGTTGAGTGTTGTTCAGTGTTGTTGAGTGTTGTTGAGTGTGGTTGAGTGTTGTGGAGTGTTGTTGAGTGTTGTTGAGTGTTGTTGAGGGTTGTTGAGGGTTGTTGTGTTGTTGAGTGTTGTTGAGTGTCGTTGAGTGTTGTTCAATGTTCTTGAGTGTTGTTGAGTGTTGTCGAGTGTTGTTGAGTGTTGTTGAGTGTTGTTGAGTGTTGTTGAATCCTGTTGAGTGTTGTTGAATGTTGTTGAGTGTTGTTGAGTGTTGTCGAGTGTTGTTGAGTGTTGTTGAGTGTTGTTGAGTATTGCCGAGTGTTGTCGAGTGTTGTCGAGTGTTGTCGAGTGTTGTTGAGTGTTGTTGAGTGTTGTCGAGTGTTGTTGAGTGTTGTTGAGTGTCGTTGAGTGTTGTTCAATGTTGTTGAGTGTTGTTAAGTGTTGTCGAGTGTTGTTGAGTGTTGTTGAGTGTTGTTGAGTGTTATTGAGTGTTGTTGAGTGTTGTTGAGTGTTGTCGAGTGTTGTTGAGTGTTGTTGAGTGTTGTTGAATGTTGTTGAGTGTTATTGAGTGTTGTTGAGTGTTGTCGAGTGTTGTTGAGTGTTGTTGAGTGTTGTCGAGTGTTTTCGAGTGTTGTTGAGTGTTGCCGTGTGTTGCCGAGTGTTGTTGAGTGTTGTTGAGTGTTGTTGAATCTTGTTGAGTGTTGTTGAGTGTTGTTGAGTGTTGTCGAGTGTTGTTGAGTGTTGTTGAGTGTTGTTGAGTATTGCCGAGTGTTGTCGAGTGTTGTCGAGTGTTGTCGAGGGTTGTTGAGGGTTGTTGAGTGTTGTTGAGTGTTGTTGAGTGTCGTTGAGTGTTGTTCAATGTTGTTGAGTGTTGTTGAGTGTTGTCGAGTGTTGTTGAGTGTTGTTGAGTGTTGTTGAGTGTTGTTGAGTGTTGTTGAATCTTGTAGAGTGTTGTTGAATGTTGTTGAGTGTTGTTGAGTGTTGTCGAGTGTTGTTGAGTGTTGTTGAGTGTTGTTGAGTGTTGTTGAGTATTGCCGAGTGTTGTCGAGTGTTGTCGAGTGTTGTCGAGTGTTGTTGAGTGTTGTTGAGTGTTGTCGAGTGTTGTTGAGTGTTATTGAGTGTTGTTGAGTGTTGTTGAGTGTTGTCGAGTGTTGTTGAGTGTTGTTGAGAGTTGTTGAATGTTGTTGAGTGTTATTGAGTGTTGTTGAGTGTTGTTGAGTGTTGTCGAGTGTTGTTGAGTGTTGTTGAGTGTTGTCGAGTGTTTTCGAGTGTTGTCGAGTGTTGTTGAGTGTTGCCGTGTGTTGCCGAGTGTTGTTGAGTGTTGTTGAGTGTTGTTGAATCTTGTTGAGTGTTGTTGAGTGTTGTTGAGTGTTGTCGAGTGTTGTTGAGTGTTGTTGAGTGTTGTTGAGTATTGCCGAGTGTTGTCGAGTGTAGTCGAGTGTTGTCGAGTGTTGTTGAGTGTTGTTGAGTGTTGTTGAATGTTGTTGAGTGTTATTAAGTGTTGTCGAGTGTTGTCGAGTGTTGTTGAGTGTTGTTGAGTGTTGTTGAATGTTGTTAAGTGTTTTGGGTGTTGTTGAGTGTTGTTGAGTGTTGTTGATCACAACAAATCACAAAAGACGTTAAGCCACGTCCCCACTAGAGCCATGCGGCTTAACGTCTTTTGGCGCGAAAACTGTTTGACGCGCTAAAATAAGAAAAAAAAAAGACTTATTTTGTTGGTTGACGTATTTTGTAGAAACAATTTTCTTGGTATAGTTTAAAGTTTGGCGGTGTAAATCACAAGTTAAAATAAGTGATTCCAGTGACAATTATAGCAATTTATTAACAACAACTCCACAAGTGTAGTATAAAGCAGTATATATCACTCGAGGGTAAGTACAGATTACTCCCCTTGGTGAATAAATAGCTATTATTACAAAATCCTATAAGTGCTAAGGATTACTGTCCAATTCTCAAAATTTTACAAGGGTAAGAAATACTCCTCAAAAACACGACCCCGCGAGCTGCTTGCAGCTCGCGCAACGCCCAAAATCTAGTCATATTATATAAAGCTCGATTACCACTCACTGACTGACTGACATAATTGTTCTCCCAGATGGTGAAGGGGAAGGTGGGTATATTTTTACAGATTCGTATAGAAGTAACTCTCACGAGTATGGGAAAAATCCCAAACCTCCCCTTTTCCACCCCACTCTCCCCCCTCCCTATTGTATCTCGGAAACTAAGAGTCCCGTGTTTTGTTGTTTTACGGATTCGTATAGAGGAGGCTCGGAAAAGTAAAATCCATTTTTCAAAGTTGCCCCCTTGCCCCCCTTCTCCCCCCCCCTCTAGGTAGATCTCGGAAGTTGAGTGACTTGGAACATTTTTTTTTTCAGATTCATATCAAGGGGCCCAGAGTTGGTCAAAATCATTTTTCAAAGCTCCCCCCTCTCCCCCCCCTTCGCCCCTCCCCCCATCGTATCTCGGAAATTAAGAAACCTGGGTTTTGTTTTTTTTACGGATTCGTATAGAGGAGGCTCGGAAAAGTAAAATCCATTTTTCAAAGTTGCCCTCCTTGCCCCCCTTCTCCCCCCCCCTCTAGGTAGATCTCGGAAGTTAAGAGACTTGGAACATTTTTTTTTTCAGATTCATATCAAGGGGCCCAGAGTTGGTCAAAATCATTTTTCAAAACTCCCCCCTCTCCCCCCCTTCGCCCCTCCCCCCATCGTATCTCGGAAATTAAGAAACCTGGGTTTTGTTTTTTTACGGATTCGTATAGAGGAGGCTCGGAAAAGTAAAAACCATTTTTCAAAATTCCCCCCATTCTCTCCCCCTTCTCCCCCCTTTAGGCGGATCTCGGAAGTTAAGACTTGGAACATTTTCTTTTTCAGTATCATGTCCGTGGGCCCAGAGTAGGTCAAAAATAACGTCACGATAGCTTTCCGGTGGTAGGTAGGTCCTGAGTGGAGCGAACCTGCGAGACCGAGTGGAGCAAAGGGGGGAAGAATACAACATGGCGGACAGCGTTTTTGTATTGACTGCCTAAGGGCCGGGTTCACGGACTGTCATTTGACCAATGTTTGAGTAATCGGCCGATGAATTCCTAAACATCGTTTATGCAGCCGGTTAAGTATTCACTGCTCACCACGAATATTTTAACCGTGATTATTAAATCGGGCAATCAGCATTCGCTCAAAGTGAATGAACGAATGCTATAAGTGTACTCATTTGCGAAGTCACGTCGTTAGATTTAGTCAACACGAGTTTTGGTGACATCTATATTTAGTAGCATAAAATAAAACGCTTTCAACTTGAGAAGTTCGAAAACGCATAGGGATCATTATGCTAGCCTGTAGTGTCTAATTTGGATGGGTAATAACTTCACACCGCTGTCACTGTCAATGTAATAGACATAAGATTTAACGTGGGAGCAAATGAGACAGAAAGCATTATACAGTGTTTTTGTGTGTTATTGAGTGTTGTTGAGTGTTGTTGAGTGTTGTTGAGGGTTGTTGAGTGTTGTTGAGTGTTGTTGAGTGTTGTTGAGTGTTGTTGAGTGTTGTTGAGGGTTGTTGAGTGTTGTCGAGTGTTGTTGAGTGTTGGTGAGTGTTGATGAGTGTTGATGAGTGTTGTTGAGTGTTGTTGAGTGTTGTTGAGGGTTGTTGGGTGTTGTTGAGTGTTGTTGAGTGTTGTTGATAAGTGTTGTTGAGTGTTGTGGAGTGTTGTTGAGGGATGTTGAGTGTTTTGAGTGTTGTTGAGTGTTGTTGAGTGTTGTTGAGTGTTGTTGAGTGTTGTTGAGTGTGGCTGAGTGTTGTTGAGTGTTGTTGAGTGTTGAAGAGTGTTGAAGAGTGTTGTTGAGTGTTGTTGAGTGTTGTTGAGTGTTGTTGAGGGTTGTTGAGTGTTGTTGAGTGTTGTTGAGTGTTGTTGAGTGTTGTTGAGGGTTGTTGAGTGTTTTTGAGTGTTTTTGAGTGTTGTTGAGTGATGTTGAGTGTGGTTGAGTGTTGTTGAGTGTTGTTGAGTGTTGTTGAGTGTGGTTGAGTGTTGTTGAGTGTTGTTGAGTGTTATTGAGTGTTGTTGAGTGTTGTTGAGTGTTGTTGAGGGTTGTTGAGTGTTGTTGAGTGTTGTTGAGTGTTGTTGATGAGTGTTGTTGAGTGTTGTTGAGTGTTGTTGCGGGATGTTGAGTGTTGTTGAGTGTTGATGAGTGTTGTTGAGTGTTGTTGAGTGTTTTGAGTGTTGTTGAGTGTTGTTGAGTGTGGCTGAGTGTTGTTGAGTGTTGTTGAGTGTTGTTGAGTGTTGTTGAGGGTTGTTGAGTGTTGTTGAGTGTTGTTGAGTGTTGTTGAGTGTTGTGGAGTGTTGTTGAGTGTGGTTGAGTGTTGTTGAATGTTGTAGAGTGTTGTTGAGTGTTGTTGAGTGTTTTTGAGCGTTGTTGAATGTTGTTGAATATTGTTGAGTGTTGTTGAGTGTTGTTGAGTGTTGTCGAGTGTTGTTGAGTGTTGTGGAGTGTTGTTGAGTATTGTTCAGTGTTGATGAGTGTTGTTGAGTGTTGTTGAGTGTTGTTGAGGGTTGTTGAGTGTTGTTGAGTGTTGTTGAGTGTTGTTGAGTGTTGTTGAGGGTTGTCGAGTTTTGTCGAGTGTTGTCGAGTGTTGTCGAGTGTTGTTGAGTGTTGTTGAGTGTTGTTGAATGTTGTTGAGTGTTATTGAGTGTTGTCGAGTGTTGTTGAGTGTTGTTGAGTGTTGTTGAATGTTGTTGAGTGTTTTGGGTGTTGTTGAGTGTTGTTGATCACAACAAATCACAAAAGACGTTAAGCCGCGTCCCCACTAGAGCCATGCGGCTTAACGTCTTTTGGCGCGAAAACTGTTTGACGCGCTAAAATAAGAAAAAAAAAAGACTTATTTTGTTGGTTGACGTATTTTGTAGAAACAATTTTCTTGGTAAAGTTTAAAGTATAGCGGTGTAAATCACAAGTTAAAATAAGTGATTCCAGTGACAATTATAGCAATTTATTAACAACAACTCCACAAGTGTAGTATAAAGCAGTATATATCACTCGAGGGTAAGTACAGATTACTCCCCTTGGTGAATAAATAGCTATTATTACAAAATCCTATAAGTGCTAAGGATTACTGTCCAATTCTCAAAATTTTACAAGGGTAAGAAATACTCCTCAAAAACACGACCCCGCGAGCTGCTTGCAGCTCGCGCAACGCCCAAAATCTAGTTATACTATATAAAGCTCGATTACCACTCACTGACTCACTCACTCACTGACATAATTGTTCTCCCAGATGGTGAAGGGGGAGGTGGGTATATTTTTACAGATTCGTATAGAAGTAACTCTCACGAGTATGGGAAAAATCCCAAACCTCCCCTTTTCCACCCCACTCTCCCCCCTCCCTATCGTATCTCGGAAACTAAGAGTCCCGTGTTTTGTTGTTTTACGGATTCGTATAGAGGAGGCTCGAAAAGTAAAATCAATTTTTCAAAGTTGCCCCCTTGCCCCCCTTCTCCCCCCCTCTAGAGGTAGATCTCGGAAGTTAAGAGACTTGGAACATTTTTTTTTTCAGATTCATATCAAGGGGCCCAGAGTTGGTCAAAATCATTTTTCAAAACTCCCCCTCTCCCCCCCTTCACCCCTCCCCCCATCGTATCTCGGAAATTAAGAAACCTGGGTTGTGTTTTTTTACGGATTCGTATAGAGGAGGCTCGGAAAAGTAAAAAGCATTTTTCAAAATTCAAACCTCCCCTTTTCCATTCCACCCCACTCTCCCCCATCCCTATCGTATCTCGAAAACTAAGAGTGCCGTGTTTTGTTGTTTTACGGATTCGTATAGAGGAGGCTCGGAAAAGTAAAATCCATTTTTCAAAGTTGCCGCCCTTGCCCCCTTCTCCCCCCCCTCTAGGTAGATCTCGGAAGTTAAGAGACTTGGAACATTTTTTTTTTCAGATTCATATCAAGGGGCCCAGAGTTGGTCAAAATCATTTTTCAAAACTCCCCCTCTCCCCCCCTTCACCCCTCCCCCCATCGTATCTCGGAAATTAAGAAACCAGGGTTTTGTTTTTTTACAGATTCGTATAGAGGAGGCTCGGAAAAGTAAAAAGCATATTTCAAAATTCAAACCTCCCCTTTTCCATTCCACCCCACTCTCCCCCATCCCTATCGTATCTCGAAAACTAAGAGTCCCGTGTTTTGTTGTTTTACGGATTCGTATAGAGAAGGCTCGGAAAAGTAAAATCCATTTTTCAAAGTTGCCCCCTTGCCCCCCTTCTCTCCCCCCCTCTAGGTAGAACTCGGAAGTTAAGAGACTTGGAACATTTTTTTTTTCAGATTCATATCAAGGGGCCCAGAGTTGGTCAAAATCATTTTTCAAAACTCCCCCCTCTCCCCCCTTCACCCCTCCCCCCATCGTATCTCGGAAATTAAGAAACCTGGGTTTTGTTTTTTTACGGATTCGTATAGAGGAGGCTCGGAAAAGTAAAATCCATTTTTCAAAATTGCCCCCCTTGCCCCCCTTCTCCCCCCCCCTCTAGGTAGATCTCGGAAGTTAAGAGACTTGGAACATTTTTTTTTCAGATTCATATCAAGGGGCCCAGAGTTGGTCAAAATCATTTTTCAAAACTCCCCTCTCCCCCCCCCCCCTTCACCCCTCCCCCCATCGTATCTCGGAAATTAAGAAACCTGGGTTTTGTTTTTTTACGGATTCGTATAGAGGAGGCTCGGAAAAGTAAAAACCATTTTTCAAAATTCCCCCCATTCTCTCCCCTTCTCCCCCCTTTAGGCGGATCTCGGAAGTTAAGACTTGGAACATTTTCTTTTTCAGATTCATGTCCGTGGGCCCAGAGTAGGTCAAAATTAGTTTTTTCAAAACTCCCCCCTCTCCCCCCCTTCACCCCTCCCCCATCGTATCTCGGAAACTAGGTAGCGGTAAAGCGAAGCGTAGCGTAGCGTAGGGATAAGGTCACGATAGCTTTCCGGTGGTAGGTAGGTCCTGAGTGGAGCGAACCTGCGAGACCGAGTGGAGCAAAGGGGGGAAGAATACAACATGGCGGACAGCGTTTTTGTATTGACTGCCTAAGGGCCGAGTTCACGGACTGTCATTTGACCAATGTTTGAGTTATCGGCCGATGAATTCCTAAACATCGTTTATGCAGCCGGTTAAGACAGTATTCACTGCTCACCACGAATATTTTAACCGTGATTATTAAATCGGGCAATCAGCATTCGCTCAAAGTGAATGAACGAATGCTATAAGTGTACTCATTTGCGAAGTCACGTCGTTAGATTTAGTCAACACGAGTTTTGGTGACATCTATATTTAGTAGCATAAAATAAAACGCTTTCAACTTGAGAAGTTCGAAAACGCATTGGGATCATTATGCTAGCCTGTAGTGTCTAATTTGGATGGGTAATAACTTCACACCGCTGTCACTGTCAATGTAATAGACATAAGATTTAACGTGGGAGCAAATGAGACAGAAAGCATTATACAGTGTTTTTGTGTTTTTGAGTGTTATTGAGGGTTGTTGAGTGTTGTTGAGTGTTGTTGAGGGTTGTTGAGTGTTGTTGAGTGTTGTTGAGTGTTGTTGAGGGTTGTTGAGTGTTGTTGAGTGTTGTTGAGTGTTGGTGAGTGTTGATGAGTGTTGATGAGTGTTGTTGAGTGTTGTTGAGTGTTGTTGAGGGTTGTTGAGTGTTGTTGAGTGTTGTTGAGGGTTGTTGAGTGTTGTTGAGTGTTGTTGAGTGTTGTTGAGTGTTGTTGAGGGTTGTTGAGTGTTTTTGAGTGTTGTTGAGTGATGTTGAGTGTGGTTGAGTGTTGTTGAGTGTTGTTGAGTGTTGTTGAGTGTGGTTGAGTGTTGTTGAGTGTTGTTGAGTGTTATTGAGTGTTGTTGAGTGTTGTTGAGTGTTTTGAGTGTTGTTGAGTGTTGATGAGTGTTGTTGAGTATTGTTGAGTGTTGTTGAGTGTGGTTGAGTGTTGTTGAATGTTGTCGAGTGTTGTCGAGTGTTGTTGAGTGTTGTTGAGTGTTTTTGAGTGTTGTTGAATGTTGTTGAATATTGTTGAGTGTTGTTGAGTGTTGTTGAGTGTTGTCGAGTGTTTTTGAGTGTTGTGGAGTGTTGTTGAGTGTTGTTAAGTGTTGATGAGTGTTGTTGAATGTTGTTGAGTGTTTTGGGTGTTGTTGAGTGTTGTTGAGTGTTGTTGGTCACAACAAATCACAAAAGACGTTAAGCCGCGTCCAGAGCCATGCGGCTTAACGTCTTTTGGCGCGAAAACTGTTTGACGCGCTAAAATAAGAAAAAAAAAGACTTATTTTGTTGGTTGACGTATTTTGTAGAAACAATTTTCTTGGTAAAGTTTAAAGTAGGTATGGCGGTGTAAATCACAAGTTAAAATAAGTGATTCCAGTGACAATTATAGCAATTTATTAACAACAACTCCACAAGTGTAGTATAAAGCAGTATATATCACTCGAGGGTAAGTACAGATTACTCCCCTTGGTGAATAAATAGCTATTATTACAAAATCCTATAAGTGCTAAGGATTACTGTCCAATTCTCAAAATTTTACAAGGGTAAGAAATACTCCTCAAAAACACGACCCCGCGAGCTGCTTGCAGCTCGCGCAACGCCCAAAATCTAGTTTCATCATAAACCTCTAACAATCCAGATTTTTGATCAAAAACTCAAACTCAAACTCAAACTTTATTTGCATTCCACAATGTGTACTTAGGTGGTAAGTTGAAAACTGTGATCATTATGGACCCTGTCGGGCACAGCAACAAGAAGATATAGTAGTTATAGTAGGAGAGAGGAAGCTTCAATATCCAAACTTATATTTAAATATATATAAAAAAAATAATAATAATAGTGGTACCGTATTAGGGTTTCCATGTACCTATATAAGGTTTTTTATGCTTTATATTTTATCTTTGAAATAATCGTTTACACTATAGTAGCTTTTTTCTATTAAGAATTGTTTTAGTTTTCTTATAAATATGTTTATTTTATCTTCTTTTTTTTAATAATTCAGGTAATTTGTTGTATATTTTTATTGACATTACATAAGGACTTGTTGAGTGTATTTTTAGCCGAGAATGTGGGATGTTTAATCTAGATTTGTGTCGGAGTATGTAACGCGATTGTATGTCCTCGCGCTTTGTATAAAATTCTTGATATTTACGAACAAATTTGCAGGTTTCTAATATGTATATACTGGGGAGTGTTAAAATATTATATTTTTGGAAAAGAGGTTTGCAGCTATCAGTTTGTTTGATATTTGCTAGGATTCTTATTAATTTTTTTTTGAAGGGTAAATAATGTTGGTGCATCTGTGCTATTTCCCCAAAGGGTAACACCGTAGCTTAGCCATGCATGCGCATAAGCATAGTACCTAGGTGGTGAGCGCTGTTTGAAAATTTGTGGTTTTTTTTATTTCTCTGAGGGCGTAAGAAAATCTTGAAACTTTCGATCTAAGTTTTTGTATGTGGGCTTTCCAATTTATATGTGTGTCCAACTCTAGGCCTAATAAGGTAAATTCTTTAACAATTTCTATTTTTGTGTTATTAAAAGTAAAGTAATTAACGGTGGTTTTTGGTGGGGATGAAAGGAAATTAATTTTGTTTTGGAGTAATTTATTTCGAGGTTGTGTGCATTCATCCAAGTGATGGTTTTTGTGAGTAATGAATTAAGTTCTTCATTTAGATTTAAGTTGTTTTGACATGAGACTAATAGAGAAATGTCATCCGCGAACAACATGTGTATTGTTCGCGGATGACATTTCTCTATTAGTCCCTCTATTATTTTAGGTAATTCATTAATATAAACTAGAAACAAAAGACATCCTATTACACTTCCTTGTGGTATTGAGGCGCTAATTGATTTGCTATTAGATCGTACTTTTTTTATTTCTTGTGTCTGGTGGTTAAAGAATTCAATTTCTACTGTTTGCTCTCTGTTCTTTAGGTAGGATACAAGCCAATCATAAGCTTTTCCACGAATGCCTATTCCGTAAGGTTTGGCAAGCAATATACTAAATTGGACTTTATCGTAGGCTTTGGTCATATCCAATAATATGCCTACTGCATATTTTTTTCATTAATTATATTAAGTGCTTCTTGGACAAATTTATACACTGCTAAAGTTGTTGAGCGGTTTTTGCGAAAACCATTTTGGCATTCGTCAAATATTTTATATTTTTCGCAATAATTATAAATTCGGTCACACATGGCTTTTTCAAATATCTTTGAGGCTGCGGGTAAGAGAGCTATTGGGCGATAATTGTTTGGATCTGATTTTGAATGTTTTTTGTGGATCGGTTTTATTAGTGACTTTTTTAATAGATCGGGGAAGGCACCTTCTTCAAATGATTTGTTCAGTAGAAGGTAGAACGGTAGCGTCAGTTCGTCTGCGCACTGCCTTAATAAGTAAGGTGGAATTTCATCTATCCCATAGCTACTTTTATTTTTTAAATTTTTTATTAAACGGTTTACTTCCCATGGGTCTATAGGGCTAAGAAACATGCTATTTTCTGCGGGGTTTAGCACGGACGTGCCGTCAGACTCCCGGCTGCCAGGTGGTCTGACGCCGCTCTCCCCTATTGATGCAAAGAAGTTATTAAAAATGTCGGCCACTTGTTTAGGTTCGGATGTTGTGTTATCATTTATTTGCAATTGTATGTTATCTTTTTCGTTTTTTGGTTTCTTGTTTGCTCTCTCATTTATGATGCTCCACATTGCTTTGACCTTATTATTAGATTTTTTAATTTTATTTATGTATTCAGTCTTTTTTGCTGTCGTAACTAATTTTTTTAATATTTTTTCATATTTTTTATAATATTGTTTAATTATTGGATTTTTTGTTTTTAGTGTTAGTATTTTTAGCAATCTTTTGTTATTGCTAGAGATTTTAATGCCTGTAGTCAACCAGTATTTTTTATATTTAGTTTTGAGTTTAATTTTACGCGATGGAATAGATTGATTTAATATAGATATTATTGCATTATTGAATATTTTGTAGTTATAATTTATATCTTTGTCTGGTAGCAGCATATCGTTCCAGTTTTATTTATTTAATATTGATTTGAATTTTTGTATATTTTTAGGGTTGAATATTCTTTTTTAGTGTACCAGATTTTTTTATTTAATTGTTGCGGTATAGGTAAATGTAAAATAGTTGCGCTATGGTCTGAAAAACTGTAGTATGCATATTTTTATTGGTAAAATTAGTAAATATTAGGTCTAAACAGGTTGAAGTGGTTTGTGTGATTCTTGTTGGTGATTTTATATGTTGTGAGAAATTGAATTCCGACATAAGTTCAAGGAATGAATTCGTTTTTACGTTTTTATCGAAAATATTTATATTAAAAACCTGCACTAGTTTGGGTTTATGATAAAATATAAGCGCTGGTCAAATCAAATCATTTATTTTTTGCCAACATGGGTAGGGGTATAGATGTATATACATATGTTACGGCTAAAGGTAGGTGTGAACATAAACTTAAGATTAGCCGGCTAAACCTAGGTTCATCTTCGACGAGGTGTTAATGTTAGTTTCTTCTATCTTTAGCCGGATAAACTTAAGTGTAACTGCAGGCCCTTGGCTAAAAATGTAGAAGGAACGATTTCCTTTCCTTTCCTTTTCGAACCGAACCTCGGGGTGCCCCTGACGTCGACCGATGTCGACGTCAGGGGCACCCCGAGGTTCGGTTTGGTTAGGTTCCTTTAAACCCTGCAGACAGAAATAGCAGCCCCGCGCAGCGGGGCTCCGTCCACCTGACGTCGTTAGAAATAAAACGAGCGCGCAGTATTATTTCTAACGACGTCAGGTCGACGGAGCCCCGCTGCGAGGGGCTCCTATTTTTGTCTGCAGGGTTTAAAGGAACCTAACCAGACCGAACCTCGAGGTGCCGCTGATGTCGACCGTCTTCTTCTGGTTCAAAAGCACAAAAATAGACAAAATCAGGTTTTTAGCCGTTTCGTTTTTCGCCGTTTCACACACACATCACACATATTATTTTTTAAATGTAAGTATGTAATTTCACAACAAATAAATCATTGTTTATTGTTTCTTAATTGTTTTATTTATTTAAAGAAATAGCAACCAACATTGTTTTTATCATAAAACTAATACAGTGTAGGTTTTTGATAAAAAAACTGGATTTTCTCAGGTTTATGATAACATAAAGTAATAATTTGGTCTTCTTCCGGTTCTTGATCAATAGCCTAGGTTTTTGATCAAAAACCTGATTTTGTCATAAACTTGCGACATATACACACATCAACTGAATCTAGGGATACCTTAATCCTAAATTATTTACGAATTTATAGTTTCCATAAAAAGTTTATTTATAGATTGAAACCACTTTTATTTACCTATAGGTACTTATATTTTCAAAATTTAAAAATGTAAATAATAAAAACAAAATACGGCGGCAAAATTATTAGTAATTGTTGACGCGCTTCTATTTTAGGTATTGAGTCTTACTACTACACGTGCAAGGCTCACACACAGCGACATGCGCGAAGCGGCGAAATTATAAGTAAACTGACATGACTTGATACTTAAGCCTAATTTAATTTAATTCTTGCCATGTATTTTTTTTTTTAACTTACGTTGATTTGTTTTCAAAAAGTTTGTAGGTAATGTGATTGTGAAGTGTTCATAATTTGCGGACGAGCATATTTAAAAAAAAAAATTAAAAGAAGCTAATTTTATTCGTTTTATTTCGTATTTTATATAATAAATTTGCTATGGTATCAAATGCAAGTAGGTTCTCGAAAACTAGAAAGAATATAATGTTTATTTGGCACACACACTTTAAGGCACACAGTACCATGGTTAAACAATATTCATCTACACTATATCTATACTTAATATTATAAAGCTGAAGAGTTTGTTTGTTTGTTAGGTTGAACGCGCTAATCTCTGGAACTACCCGTCGGATTTGAAAAATTCTTTTTGCATTTGATAGCCCAATTCTTGAGGAAGGCTATAGGCTATATAACATCACGCTATGACCTTTATGAGCCGAGCAAAAGGAAAAAAAGTCAGAAAGAACGCTAAGCAAAAACGAAGTAATAGCGCGGGCAGGCGATGCGATGCGACGGGTTGGGTCGGACTAACAACAAATTTCACGTGGAAGAAGTCGCGGGCAGAAGCTAGTTGCTTTATAAATGTTTAAAAAATTCGTTTACACGACAACGAAAACCACGCAAGGGATATTGTTGAACTGTCAATATGGAATGGGAGCCATTCTAAGTGTGTTAGGTACGCAGTTAGCATAACGTACTACTACTAAGCCGGACCAGGAGCTGTAAATGATAAAAAATAATAAAAGTAACAAAAAAAAAAACATGTTGACACAGTAAGAATGCTCTTGTAGTTACACATTTCTCTTAAATCTTGGATCGATCAATTCTGGGAGAAGACAGGCATGAAGTTTTTTACGAGAGCTTTTCCCTAACGTCTTAGGCCTTGGCCTAAAATCAAGAGGTAAAAACTATACACAATCTTATCAGCTAGTTCTACTCGTGTATTAGTTCCAGTAGCAGTCTTCAAAGTACACCTTCAGGTCACTCCATCCTGTCTGAAGCTAAGGTCTCAACATAGCTAACAAAACGAGTCCAAACTCGGCACACCCAGCTCAGTTCGGCTATTAGTTCCAGTAGCAGTCTTCGAAGTACACCTGCAGGTCACTCCATCAAGTCCGGAGGTAAGGTCTCAACATAACTAACAAAAGGAGCCCAAACTCGGCACACCTAACTCAGCTCTTCTATTAGTTCCAGTAGCAGTCTTCGAAGTACATCTGCAGGTCACTCCATGAAGTCCGAAACGAAATATGAATTTATACCTATTTACTTCTAGAAAAAATATAAGACTGAATAAAATCTTTCCTTGGGTAATGTGACGGATTAACCCTTAATCAAATTAAGCAATTGCCTAGGGCATCACGTTTGAGGGGGCACCAGAAGAAGCACAAAAAAATCCGTCCTTAGGGCATCACGTCTCACTCTCACGTCACCAAAAACCACACCAAAAAAAGTTTCTAGGACTAATTTGAAAATTCGCGCGTTTCAAGTTGACATAGAGTCCGACCTAGAGTCCTAACCCCACTCCCGCTTGCCCACTCGCTGTCCGCTTGTGCATTCGACAATTCGAATGCCCCGGAATTGCGATCAGCCAATCACAAACCACTCCTTCCCCGCGGGCCCCAAGCCTGGCGCCTCCGCAAATCTGTTTCAATCAAATGTTTTAGCTTTTCTTTCAACTACCAATCTACCTACCGTGATAAAATATACCTACTCAAAATAAAAACCCAATGAAAACAAAGTTTTCCTAACCTTTTAAATATTTATCCCGTGACTTTGGCGGCAAAAAGTTATTAACAATTTCATTTGCAGCAGTTTTTATACTTTCTGGAGTTGCATTCATATCGCTATCGCTATTTCCATTTTTTTAAATCTTTTCTTGCTAAATATGAAATACCTATCAAAGTTTTACAATGGTACAAAATGCGCTCCATTTGTTTTTTTTTTTTTCACCTAGTCGGTTTTATTCAGCCGATTTTTATTTTTAGCCAGTATCTTTTTGATCTAATGCATACATTTTATATTAAACTTAATGGGAGACATTAAACCTCTGTGGTAATTTATATCTAAATAAAAACAGTGCATTCATGAAAAACTGTGCAACCATGACATTTTATACAATATTTCTGCACTGTTTTGGTTCTAAGCAAAAAATATGCTCTTTTACATTACGTACGTAGTAGTTGAAAGAAAAATTGTTTCCATCAATGCACTGTTTTTTATTTTTTATCTTTAAACATATAAATTTGAGTATGTGAGTTATGATTAACTTGAGTTTTAATTTTGAGTAGGTATATTTTATCACGGTAGGTAGTTTGGTAGAAATAGTTATTTGTGCAACAAGAGAGCGAAGTAGTTTTTTGCTGCGAGTGCTGATTTTGAATCCCGAGCAAGCGAAGGATTCAACGATTGAATCACGAGCGTAGCGAGTGATTCTAAAGTTGAATCCTGAGTGTGGCGAGGGATTCAAAGGCACGAGATGCAAAAAAACTTTGCTCTCGTGTAACACACATAACTTTTCACTTCAGCAGCGAGAACACTTTAGGAGATAAAATAATAAACAGGAATAGATTGAAATAACTATTTATTGTGAATCAAAATAATTAACATTGTAGGTACCAATTCTATAAAATGGAACATTTTAAAAGTTAAAAGTAAAATTACTGCAATTCTGCAAATTAAAAGTAACAGATTTATTTGGCAACGTTATAGTTGCATTGAGTTGAGTTTGATTATCTGGGGTTAAGGTTTCTGTTTCGGTGGCGGATTGAGAAGGAACAACGGTGAACGTTGGTGATTCTGATTGGCTTTCTGTATAAGTACACTGTGCGTCGTTGGAAGTGGATGGGCGTGGGTGAGACCAAGGATCCGAGGTCGAATTCAGACTTATTGTTTCCACTATACGCTTGCAGATTTTCGACTTATTTTCTATTGAGTCTTCAATATAGCCTTCAGCAACCGTATTGGACTTCCAGCCGCCGTGACGTTTTTAAGTGGTGAGATCGGCTCCGGAATCATCCAAGAGCGTTGCCGAAGTTCTCCGAAAGCAGTGACCCGTGTATAGCTGAGGCTCTTCCAGTTTTAAGAAAGTGGCAATTTCTCGCGGTATAGCACCTATTTTATTTACTCCCATAGGCTGTCTTGAGCATTTATTATTATGATATTGTATGAAAAATCGGTCGGTTTTTATATTGGCTGGACGTAAATTTTGGTATTTTTCTACAATAGTTACATATTCTTCGCGTACGACAAAAGACCTGTCAAGGTTTGTCTTCGTATTTTTCAATTTTACTAACAGTAATTGATCAAAGGGTTCGCATCGCACGAGTGGATGGCTGTTATTGTGTGTGCGTGAAGTGGAGAGATAAGGTTCGAACCTCAGTGCGCACTTTCGACTCTTCTTGTTTTTGCGTCAGAGTTCAATTATTTATTGAGTTTCATTAATACAATGACAATAGGGTATAGAGGATAAAAATAAAGTAGGTATACTCGTAATACTTATGCAATTTAATGAAAAAGAAACACTATTTTTCATAGGAACATTTATTGATGTTAATAACATAAAACATAAACAACCTTTAAAACATAAACATACTTATTCCAAACTTTGAAATAAATAAAATACCTAATTTGTTCATAAATCATTTTTGGTTGATACTAAAATGGGATGTTTTGGGTTTATTGAGGTTACAGCTTAATTCATTCATTTTCTCAAGGAAAAGAAGATTGAAACTAAACCTCAATCTTACAATCATTCTCTTACCTATTACTATTATATTATGGCCAGTTTATGCCCTGAATTCCCCTGATAACATTTATTTTCTTATTAATGTTTAGTTTGACCTCCGTTATTATCAATGTAGTCAAGAAGACGTCGACGCATGGAGGCCACAATATTACTGCAAATATCTGTGCCACGTAAACTATGCCACAACTGCATGCAATGAGACTTGAGCTGTTCGAGACATCTTTCGTCTCGCGCTTCCCATCTTTGCACCATTAAATCCCATACATTTTCATTAGGGTTTAAATCAGGGGATCGCGCTGGCCACGGAATAACTTTAACATCCGAATGCTCAGTAAACCACTCACGAACAATACTGGCACGATGTAACGGACAATTATCTTGAAATTCACCAATTTCATCCACTGGATAAACATTTCGAACAGTAGGTAGCATTATATCGCTCAAAACCTCGACGTAATTAGAGCTGTTGGCCCGCGTCGGTATAAATGCCAACTCACCCGGCCCTTGAGCACTAACCCACCCCCACATATTCACACTAATTCTTCCTGACTCCGTATTATTTATAATATTACTGTCAGACCAACGGTATTGTCTCTACGCCACAAATGAAGTCTTCCTTTTTGACACGATTTGAAAGTCTTCTCGTCACAAAATACATCGTCTCCCAATCAAAGTCTAAATATTCGCGAGCAAAACGCAACCGTTCCTCCTTATGTGTTTGCGTTAAAAACGGTTTTTCGCTGGTGTTCGATGATGAAGGCCTTCGGTATGGAGTGCACGGCGAACAGTGCGCAATGACGTATCAAATTCTTTGGCAAATCGTCTTGTAGGTATGAAACCATTCATGAGACTGGTTAATAAGTAGCGGCCTACCACTTCTTACACGGCTCTTAAGAATTCCCTCTCCCTCAAATCTCCTCACCCAACGTCTCACAGTATCTCTCTAAATCAAATCACTTCACACGTCACTTATGAGAACAAATAAAATCAATACCTAACAACAAAATAACTTACACAAAATCCGGTTTCATTGGATATTTCAGATATATTAAACACATTGTTATCCAAGGCTACAATGTTCGCCCTGGCTTCAATATTTATATTTGCTTGCATTTTCAATAAAAATCTTCAAACTCAACATCTCTAATATCAATAACACAAACGCTCGTAACTAAGTTCACCAAACAACACCATACCTCATACCATTATAACTACAGTCAGAAAATTATTTCATTCAATTTATTCAATAAATTGATTTGATTTGAAAATTAATTTTGTTTAAAATCTACCGTCAACTTTTATGTGATTAGTTTAAAATATTCGCTGTGTTTTTCTCATTACCATAATTAGAAAGAAAAAGACTGCTTGCCGCGATAGGCCTATGATGATGATCATATACCGCGCTTTTTCTGTTTCGTACGTGATGAAAGAGTGCAATATACGGGTGTGTATGTGTGTGTGAAATGGCTAAATAGAATAAAGTCTCAAGTGCGACGAGTTACGATGTGATAGTTTTGTAATGCTGGCATTGGAGTTCTGACCGCTACTGTACGACGCTACTGTACAGGACTGACATCGAACCTACTGAGTGTTAGTAGTATTGTTAAAAAAGGTAAAGTCGTTGTTTTTACCAACAAAGGTTGCGAGATATTCAATGAGTGTGAGTATACGTCGAGAGGACAACCATGTGTGACAGGATTGCTTGATACGGGTGTGTATAAAATTAAATCTCATTCTCAGCTGGTTTGTGCAAAAGCGACTACAGCATCAATGGAGCTATGGCATAAGAGAATGGCACATTTGGGTATACGGAATTTGGAACTATTGAGAGATAAAATGGCAACTGGGGTAAAGTTTGAACATAATAAATTAGACTGTGTAGCTTGTCTAATGGGAAAACAAACGCGGCAAGCGTTTGAGAGAAATAAAGCCACACGAGTCAAAAGTTTATTAGAATTAGTACATTCTGATATCGGTGGACCAATGAGTGAGAATTCTTTTGACTTTTGTTGATGATTTCTCGCGTAAAACTTTCATATTCTTTATAAAGCAAAAGAGTGAAGCTTTTGAGAAGATGAAGGAGTTCAAGAGTTTTGCTGTGACAAAAAGGTAAGAAGCTGAAGGTTTTAAATACCTACCGACAATGGGCGCGAATATTGCAATAAAAGGTTTGATGAGTTCTTGAGAAAACGGTGTTAAAAACCAGCTTACGATTGCTAACACACCTCAACAAAATGGTGTGGCGGAGAGAGCCAAATGTACCATAGGGGAAAAAGCACGAAAAATGCTTCAAGAAGCAGGTCTTCCCGTTGGATTCTGGGCTGAAGCTGTAAATACAGTGGTGTATTTGAAAAACAGGAGTCCAACCATCGCATTGAAGAACAAGACACCCGAGGAGGTTTGGAGTGACCATAGATTTGTCTAATCTTCGTGTGTTTGGTTGCAGAGCCTATGTGCATATCCCATATGAAAAGAGAACCAAATGGGATGCGAGGAGTAAAGACTTAGGGTTTGTACTGTACTGTGAAGAATCAAAAGGTTACAGATTAGTCAAACCTATGAAAGGAGAGCTGCATAGGGCGAGAATAGTGGTATTTTTCGAAAACCAGATGAACCATAAATTGACTAAGACTGAAGAGGAAAGAAAGACTGAAACAATTCAACTAGAGATTGTTGAGTGACAAGTTGTTCATCAAGAAGAGACCGACCATCAACGTGATAGAGATCACTCAGATGATGTTGGAGACACTGAATTCATGGAAGAGGAAGATGATCAGTGGACATCATTTGAAGAGAGGCCGGAGGAAGAGCAACCTATTGAAACAATACCTGTAGTAGAAGAGAGAAGACACCCAATCAGGAACAGAAAGCTTGTGGAGTTTAAGGATATTATCACCTATGAGGCGATAGTGGAAGAAAGAGATCCACTAACAGTTGAAGAGGCACTGTCGAGAAAAGACGCAAAACAGTGGAAATTTGCTATTTAGGAGGAGCCGGATGCATTAAAGAAAAAACAAACCTGGGTGTTGTAAGAGCCAAACCAAGCGAGCAACATTATTGATTCGAAATGGTTGTTCCGAATCAAAAAGGAGGCGGGAAATAAGACTCGGTATAAAGCTCGTTTGGTTGCAAGAGGTTTCAGACAGTTTTACATGCGTTGATGTTTACACCGTACACGCGCGAGTTTTACACGCGTTACAATGAGACGTTCTCCCCTCTTGTGCGTCATAGCTCTTTGAGGCTGTTAATAGCACTAGCAGCGCAGATGAATCTGCAAATAAATCACATGGACGTGAAGACAGCGTTTCTAAATGGGAATTTAAATGAAGAGGTTTACATGCGTCAACCACCATATTTCGAACAGGAAGGCAAGGAAGACCATCTCAAATCGTTTATTGCAGTCCATAATGTACAATTACAGGTGGTAAATAAAAAAATAATAGAAACAATTATGGACCCTGTCGGGCATAGCAAATTTTTAAATAAATAGAGAGAGGAACAGCGCTTTATTAATTTTCCTTGCTACTAAGTTAGAATTATTTTATAATTATCTTGTTATTACCTATGTATTTATATTCCATTCATTCACTTATTCTATTAATATTTTATATACAGGTCTATCTAATAATTTGTTATTTATTTAACTTTTTCATGTTTATTAATGTAATACCTATAATTATTAAATATTAAGTTATAATTTATTTTTGTTATTTTACTTATCCCCCCCACAATACAGAAGTTACAAGTGTGCGGCAAAGTTTAAAAAAAAAGCCGTGTCATGTATACCTAGTCATTAATATATTATAATGTCATAAATTAATAATATAATATTAATAAGAATAACAGTCACAAGTCAACCTAGTCAAATAACCCGCCCCGAACAGTTCCTGGCGCAAAGGTGCCCAAAACGCTTGCTGCATTGCCACGTTGTATGGCAATGGCTAACCTTTGCACCAAGAACGAGCCGGAGCGGGAGTCACCCGTTTTGTCACGGAGCTCGTGCCCTATCTCACTAATGAGCTTCCTGGCCTCAGTGCCCCAAGCACCCATGGTCTCCACGGCAATGGGCACAAAATGATACCGGTCCACCAACGGTGCGTATTTCAACCTCTTCCTCTCAGCGGCATCTTCAGCTGCTGCCGATGGTGAGAGGACGGTGCGGCAAAGGTACGGCACTTGCCGTTCTTCCAAGGCACCAGGGTCAGTCCGTCCGGCCTCTTGCCGTCAGTCCTGCACAGACCCGGAGGCTCCAACACGCAGGGGACATCAGCCGACACAAAAGCCCTCCGCACAATATCATTGAGCGCATGGTGACGCGGGAACCTCCCCGAGCAACGACGACAACTCAAAGCGTGATGGCCTCCACCATGGAACCGCAGGTGCATCTGTGGGGTTCACACACCTTGCAGCCCAGGCGGAGGGCCACCGCCACACGCAAAGAGTCGTCATCAAGCAACGTGCCCAGGTGAGGCGAAGGAAGTGCGTGCAACCATGCCCCCGATTCCGGCTGCGATACAGGCCTGAGTCTGGCTAAATCAGCCCCCGAGGAACCCACCAACATCTGTTCCTGGATCAGCCTGGACGTGACGTCGTCCCAAGCGCGCTGAACACGTGTTGCGTCAGGGCTTGCAGCCCCCACATTGAGGACAGACCAAGCTGACCCCGGCATCCAACATATATGGTATTTTTGCCCCATCACCATTGGAATCTAGAATTACAGTGACGAGGTCAGCTACCCCATGCGTTGACGCCAGGAAAGCCGGCAGCCCCACATCACGCACACACCGCACCCCAAGACCCCCGTACCGGATAGGCAGAGCCGCTTGCGTCCACTGCGCATCATTAAAAGACTATACTTATTAAAATATATCTGTTATTCATAATTATGTACTTATTATTATTAAGTATTGAATTTATCCATTACAATTATTTTATATCCTATTATTTATGTATTTTTATTTCCATTCATTTACTTATTCCTTTAATATTTTATATGCAGGTCTATCTATTCATTTATTATTTATTTAATTATATTTTATATTGCTTATTTATTTACTCGCTCAAAAATTGTTCATTATTATTAATGTAATATAAATATGAAGTATTATAGTTTAATTTATTTTTGTTATTTTACTTGTTAAAATATATCTGTTAATCATGGTTATGTATTATTATTATTTAATTTATCCGTTAGATATTCTTGTACTGTGTAATATTTTTTTAAATTAAGTATTGCTATGATTTATTAAAAAATATACTGGTTTTATTTTGTTGTTTTATGTCTTCTGGTAATTTATTATATATTTTTATTGACATTGAATATGGACTAGATGAATGTAGTTTAAGGCGGGAGGTAATTTTATATCTTTTATTTTTTTATTATATTAGTTTAATATTTAGTCTATTTTTACGGCGCATCGAATAATTTGTCTGCGTCTCCCCGTGTGCTGGGACTAGTTTACATAATTCTAAGATATAAATACCAACTAAGGTGAGAATCTTGTGTTTCTGAAAGTAACCCTTGCAAGTATCTGTTGGTGCTATATTTGCAATTATTCGTATTAGCTTTTCTTGGAGGGTAAATAGGGAGGGAGCGTCTGTGCTATTTCCCTATAAGATGATGCCATAGTTAAATCAAGCGTGGGCATACGCGCTTTTCAATAAGCATGATGCTTATTGCAGAGATCTCTTTATAGACTAAAACAAGCGCCACGTTCAAGGAATTTGCAATGTTATTATTGTTTTCAATCCAATTTTTAATCTATTTTGTTTAAATCCTGATTTTGTTCTAATTTAGTTTTTTTTTGATTTGATGATAATATTTTACTTTTTTTAAATGTTTTTTTTTAAATGTTTGCTAATAGACTTAATTTTAAGTTATTTAGTTTAATCACCTTAGGCTGCATAAAACTTGCATGATTGTAACCTAAATGGAAGAAGTCACTGGCTCCTGAAATACAGGTACCCTAACCTAGCTCTGGAGCCAGGGTCTAAATTTATTTTGTAACCTGTTTTTATGGCAATAAAGAAAATTATTAATTATTATTAATTATTAATTATAATTCTAAACTTCATTCAGAGTTAGAGAGTCTGAATTTCCACCGTTGCAAGAATGAAACATGCGTCTACACCAGGCGAATCGAGAATGATATGATAATACTTGCAGTTTATGTTGATGATATCCTAATCTTTTATAACAATGCAAGAGAAATGCATACGGTCAAGAAAGAACTTATGTCCAAATTCGAGATGAAAGATTTAGGAAAAGCTGAATTATTTTTAGGGATGCGGCTAAAGCAAGAGAATGGCCACATAAAGATTGACTAAGAAGAGTATATAGAGAAGCTTCTACGCAGATTTGGCATGGAGGACTGCAAGACAGTAATTGCCACACCTGCAGTACCTGGTCAACATTTCAAAAAGCCAGACGGCTCACACGCACCGAGCGACAATACCTTACAGAGAGTTGATAGGATCACTGATGTACTTGGCTGTGTGTACGGGGCCAGACATGGCTCACGTTGTGAATATTATGAGTCAGTTCTGCAACTGCTATGAAGAGATTCATTGGAGTGCTGCCAAGAGGATTCTAAGGTACCTTAAAGGTACTAAGAACATGGGACTCGTGTACTCAAATTATTCCTATAGTACAGAGATACAAGGTTTCTCAGATGCTGACCATAGAGGAAATGTAATAGATAGAAAGTCTTATTCCGGAAATGTTTTCACACTGGCAGGAGGAGCAGTGTCATGGCAGAGTGCTAAGCAAAGAAGCATAGCCATATCAACAGCAGAGGCTGAATATGTCAGCTTATCGGAAGCTGCTAAAGATGCCATATTTTTGAGAATGTTCTTGGGGGAACTAGTGGACATCCAAGAAAAGGCTATCACAGTTTACACGGATAGTCAGTCAGCAAAAGCTATAACACAAAACCCAGTGCACCTTCAGCAGACTAAGCATATCGATTTATGATATCATTTTGTTAGAGAGGCCTTAGAGGAGGAGATGATTAAATTGAAATATTTCGCATCAAATGTGATGCTCGCTGACATTATGACAAAACCTGTGCCTATGAGTAAGCATGAGTTTTGTCGTAAGGAGATGGGTGTGCAAGAGTGAGTCAGAGGGAAACGACTGAGGAGGAGTGTTAAGAAGAGGTTTGCAAGCGTTACTCAGACTGGCTGGTATGGGAGATGACGGATGTTTTTTTGAATGTTTGTTAGGAACATGATGTGCCTTTTAATTTTATGGATTTTTTAATCTGAAATAAATATATTATTATTATTATTAATTCTATTCTGTATTGGTGTCAAAATAATAAAGCCAACTAAATTCTATGTGCTTATTATTTACTCATGGTATTCCCCATCGACTGACCATTTGAGGATCTCCTGGCGTGAGAAATCATCCGCTCATGGGGCGAGCTGTTTGTAGCCGTGCAAAGAAATGATCTTACAGAATGTAGAGCCTGAGTTAAAACTGACTCGCATTTGGTTATAAGCAGATCTTAATTTATTCAGAGCCAATTGTACTGTTCGCCAAATAATTCCGTTGTATCTCTCCGTTTGTCCATTAACCTGAGGGTTGTACGGTGTAGTGTAGCTCGTAGCAATGCCCTTCTGGTGAAGAAAGTCTTTCATCTCTTTTGAAAGAAAAGTAGTTCGAAAATCTGAGTAAACGTAAGTTGGCATTTCACATAAAGGAAATAAGTCAGTCAGTTTATTAATTATTTTATCACGTAGGTAGTTACTGTTAGAACTTGACTCGTTTTTCATATAAAGTTATAGTGGGGAACTTGAATAGCCTGAATGAAAAACTTTAAGGACATAACTTTGAGCCCTTTCAAGGCGAATCATATTATGCGCTTAAAGGTGCATCCAGACAGAGCGAGGCATGCGCCGCAAGTGTTTTTTTTATATGTTAGATGCCTCAGCCTGAGGCAACCGGAGGGCGGAGATACAAAAAAAGTAATTTGCGGCACATGCCTCACTCTGTCTGGATACACCTTTACACGCACTTCCCCAAACCCGAATGCAGTATGCGAGAACTGATTGTGCCAGTGCGAAATACACAATATCAGTTAAGGTGAGCCACATCAATATCAGTTATGTAATGTAATGAGTTAGAATTAAAGGAGTTGATTATATTAAGTATACTAAACTGCATTCATTAATAACCTTTTGCTGAAGTCTTTGCACCTCGTTGCGCACGTCTCTGCGCAGCTCGGCGAGTGCGGCGTCGTGCGAGGCATGCGCCGCCTGCGCCGCGTGTGCCGCGTGCGACGCGTGCAGCGCGTGCGCCGACACGCTTGGCCGCCGCTCGTCCAACTCCTCCTCGATGGTGTCCTGCCGCGCACTCGCGCTGCCCACGCTCAATGCGCTCGCCGAGCGGCCCTTCGCGAACGTGGCCTGCCGAGTGATAATCAATTCTATAATCAACCCAGTGGCTCAACCGCACTTGGTGCACGTGACACGTTCCATCGTTCACCTTGAGCGTGAGCGCGGTCGCCGAAGACGCGACGTTCACGGCCGGCGCCGGCGCCGCGGACGACGCGGGCTCGGCGGAGGCCGCGCTCGCCAAGGGCCGGTCGCGCGCGCTCAGGCTGCGCGTGAAGGCGCCGCGTGCTGGCTCGGGCGCACCCGCGTCCAGCGAGCCCGTGGCCAGTAGGCGGCCCCACTTGCCGCGCGCGGACGCGGGCGCGGCGGGCGCGGGGTCCCCGCGCTCGGGGTCGGGCGGCGCGGCGGGCGAGGGCACGGGCGAGGCGCGCGCGGGCGCGGGCGCGGGCGCGGCCGCCACGCTCCGCTCGCGACGGAAGCGCGAGAAAATCTTGCGCACGAGGTGGTCCTGCGCCTGCTCGAGCTGCGGCTCACGCTTGCGGCGCTCCATGAGCTCGCGCTCGCGCCGCACGTCCGCCACCTTACGGAAGATGAGCCGGTGGCGCAGGTTATAGGTGAGCGTGAGGTTGCGCGCGAAACTGTTGGCGAAGGCCTGGTAGAAGTCCAACACCTCGAGCAGGCGGTCGCGCTTGATGGTATGCAGGTCGCAGTACGTGAGCGCGCGCACGTTGGCTGCAGACTGCCCCACGGCGCTGTCCTTCCAGAACGAGTCGCCGAACACGTCGCCCTTGCCTGCAACGCGAGCGCCGGAGCCGAGCATCAGTACGCTGATTCTCCCGTCCCTGATACAACCCCAAAGCACGAGTACCTACTGGATATATTACACCATCACAGAGTAGGTCCGGATTTGATGTAGATTGATTTATCATCTGAATATAATGGAAATCCGTACCGAGAATGGCGACGACCTCGTCGTCCTGGATGACCTCGAGGCTGCCGGTAACGATGAAGCACAGCGAGTCGATGGACTCGCCTGTGTGGTACAGCAGGTCGCCGGGCGCCGAGTGTGACATTTGGAAGTGCATGGCGAGCGCGCGCAGGCAGCCGTCGGATGCGAGACGAAAGGCAGGGTGCTCGTTGAACACCTTGCGGTTCAGGTGCACGCAGATATCCGCCTTCATGTCCTTGGGGCAGTAGTTCAGCACCTGCGGGCACGCGGAGGTGAGAGCCTGCGCCGGCGGCGGCAGGGAAGAGGGTGGCATGGCATACCTTGTCGGTGTCCAGTCCCTTGGTCATGGCCCACGTGGACACCACGTAGTCCATGACGCGCTCGCTCAGCGCCTTGGGCACCTCATGCAGCTTCATGAACTCGCGCACGTTGTTCAGCATGTCGTGATACTTGGCCGTGGCCGACGTCATTTGTTGGATGATGGTGGTCACGTGGCCGAATATGGTGGCGTACAGCAGGGCTGGCAACATTAAAACGCTTCGCGGTGAGCGGGAGAAGGCGCCCCGCTCCCCGCTCAACGTGTGACAACGATTACTTCACAAACAAATTAGGTAAATACATATACAAATAATTGTCTAGCAACTAACTCTTCTCAAATGTATGACACACCGATATTTTATGAGCAGAAACTATTTGTCGTACTGCGTATAGTATCCGTGTAAAATTGAGCGTATAACATACCAAAACGTACGAAATAATTGTATGTATTTTTTTTGTCTCCTTTAAGGCTCCTACAAACAGGCGCGACGCGCGACGCGAATCGCGCGCGACACAAAGGCACCGCTCGTTGCGCGAATTGCGGTGTCTTTGTGTCGCGTGTCGTGTCGCGCCTGTTTGAAGGAGCCTTTACTCTCTATTTATTGTCCTATCGCAGGCATGCTGGAAGAGATTTCTTTTGAAATAAGCATCACCTTTGTACCTATTTTTTTCTGTTCTGTTTTGTTCTTGTCTGTTTATATATGTGTGTACATAAATGTTAAAATAAATAAATGAATTTGAATGGATTTATGGATCATCAAAAATGTACGTTTGTATGGGTGATCTAACCAAACGATGACGAGCGTCATGTACGATACGACTGCGCGAAGCTTCGCATCTCTATCTAACATTCAGTCAGGCGGCACATTCCGACAAAGACGAAGAGACCAAAAAGAGGGTTATGATTTTACAGGCTATTCAGGTATGTATTTACAGAGACAGTTTTGGCAGTTGGTAGGCCAACAATAACAGACAAAAAGTTTGTATCTAAGTAACAGGAATTATTACTAAACTGTCATTACGATGAAAGAGTGGTCATCGGCAGCCACGCAGCACTTGTTGCGTGTCGATATTTGTGTACCGTGAGATCCATGGTGAGGTGACTGCGCAAGTGACAGCTGTTCTCGCAAATGAATACGGACGATACGCAGAAAGTGCTATCGTGACCTCATCGAGAGTAGACTGATCTTTCTCCGCACAATCATATCTTATTATGATTTGACACCAAAGCAGTACATACAAATACAGTACCTAATCCAATGTTTATAAGTATGTATGTATATTGTGATGCGGGCTCTTGCAATAATGACGCTCACGACCACGTATGTGACGCGCCGCGACGCTTCGTGGGCCTGCACGGGGATTTGGAGTGGGGGCGGACAACACAACTAAATACCAACAAAATATACACAGGTCTGTGGACGGAGTACAGGACTGGGCTGGGGTGGAGGGTGCAGCGATGGTGCGCAAGAACAACACACACCGTGCGCACGCAACAGTGAGGACACAAGGAGTGCGGGAGGCGCGGCCCCCGCCGCAGAGGCGCCCTGCGCGGGGGTCGCGCCGTGCTCCGGCTAATAACAGAAGAATTCCGGCACCTGCTACAATCATCATGCAGATGGTGAAGATCTTCTCGTTATCGGTCTCGGCGGCGACGTTGCCGAAGCCCACGGAGGTCATGCAGGTCATGGTGAAGTAGAGCGCGGTGACGTACATGGTCTTGCGTGACGGGCCATTGACGAGCTCGGGCCCGTCCGACTCGTTGGACCACACGTACGAGTACGGGCTCTGCGTGACGTTGGCGAGCTTCCATAGCCACGAGTACTGCAGGCCCGAGTCGGCGTCCGAGCGGCCTATGGAGTACCACACGCACGCCAGCCAGTGCGCCACCAGCATGTAGAAGCACAGCAGCAGGATGAGCATGGCGGCACCGTACTCTAGGTAGCGGTCCAGCTTGCGCACCACGCGTCCCAGGCGCAGCAGCCGCACCACCTTGAGCGCGCTGAACAGGCTGCCGATGCCCTGCCAAACCAGAGACAGGCGATAAGAAGTAGGTACAAACAAGGTGGTGTTATTCTGATTATTGGTGAATGGAGAGTGTGTTGTGAAGGTTGTGCAAGACACCATCAGGAAACCGGGTAGTACTCACGTCCTCGTCGTGGTCGAAGGCGTTGAAGACATCGTAGGGTAGGCACGACAGCAGATCGATGAGGAACCACGACTTGAAGTAGTTCTTGCGGATGACCTTGGGGTCGCTCACGACCTCGCCGCCCGGGCCTACGAACGTGGTGTGGAAGTTCAGCACGATGTCGATGAAGAACACCACGTCCACGATGGAGTCGATGACCAGCAGCGACACGTCCTCGCTCGTCTTGTTCTTGAAGGCCACGTTGTACGGCACCATGATGGCCGTGTAGAACGTGAGGCACAGAATGATCCAGTCCCAGATGGCCTTGAAGGCGCAGTAGTGCAGCAGTATGTGCGGCGGCGTCTTGGGCGCCTCCTGTCGGTACTGTGGCAGCACATCGCCCGACAGCGACATCACCTGCGACACACGCACGTCACACACACAGGCACGCCATGCGCGCAGCTAAACAGCCCAGCAGGTAACGCGGTTCTCAAAAATGTTTTATCATTTATCGTCAAGCAGAGTCTGCTTGACGATAAATGATAAAACATTTTTGCACACTGCGAAACATGACGTTTCTCGATCTATTATTTTATCGTCAAAGTACTCTGTGGTATGTAATATGATGTGCAAGCTTGCAGTAATGACTTGCAAGCAGTTTACGTAGGATAGCAAATATGTATTATGTTTAAAGCAGTGAATAAATGGATCGCACGGCACACGGACGTTTCCTTATAAGTACTACTTATGTGAGTGAACTTAGCAGATCATTGTCCAGCAGATCAAAAATAAAAATGAGTTCTTTTCGCATGCAGCTGAGTTCTACAGTTCCTGATACTTTTTAGAAATAGTTCTGGCGTTTTTACCTGAAAAAGTCAACTGGCATAATGATCTGCCAACTTCCCGTAGCAGATCATTTTGCAGCAGATCAAAAATAAATGCGAGTTCTACTCGCATGCGGCTGAGTTCTACAGTTCCTGATACTTTTTAGAAATAGTTCTGGCGTTTTTACATTAAAAAAGTCAATTGACAAAATGATCTGCCAACTTCCCGTAGCAGATCATTTTACAGCAGATCAAAAAAAAAAAATGGGTTCTTGTCGCACGCGGCTGAGTTCAACAGTTCCTGGTACTTTTCAGGAATAGTTCTAAGCTCAGGTCCACGTGCCAGCAAATTAAGTCAGAACGTTTAAGAAGTCGATAAAATAATATTTTTATCGTTTCAAAGAATTCTAAAAAGGTAGAACTCTTTTGTTTATTACAGATTAACATCAGAACTGCAATCTAGAACACAATTCGAGTCCAGAACTCACGTTATAGTACCAGCAGATCATGTCACAACGTTAAAAAGTCGAAAAATAAATTTTTTATCGTTTCAAACAATTCTTGAAAGCTAGAACTCTTTCGTTTTTCACAGGTTTATATCAGAACTGCAATCTAGAACTCGATCCGAGTCCAGAACTCATTTTCGAGTGCCAGCAGATCATGACAAAACGTTAAGAAGTAAAAAAATACAATTTTTATCATTTCAAACAATTCTTGAAAGCTAGAACTCTTTCGTTTTTCACAGGCTAATATAAGAACTGCAATCTAGAACTCGATCCGAGTCCAGAACACGCGTCTAAGTGCCAGCAGATCATGTCAAAACGGTAAAAGTCGAAAAATAAAATTTTATCATTTCAAACAATTCTTAAAAGCTAGAACTCTGTCATTTTTCACAGGATAATATCAGAACTACAATTAAGAACTCGATCTGAGTCCAGAACTCACGTCCAAGTGCCAGCAGATCATGGCAGAACGTTCAAAAAGTCGAAAAATGGAAAAACACAAATTTTATCATTTCAAACAATTCTTGAAAAATAGAACTCTGTTGTTTATCACAGGATAATATCAAGACTACAATCTAGAACTCGAACTGAGTCCAGAACTCACGTCGAAGTGCCAGCAGATCATGGCAGAACGTTCAAAAAGTCGAAAAATGGAAAAATAATTTTTTTATCGTTTCAAACAATTTTTGAAAGCTAGAACTCTATCGTTTTTCACAGGGTAATATCAGAACCACAATCTAGAACTCGATTTGAGTCCAGAACTTGCGTTCGAGTCCCAGCAGATTATGGCAGAACGTCCAAAAGTCAAAAAATAGAGACACACAATTTTTATAATTTCAAACCAATCTTGAAAGCTAGAACTATGTCGTTTTTCACAGGGTAATATTAGAACTACAATCTAGAACTCGATCTAAGTCTAGAACTCGCGTCCAAGTGCCAACAGATCATGGCAGAACGTTCAAAAATCCAAAAATAGAAAAACACAATTTTTATCATTTCAAACAATTCTTGAAAGCTAGAACTCTTTCGTTTTTCACAGGCTAATATAAGCACTACAATCTAGAAGTCGATCTGAGTCCAGAACTCACGTCTAAGTGCCAGCAGATCATGGCAGAACGTTCAAAAAGTCGAAAAATGGAAAAATAAAATTTGTATCGTTTCAAACAATTCTTGAAAGCTAGAACTCTATCGTTTTTCACAGGGTAATATCAGAACTACAATCTAGAACTCGATTTGAGTCCAGAACTTGCGTTCGAGTCCCAGCAGATCATGGCAGAACGTCCAAAAGTCAAAAAATAGAAACACACAATTTTTATAATTTCAAACCAATCTTGAAAGCTAGAACTCTGTCGTTTTTCACAGGGTAATATCAGAACTACAATCTAGAAGTCGATCTGAGTCCAGAACTCACGTCTAAGTGCCAGCAGATCATGGCAGAATGTTCAAAAAGTCGAAAAATAGAAAAACACAAATTTTATCATTTCAAACAATTCTTGAAAGCTAGAACTCTTTCGTTTTTCACAGGCTAATATCAAGACTACAATCTAGAACTCGAACTGAGTCCAGAACTCACGTCGAAATGCCAGCAGATCATGGCACAACGTTCAAAAAGTCGAAAATAGATTAACACAATTTTTATCATTTCAAACCAATCTTGAAAGCTAAAACTCTGTCGTTTATCACAGTCTAATATAAGAACTACAATCTAGAACTCGATCTGAGTCCAGAACTCACGTCTAAGTGCCGGCAGATCATGGCAGAACGTTCAAAAAGTCGAAAAATAGAAAAACACAAATTTTATCATTTCAAACAATTCTTGAAAGCTAGAACTCTGTCGTTTTTCACAGGGTAATATCAGAACTACAATCTAGAAGTCGATCTGAGTCCAGAACTCACGTCTAAGTGCCGGCAGATCATGGCAGAACGTTCAAAAAGTCGAAAAATAGAAAAACACAAATTTTATTATTTCAAACAATTTTTGAAAGCTAGAACTCTGTCGCTTATCACAGGATAATATCAAGACTACAATATAGAACTCGATCTGAGTCCAGAACTCACGTCGAAGTGCCAGCAGATCATGGCAGAATGTTCAAAAAGTCGAAAAATAGAAAAACACAAATTTTATCATTTCAAACAATTCTTGAAAGCTAGAACTCTTTCGTTTTTCACAGGCTAATATCAAGACTACAATCTAGAACTCGAACTGAGTCCAGAACTCACGTCGAAATGCCAGCAGATCATGGCACAACGTTCAAAAAGTCGAAAATAGATTAACACAATTTTTATCATTTCAAACCAATCTTGAAAGCTAGAACTCTGTCGTTTATCACAGTCTAATATAAGAACTACAATCTAGAACTCGATCTGAGTCCAGAACTTGCGTTCGAGTCCCAGCAGATCATGGCAGAACGTCCAAAAGTCAAAAAATAGAAACACACAATTTTTATAATTTCAAACCAATCTTGAAAGCTAGAACTCTGTCGTTTTTCACAGGGTAATATCAGAACTACAATCTAGAAGTCGATCTGAGTCCAGAACTCACGTCTAAGTGCCAGCAGATCATGGCAGAATGTTCAAAAAGTCGAAAAATAGAAAAACACAAATTTTATCATTTCAAACAATTCTTGAAAGTTAGAACTCTTTCGTTTTTCACAGGCTAATATCAAGACTACAATCTAGAACTCGATCTGAGTCCAGAACTCACGTCTAAGTGCCGGCAGATCATGGCAGAACGTTCAAAAAGTCGAAAAATAGAAAAACACAAATTTTATTATTTCAAACAATTCTTGAAAGCCAGAACTCTTTCGTTTTTCACAGGCTAATATAAGCACTACAATCTAGAAGTCGATCTGAGTCCAGAACTTGCGTCCAAGTCTCAGCAGATCATGGCAGAACGTTCAAAAAGTCAAAAATAGATTAACACAATTTTTATCATTTCAAACCAATCTTAAAAGCTAGAACTCTGTCGTTTATCACAGGCTAATATAAGAACTACAATCTAGAACTCGATCTGAGTCCAGAACTCACGTCTAAGTGCCGGCAGATCATGGCAGAACGTTCAAAAAGTCGAAAAATAGAAAAACACAAATTTTATTATTTCAAACAATTTTTGAAAGCTAGAACTCTGTCGCTTATCACAGGATAATATCAAGACTACAATATAGAACTCGATCTGAGTCCAGAACTCACGTCGAAGTGCCAGCAGATCATGGCAGAACGTTCAAAAAGTCGAAAAATGAAAAAATAAAATTTTTATCGTTTCAAACAATTCTTGAAAGCTAGAACTCTGTCGTTTTTCACAGGGTAATATCAGAACCACAATTTAGAACTGGATCTGAGTCCAGAACTCACGTCTAAGTGCCAGCAGATCATGGCAGAACGTTCAAAAAGTCGAAAAATAGAAAAATATTTTTTTTATCGTTTCAAACAATTCTTGAAAGCTAGAACTCTGTCGTTTATCACAGGATAATATCAAGACTACAATCTAGAACTCGAACTGAGTCCAGAACTCACGTCGAAGTGCCAGCAGATCATGGCAGAACGTCCAAAAGTCAAAAAATAGAAACACACAATTTTTATAGTTTCAAACCAATCTTGAAAGCTAGAACTCTGTCGTTTTTCACAGGGTAATATCAGAACTACAATATAGAACTGGATCTGAGTCCATAACTTACGTCTAAGTGCCAGCAGATCATGGCAGAACGTTCAAAAAGTCGAAAAATAGAAAAACACAAATTTTATCATTTCAAACAATTCTTGAAAGCTAGAACTCTGTCGTTTATCATAGGATAATATCAAGACTACAATCTAGAACTTGAACTGAGTCCAGAACTCACGTCGAAGTGCCAGCAGATCATGGCAGAACGTTCAAAAAGTCGAAAAATGGAAAAATAAAATTTTTATCATTTCAAACAATTCTTGAAAGCTAGAACTCTGTCGTTTTTCACAGGGTAATATCAGAACTACAATCTAGAAGTCGATCTGAGTCCAGAACTTGCGTCCAAGTGCCAGCAGATCATGGCAGAACGTTCAAAAAGTCGAAAATAGATTAACACAATTTTTATCGTTTCAAACCAATCTTGAAAGCTAGAACTCTCTCGTTTTTCACAGGGTAATATCAGAACTACAATCTAGAACTCGATCTGAGTCCAGAAATCACGTGGAAGTGCCAGCAGATCATGGCAGAACGTTCAAAAAGTCAAAAAATAGAAAAACACAATTTTTATAGTTTCAAACCAGTCTTGAAAGCCAGAACTCTGTCGTTTTTCACAGGGTAATATCAAGACTACAATCTAGAACTTGATCTGAGTCCAAAACTTGCGTCCAAGTGTCAGCAGATCATGGCAGAACGTTAAAAGTCGAAAAATACAATTTTATAATTTCAAACAATTCATGAAAGATAGAACTCCTTTGTTTTTTACAGGCTAATATCAGAACTAAAATCTAGAACTCGATCTGAGTCCAGAACTCGCGTCCAAGTGCCAGCAGATCTAATGGCACTTGGACGCGAGTTCTGGACTCAGATCGAGTTCTAGATTGTAGTTTTGATATAACCCTGTGAAAAACGAGAGAGTTCTAGCTTTCAAGATTGGTTTGAAACGATAAAAATTGTGTTAATCTATTTTCGACTTTTTGAACGTTCTGCCATGATCTGCTGGCACTTGGACGCAAGTTCTGGACTCAGATCGACTTCTAGATTGTAGTTCTGATATTACCCTGTGAAAAACGACAGAGTTCTAGCTTTCAAGAATTGTTTGAAATGATAAAAATTGTGTTTTTCTATTTTTTGATTTTTGAACGTTCTGCCATAATCTGTTGGCACTTGGACGTGAGTTCTAGACTTAGATCGAGATCTAGATTATAGTTCTGATATTACCCTGTGAAAAACGACAGAGTTCTAGCTTTCAAGATTGGTTTGAAACTATAAAAATTGTGTTTTTCTATTTTTTGACTTTTGGACGTTCTGCCATGATCTGCTGGCACTTGGACGTGATTTCTGGACTCAGATCGAGTTCTAGATTGTAGTTCTGATATTACCCTGTGAAAAACGACAGAGTTCTAGCTTTCAAGGATTGTTTGAAATGATAAAAATTTTATTTTTCCATTTTTCGACTTTTTGAACGTTCTGCTATGATCTGCTGGCACTTGGACGTGAGTTTTGGACTTAGATCGAGTTCTAGATTGTAGTCTTGATATTATCCTGTGATAAACGACAGAGTTCTAGCTTTCAAGAACTGTTTGAAACGATAAAAATTTTATTTTTCCATTTTTCGACTTTTTGAACGTTCTGCTATGATCTGTTGGCACTTGGACGTGAGTTTTGGACTTAGATCGAGTTCTAGATTGTAGTCTTGATATTATCCTGTGATAAACGACAGAGTTCTAGCTTTCAAGAATTGTTTGAAACGATAAAAATTTTATTTTTCCATTTTTCGACTTTTTGAACGTTCTGCTATGATCTGCTGGGACTTGGACGCAAGTTCTGGACTCAGATCGACTTCTAGATTGTAGTTCTGATATTACCCTGTGAAAAACGACAGAGTTCTAGCTTTCAAGACTGGTTTGAAACTATAAAAATTGTGTTTTTCTATTTTTTGACTTTTTGAACGTTCTGCCATGATCTGCTGGCACTTCGACGTGAGTTCTGGACTCAGTTCGAGTTCTAGATTGTAGTCTTGATATTATCCTGTGATAAACGACAGAGTTCTAGCTTTCAAGAATTGTTTAAAATGATAAAAAAATTATTTTTCCATTTTTCGACTTTTTGAACGATCTGCCATGATCTGCTGGCACTTCGACGTGAGTTCTGGACTCAGATCGAGTTCTAGATTGTAGTCTTGATATTATCCTGTGATAAACGACAGAGTTCTAGCTTTCAAGAATTGTTTGAAATGATAAAATTTGTGTTTTTTCTATTTTTCGACTTTTTGAACGTTCTGCCATGATCTGCTGGCACTTCGACTTGAGTTCTGGACTCAGATCGAGTTCTATATTGTAGTCTTGATATTATCCTGTGATAAACGATAGAGTTCTAGTTTTCGAGAATTGTTTGAAACGATAAAAAAATTATTTTTCCATTTTTCGTCTTTTTGAACGTTCTGCCATGATCTGCTGGCACTTCGACATGAGTTCTGGACTCAGATCGAGTTCTAGATTGTAGTCTTGATATTATCCTGTGATAAACGACAGAGATGTAGCTTTCAAGAATTGTTTTAAATGATAAAATTTGTGTTTTTAAATTTTTCGACTTTTTGAACGTTCTGCCATGATCTGCTGGCACTTAGACGTGAGTTCTGGACTCAGATCGACTTCTAGATTGTAGTGCTTATATTAACCTGTGAAAAACGAAGGAGTTCTAGCTTTCAAGAATTGTTTGAAATGATAAAAATTGTGTTTTTCTATTTTTGGATTTTTGAACGTTCTGCCATGATCTGTTGGCACTTGGACGCGAGTTCTAGACTTAGATCGAGTTCTAGTTTGTAGTTCTAATATTACCCTGTGAAAAACGACAGAGTTCTAGCTTTCAACATTGGTTTGAAATTATAAAAATTGCGTGTTTCTATTTTTTGACTTTTGGACGTTCTGCCATGATCTGCTGGGACTCGAACGCAAGTTCTGGACTCAAATCGAGTTCTAGATTGTAGTTCTGATATTACCCTGTGAAAAACGGTAGAGTTCTAGTTTTCAAGAATTGTTTGAAACGTTAAAAAAATTATTTTTCCATTTTTCGACTTTTTGAACAGTCTGCCATGATCTGCTGGCACTTCGACGTGAGTTCTGGACTCAGTTCGAGTTCTAGATTGTAGTCTTGATATTATCCTGTGATAAACAATAGAGTTCTAGCTTTCAAGAATTGTTTGAAATGATAAAATTTGTGTTTTTCTATTTTTCGACTTTTTGAACGTTCTGCTATGATCTGCTAGCACTTAGACGTGAGTTCTGGACTCAGATCCAGTTCTAGATTGTAGTTCTGATATTACCCTGTGAAAAACGACAGAGTTCTAGCTTTCGAGAATTGTTTGAAACGATAAAAATTTTATTTTTCAATTTTTCGACTTTTTGAACGTTCTGCCATGATCTGCTGGCACTTGGACGTGAGTTCTGGACTCAGATCGAGTTCTAGATTGTAGTCTTGATATTATCCTGTGAAAAACGACAGAGTTCTAGCTTTCAAGAATTGTTTGAAACGATAAAAATTTTATTTTTCCATTTTTCGACTTTTTGAACGTTCTGCCATGATCTGCTGGCACTTCGACTTGAGTTCTGGACTCAGATCGAGTTCTCTATTGTAGTCTTGATATTATCCTGTGATAAACGATAGAGTTCTAGCTTTCGAGAATTGTTTGAAACGATAAAAAAATTATTTTTCCATTTTTCGTCTTTTTGAACGTTCTGCCATGATCTGCTGGCACTTCGACATGAGTTCTGGACTCAGATCGAGTTCTAGATTGTAGTCTTGATATTATCCTGTGATAAACGACAGAGATCTAGCTTTCAAGAATTGTTTGAAATGATAAAATTTGTGTTTTTAAATTTTTCGACTTTTTGAACGTTCTGCCATGATCTGCTGGCACTTAGACGTGAGTTCTGGACTCAGATCGACTTCTAGATTGTAGTGCTTATATTAACCTGTGAAAAACGAAGGAGTTCTAGCTTTCAAGAATTGTTTGAAATGATAAAAATTGTGTTTTTCTATTTTTGGATTTTTGAACGTTCTGCCATGATCTGTTGGCACTTGGACGCGAGTTCTAGACTTAGATCGAGTTCTAGTTTGTAGTTCTAATATTACCCTGTGAAAAACGACAGAGTTCTAGCTTTCAAGATTGGTTTGAAATTATAAAAATTGCGTGTTTCTATTTTTTGACTTTTGGACGTTCTGCCATGATCTGCTGGGACTCGAACGCAAGTTCTGGACTCAAATCGAGTTCTAGATTGTAGTTCTGATATTACCCTGTGAAAAACGATAGAGTTCTAGCTTTCAAGAATTGTTTGAAACGTTAAAAAAATTATTTTTCCATTTTTCGACTTTTTGAACGTTCTGCCATGATCTGCTGGCACTTCGACGTGAGTTCTGGACTCAGTTCGAGTTCTAGATTGTAGTCTTGATATTATCCTGTGATAAACAACAGAGTTCTAGCTTTCAAGAATTGTTTGAAATGATAAAATTTGTGTTTTTCTATTTTTCGACTTTTTGAACGTTCTGCTATGATCTGCTAGCACTTAGACGTGAGTTCTGGACTCAGATCCAGTTCTAGATTGTAGTTCTGATATTACCCTGTGAAAAACGACAGAGTTCTAGCTTTCAAGAATTGTTTGAAACGATAAAAATTTTATTTTTCAATTTTTCGACTTTTTGAACGTTCTGCCATGATCTGCTGGCACTTGGACGTGAGTTCTGGACTCAGATCGAGTTCTAGATTGTAGTTCTGATATTACCCTGTGAAAAACGACAGAGTTCTAGCTTTCAAGAATTGTTTGAAATGATAAAATTTTATTTTTCGACTTTTAACGTTCTGCCATGATCTGCTGGAACTTTGACGCGAGTTCTGGACTCGGATCGAGTTGTAGATTGCAGTTGTGATATTATCCTGTAAAAAACGAAGGAGTTCTATCTTTCATGAATTGTTTGAAATTATAAAATTGTATTTTTCGACTTTTACCGTTTCGACATGATCTGCTGGCACTTGGACGCGTGTTCTGGACTCGGATCGAGTTCTAGATTGCAGTTCTTATATTAGCCTGTGAAAAACGAAAGAGTTCTAGCTTTCAAGAATTGTTTGAAATGATAAAAATTGTATTTTTTTACTTCTTAACGTTTTGTCATGATCTGCTGGCACTCGAAAATGAGTTCTGGACTCGGATCGAGTTCTAGATTGCAGTTTTGATATAAACCTGTGAAAAACGAAAGAGTTCTAGCTTTCAAGAATTGTTTGAAACCATAAAAAAATTATTTTTCGACTTTTTAACGTTGTGACATGATCTGCTGGTACTATAACGTGAGTTCTGGACTCGAATTGTGTTCTAGATTGCAGTTCTGATGTTAATCTGTAATAAACAAAAGAGTTCTACATTTTAAGAATTCTTTGAAACGATAAAAATATTATTTTATCGACTTCTTAAACGTTCTGACTTAATTTGCTGGCACGTGGACCTGAGCTTAGAACTATTCCTGAAAAGTACCAGGAACTGTTGAACTCAGCCGCATGCGACAAGAACCCAATTTTTTTTTGATCTGCTGTAAAATGATCTGCTACGGGAAGTTGGCAGATCATTTTGTCAATTGACTTTTTTAATGTAAAAACGCCAGAACTATTTCTAAAAAGTATCAGGAACTGTAGAACTCAGCCGCATGCGAGTAGAACTCGCATTTATTTTTGATCTGCTGCAAAATGATCTGCTACGGGAAGTTGGCAGATCATTATGCCAGTTGACTTTTTCAGGTAAAAACGCCAGAACTATTTCTAAAAAGTATCAGGAACTGTAGAACTCAGCTGCATGCGAAAAGAACTCATTTTTATTTTTGATCTGCTGGACAATGATCTGCTAAGTTCACTCACATGTACTCTTAACCCTCAGCCCAATCCTGGCAGGGTCGCCATGCAGTCATTACTGCAAGCTTGCACATCATATTACATACCACAACTCGTAGGTATTATTGACGCCATGTTACAACGCAGTGTGTTGTGTTTGACGCGACGCTTCGTTAGCTCGTCGCCAGAAGCACGCACACGTACGCGTGGCGTGCTTTGGACTCAGCGTGTGAGGGTGTGTGCGCTGTGTAGGTGTGCGTGCGTTCCGTGCAGGGGACTTATACCGTTGAGATGAGTCAGTATCATGTCCCCATCTCAACAGAGGTAGGAATATATTGTTCTTAGAAAACACGTCATTTATTAACATTCTAAAATAAAAAACCCGATAAAACACTGAATCAAATCCGATTCCGCAATTTTTGGGTTCCATCACCCTAAAATTGCAAAACAGTTACTCAAATGATAAAATTTTGAAATGACAAGGAGCCGTGCCTCTTCCCGAGCCAGCGCTCGAGTACCGGCCGGACCGCCTCAATGATGACGGGGCCGGCCGGCCGCGGTAGGACGTGAAAGCCTGGCCCGCCATTCCGCCATCAGGACCTCGTGAAGCTGAGACCGACGCAGCTCCATATGTATGTCACTGCAACGGTCCCGCGCCCTCGCCTCCTCGCGCCACCGATACAATGACGCGGGTACTTGCGCCTCGAGGTCCCAGGACGGGGATCCGGCCAATACGCAAGCCGCCTCGTAGGAGATCGTACGATACCCCCGGACGACTTTCCCCATCGTTCTCTACGGCTTCCGCAAAACTGCGATGCTACCGGCCGTCAGATCAATCGCCCAGATCGGGGCCCCATACAGGGTCGTTGATCACAGCTCGACCTGAACCAACCTAGCGCCGACGTCGTTAAAAGATGCCTATCCATAGATAAATAAATAATATCATCCATCTCTTCGGCGCCCCCCGGTCTACTCCTTGATATGCAGTGGTCTTTGTAGTACCATGAAACATGAGGCTACAGGAGCTAGTGCGAATCTTGGGGTTCATTTGATTAATCGACTTTGGTCAAACCACGCTGAGCTTTGTGCATTTCTTTCATTCATACTTAACATGTTTATTTGTGGAAACTTGTAACTGGCCATCTTCTGCTTATTGGTACTGCATACCCAAATGTAGGTATTAGTTAAAATAAAACATTCATAATTACCAGAGTTGTCTCCGAGAGAGTGAGATAAAGGAACCCAAAATATGTCAGAACTCAAGAACCTTTTTTTTCTGTTCATCTATATTTTCGACGTACGAAATGAAGTTATTTTTCACTTTTTAGTGTTTTCTTTTAAAGTCAGCTGTTGGGACGAAGTTCTTTGACGCTGTTTGCTGTAGGAGTAAACTGGTAGAAATCGTCACGTAAGGAAAAAGCGTTATGCCTTTCTTTTTTAGGGTTCCGTACCCAAAGCGTAAAAACGGTACCCTATTACTAAGACTCCACTGTCCGTCTGTCTGTCTGTCACCAAGCTGTATCTCATGAACCGTGATAGCTAGACAGTTGAAATTTTCACAGATGATGTATTTCTGTTGCCGCTATAACAACAAATAATAAAAATAAAATAAAGATTTAACGGGGTATAAAATGCTTTTTTTGTTAAATGCCGTTTTATGCCTTGTGGTACGGAACCCTTCGTGTGCGAGTCCAACTCGCACTTGGCCGGTTTTTCTTAATATAAGTAATAGAAATAGATAGAGAGATCATGAGAGAGTTTTCATGGTGTTCGAGGATTCTAGAACCAATGGTTCTTATCATTGGCTCTAGCATCTTACCTAAATAAAATTAAAATCCAAGATACCCATAACGAAAAATTTTAAAATTTTTCGTGATCTTGGACGGTACCTACTGAAACGGTTTACCAGCAGTCGATTGGCCCATGAACCGTTGGTCAACATTATCTTTAAACCATTAACTTTTCCTCCAAAGGACTTTTGACCCACGAACGTTTTCCCAACAGAACTCTACTTCAGTGAATGCTTAGCCAACAGAATGTTTTGACAAATAACTTTTCACCCAAAGAACAATTGACCCATGTCAAATAGAACTTAGGATGCAAGAGCGAAGCGAGCTCGGCACTTGGGGCACCCCGACTCGGACAGGTTAGGTTCTAAGGGGACTCAAGTCGGCGAGCAAAGCGAGCGAAGGGCACCCCGAGGTTAAGTTTGGTTAGGTTACTTTCCCCCCCGGTGGGTTCCCGCATTGTCGAGGCGGGAGGGGGCTCAGTTGCCGTGGCTTAGAGCCCCACGGTGAAGCTAAGAGGAACCCGAGGAGGGGCCGCTCGTCAGGGCTTTTGCTGACAAGCCGACGACGTAGCGGCCAAAAGTAGGTTGCGGTGCCGCTTGGGCGGCATCGCAACGCAACGCAAAAGAGATATATTTTGTACTAGCTGTTACCCGCGACTTCCTCCGTGTGGAATTTAACAAAAAAGTTATTGTTGAGTTCGCAGAGTTAACGATAACTTATTAAGGCGCTGTACTTAGTCAAAATAGGCTTCGCAAAACAATATTTTAGCCAAATGTATACATTTTAGAACAGCAAAAAAATATGTCATATTAATCTTGATCAAATTTATGAGTGGACCATTGTGTTCAAAACACGTTTTCGGTAAATTTTCTCAATCGAAAAAAATCATAAAATAACCATTAAAATTGAAATCGTTGCAATTGTAACTGTGTTATTTATAAACAAATCTTGATAAAATTAATAACAGTGATGTAATGTATAATAATAAAGGGAACTGTTGTTTTTATTTATCGATTGAAATAAGATATTTGTAAGGATTAATTGTATTTAATGATAAATAACTCGAACGAGTCGAACGAAACGTCGCGCCATCGCGGCGTCTTTTTAGCTTCTCTTTAATTTTCTACGCGGAGCAGTGTTGCCAGTGACAGATAGTCAAATATAACATGAGAGAGCTCAAAAAGTAACATTTTCACGAGAAAAGTAACATTAGGTACCTTATTTTTTGTGGAAAACGACACTAATAATAACATGGCACTTTATTACGTAAAAAAAAGCTGTCCCCTTAGTAGGCTTCGAAAGAATCGTAATAACAAACTGAACTGAACCAACACGGATGCCACTACTAGGCCGTCGCTCACTCGCCTAAGTAAGCGGGATGGGTCATTTAGAAATTCACGCGAGTGAGTGAATATGCGATACGACAAACGAAGTGAAAGATTTTCGCGCTGTCGTCGCGTCAGAATTTGGTCACAAAATCAAGACAATCAAGTGCGCCAACATGACGAACGAGACCTTTCTTGTATGCGTTCCGTTTCAAGTTTGTTTTTGGTTGCTGAGAAATATTTTTTATTAAGTCTTAAAAGTAACATTTTGAGGCGTGTAACATGGAGGTAACATGAGAGGGTCAAAAGTAACGTAAAATGTTACAAAAGTAACATTCTGGCAACGCTGACGCGGAGCGACACTGAGTCAGTGACCCATAGAGTATAAGTAACTAAAAAGCAGTGCCTAGACATGGATCGTACTTGCAAAATCGCGTACCAGGGCTTACAAGTACGACTTCTTTAAGAAACCACGTCCTAAAACTAGATCTCTGGATACTTCAAGTATTTTCTATCTGCATAGGAAATTGAACCTTAACTGTATACAAATAAGGAGTAAAATGAAAGAAAGAAAGAAAGAAAGAAAATACGTTTATTTGCGGCAAACATGACGCATAGAAATAAAGAAACACAAACAACAGAAAAACAAAATAACAATTTGGGAGAAAGTATGCGTCACATCTACAGTTTCGGAGAGATAACGTCTCCCTATCTCACACCTCGCTGCAGAAGGATAAGTTTCTAGGTCTACTCCTGGAGTCGGACTGACAGTAGCGTTTTCGTACAGACACTTCAGCACCTCGATATACCGACAGTCGCTCTGGCACCGTTGAAGAGACTGCAGTACAGCCCATGTCTCGATCGAATGAAAGCCTTTCTCGAAGACCACAAACGCTAAGCAGAGAGGAAGGTTATACTCTTCGGTCTTCTGTATAACCTGTCGCAGCGTATGTAGGTATGTGGTCTACGGTGCTAAAGCCTTTACGGAATGCGGCTTGTTCGGGAGGCTGAAAGTCGTCGAACCTGCGCGCGAGACGGTTCGTGATGACTCTTGAAAACAGCTTGTAGACATGGCTCAGAAGTGAGATGGGCCTATAATTCTTAAGAAGGGCATTGTCGCCCTTCTTAAAGAAAAGTATCACCACACCTCTGTTCCATGTGGTGTTTTACCCTCGAGTATGACGGAACCCAACAGCATCTGAAAGGCCTTAAGAACGGGTTTTCCGCCGGCCTTCAGGAGTTCGGCCATAAGTCCGTCATCACTCGGTGCCTTGTTGTTTTTGTGCTGCTTCAGAACCATCTTAATCTCGTACAGGCTGACTTCCGGAATGTCTTCGATATAGTGTCCGGACAATCTAGCTGTTTGCCAGATTCGTAACGGGGTTACTTGTTGACGTGTATAACTTGTCCATAGGACCTCTCGATCTCTCTCAACAGCTCAGGTTTGGCGGATACGAACCTGTCATCATCGGTCTTCAGTTTCGTAAGCTGGCTCTGTCCAATAGTCAGATCTCTAGCAAAGACCTTGGAGCCTTTATTCAGCTCTATTGCGTCCTTAATACGGTCTGTATTAAAGTGGCGAAGGTCGCTTTTCAAGGACTTGGAGATCCTTTTATTGAGTTGCCGGTACTTGAGCGCATCATCTGAAGACTGCAAGATCGTCTCGTGCCTCTCCTTCATGAGCCGTAAATTAGGATCAGAAAGCCTCTTTTTTGTATTTGTAGGACGGGCCTTGAAGAGCTTAGACTTAGACCCGACCGTATGGACAGTTTTTAAGAACCCATCATTATAATCGTCCACGGAGCTCCCTAGGCACTCGAAACGATTCTGAAGTTCAAGCTGAAAGCTCTCGGGGTTTTGGACTTGCATCGGTGCTGGGCGGAGCATAGACTTCATCAGCCGGGATCTTTCCTGCTCCATATTTAAGTTTAATGTGCCTCTTACCACGCGGTGATCACTTCCGGTTTTCACCGCGTCATCAAAAAGACATCATTGAATACTTGAAACTGCATTAATCGCACAAAAACGATGTATCCGAGTCATCTGTAATCTACAAAAGACTGACAATTGTAAACCTCATTTCAAAACCTTAAAAATATTAATTTTACCGTTCATGTATCTTTACGAAACTGCCCTTTTTATCAGGCCCAACCTGTGTAGGTTTTCACAAGTAAATAGCCTGCGCAGAGCATACCGATCGATGCTACATTTGGTTCCAAACAAAACTGCATTGTTTCGGACAAGCATATTCGCAATGGCTCCAAAGGTTTATAATAAACTACCAAAGTGTATCAAATCAGCAGAAAGTATTAATTAATTTAAAAAGAAGTTATTTCTATTTCTGATCGAGAAGACATATTATATTTTTAAATCTATATATAAAAGAAAGTCGTGTTAGTTACACTATTTATAACTCAAGAACGGCTGAACTGATTTGGCTGAAAATTGGTAGAAAGGTAGCTAAGAACCAGGAGAAAGACATAGGTAGGGTAGGGGTTGGTAGGGTAGGGGTTGGTAGGGTAGGGTAGGGGTAGGGTAGGGGTAGGGTAAGGTAGAGTAGGGGTAGGATAAGGGTCGGGCAGGGGTAGGGTAAGGGTAGGGTAGAGGTAGGGTAGGGTAAGAGTAGGGTAGGGGTAGGATAGGAGTAAGATATGGGTAGGGTAAGGGGTAGGACACCACGCGAAAAAAGTCGCGCCGGGCAGCTAGTATGAATATAAAAATAAATATAAAAACATTTAAAAATATAAAAAAAATAGTAGCCCACCGGTATCGGGAACAGGGTCCAAGCTATCGGCGGTCAGGGCTCCAGAGAGGAACCTCCTAACAATGCGGGCCGTGTCCAGAAGCAAGCCCTTGATCCAGCTGCCCAACGAGAGCCTCCTTAGGTGTTGGTCGAGGTTCTTGGCTATTAAGCCATTGGCTGTCACGACTATCGGCACAATGATCACTGAGTCCACTTCCCACATGTCGACAACCTCGCGAGACAAGTCAAGATACTTGATCTGTTTATCTTTCTCAGCTTTCACGAGGTTCTCATCATGCGGGACGGTTATGTCAACAATCATTGCGCGCCGCTCTGATCGATCCACCACCACTATGTCAGGCTTATTGGCAACAATAGTCCTGTCAGTGATGAGGGATTGATCTCAGTACAATGTACCATTTTCGAGAACTGGGTCGGGCACATACCTACCTGTAGTACGGCACCTCCGATTTCACAAGGCTGTATTTCAAAGCAAGCTGCTGATGGATTATCCTGGCTGGTGTCTATGCAACTACTCTCCGTTAGCGAGACGAGAACACCCGGAGATGATATGCCTGATTGATTCCCCCGGCCGGTGACATCCCCGACAGATGTCAACCATGCCGTCTTTCACAATAAATCTCCGGTAATTGTTCGTCATCATAACTTCGTCCATAATTGCAAAAATAAAACCTTCGGTTTCTCCAAAGAGGTCACCGAAACGCAGCCAGGCTACGCACGCTGGTAGATCTACATCGGGTTCATGTAGGGCCCGGAAAAGGCGTCCGTGTCTCCGTGAAGCTCCTTAATCTGCCATACTTCCATGCGATCATTAATTTCAAGCACTACTGGTTTGCGCCAGTTCTCTTCGGCCAAGGAGAGCGGGGTGAGGCCCTTGTCCACTATGAGTACATCTTGATGCATCCCCACGTCACATCTTAGCGTTAAAAACCCTCGATCTCCATACTTTCGCGGGATATACAGCCTTATCACCGATGACCGTGGGCGATGCATTCGATTTGCATTCAGCAGTGTACGGACCCTCCTATCCAGGGCGTGGAGTTCGATCTGAGTCCAATTGAGTATGCCGAAAAAGTACATCAAAACTGGCATGACCGAACTGTTGAAGGCAAGGTGCGCACCTTGTTTCCGACTGATAGAAGACTATTATGTACTTTTTTCAGGCGGCCAAAGAAGCGCTCCTTCAACGATTGCTTCATGTCAATAACATTGATCCCTAACGCTTCCGACATATCCAAATACTTATAGGTTTCGGATGCGGAGAGGGCTCTAAGGTTTGTGGAATCCGAGAGTTGAATTCCGACGGATTCCACAATCTCCCCTCGCTTTAGATTCATGACCGCACATTTGTCCACACCAAATTCCATCCTAATGCTACTGAAAGTTTGAGTTACTTTCAGTAGCTCCATCAGTTGCAAATTGTTGGGGGCAAAGAGTTTTAGGTCATCCATGTAGAGGAGGTGCGATATAACCTGACCACCTCTCCTCAGCCGATAGCCTAGACCTGAATCCTCCAGCAGTGTGCTTAGAGGATTCAAGACTAAGCAGAACCAAAGTGGACTCAAACTATCACCCTGAAATATGCCTCGCTCAATCCTTCTTATCGGTTCGCTATTCCTCTGAATACTTCGACATCCTGGATAGCGAAGGACCGTCTTCCATTGCCCCATACACGATATCAGGAAAGTGCGCAGAGTTGTATGTACTTTGTACAACTCCAACACCCTCATGAGCCATGTATGTGGCACCGAGTCATAGGCCTTTTTATAATCTATCCAACATGTCGACAGATCCTTTCGGAAACAAAGAACCTGTTGGCTAATGGCCATATCAATGAGGAGTTCATCCATTTTTACATCCATTCTGAGAGGCAGATATGATGGAGTTGGTGTCTATATTTTTGTTAATTTTAGTTCTCAAAATGGATGTAAGAACTTTATAGACCGTCGGTAAACACGTGATAGGCCTATAATTTTTGGGTTCCATGGTGCTACCTGATTTATGGAGCAGGTGGGTAGTTCCTGTCGTTAGGAACTGGGGTAGCTGGTGAGATGCCAAGCGAGCGTGCGACCTTGAAAACCATTTAATCCAAAAGTTATGCAGCCCGTCCGGTCCTGGGGACTTACAGTTAGGCGACGGACGAACTGCACGAGCTACATCTTCAGATGGTGATAGCCCCCATTTCTGGTATTGGATCGCAAGCTCGCTCGACTTCCCGAGCCCAATCACCTTCGGTGTGACTGACAGGCACCGACCAGATATTGCGCCAGAAGGAACACATGGCATCATCATCCGACAGGCACGTCTCAGCCACACCTTGGTCCGGTCGTTCCCAAACCCTATAAACCCACCTTTCATCGCTCTGGAAGGTTCGATTCTGAGTGTATCGCTCTACTCGCCGCTTATACCGACGAATACGGTTCGCCCATGCATACACTTTCTGCTTCGGGAAGTCGATGCGCTCTGTGACACAAGACATATAGTCTTGAGGACTGATATCAGTCCCCGAGAAACGCCCGCATCACAAAGTGCATCACTCTAGGGCGAGTATTCCCCTCCCTGATGCAGATTAGTTTGCCAATGAGCGTTCTTACCCCACCAATACGGCGTTCAATTCTGCACTGCCAAGCTGGTTCGGCTGGTTTCGGTCGTGTAGCTCTAGAATCATTGGCAAATTTGACGTGAGCTACACAACATGCCGCTACAGCTGCGCAGTACAAAATCGAATGAGTATCGGTGAGGTCTTCGCAGGTATCAAAATATTTTGACAACTGTGAATCCAGGACCGCCACCAGCGCCCTATTTTTGTTATGCATAGGCAAACGAGGTAAGCGTGGCCTAAGTTCGGGCGACATGAAGCGATATTCCTGAATCGCATCCTCCAAAGCACTCCTCAATTCCTCATTGCACTGGGTACTTACGTTTGTAACCCTATCATTACTCCCCTCGTCAACATGATTTGTATTAGACTGCGGTAGTATTACAGCAGTCTGCGACTGGGGGGCGATGACATGGCTACTCTGCATTTCACTTCGCAGGCGATCAAGTACAGTGTCATCTAACATATGATTACACTGGATGACCCGCACCTGATCCGACAGTCGTTGTGCCGAAACGTTGACAGCTGGTTAAAGCACCTGAAAAAAAAAGAGAGAGCATCCGAACACGGTACGCGGTCAGAATGTTTCCCCCCTCTGTTGTCTCGTAGTATGGGCGCATGACATTTTCATTGACGGATCGTGTCCATCTCATGCGCTGCACACTTCCGCCGGGAGCTGGGACCCTATCAGAGGCCGGTGGGCCTCGAGGTCCTAAGCCTTCCGGCAGCCGGCGTCCTCCCCGTCGACGAGCAGGTGTCGGTGTCGTGGGCGGAGAGAAATACTCGTCGCTCGACGCAACTGCCGCGGCCGGTGTCATCACAGGTCTCACAGTGGGACTGGGTACCGGCGGAGCGGGCGGCGAGGCGGAGCTAAGCGAAGAGTCCGGAGGTGGTAGGCGTGCACATCTTGCGTCTGATCTTGTCAACATTTTCTTATTCTGTGTTTGGTTCCATCGGAGGTGGCTTATGTCATCTCCGGTTAGGCAGTTTTTGATCAAAGTTTATTGGAATAATATGATTCATTGTAAGTACTTTTTTACAAAATGATATTTAAATTGAGTATATGGGCTATGGCTGTTATTTCACAATAATTATCAAATCTGCTTTTAAAAATTAATTTGACTGAAAATTGATAAAAATGACTTGACTTGTTGACATTGGTGTTGCCAATCATTATTATTACCTAATTATAATTATTTTATTATTATTTATACACAACCAAGTGGTAGGATATAGAGATCATAATATACTTGACTGTTACACCTAGTGTAACCTATGTTCACAAATCAATGAATTGAATTGACTTGCTTCTTCGTCGACATAATAAAGTCAATCTCATTTTTAGTGGCATCATCCGGGCTCTACCAGGTCCACTTTCTGTGCATTACGTTTTCTGAAGAAGGAATTCATAATAAAGAGGCCTTCCTTCTCCATAAAACTGGCCAGTAGGTGGCCCCGGTGGTTCCGGCGTCCAACTACAAATTGCCCACTCGCAGCTCATCATTGCTTCGTTTGCCCAGTTTCGCGTTAAATTCCCCTATGACAACGGTGAAGTAAGTGGTTGAATTCACTTGGAGAAAAAATACATGTGAGAAAAAATTTATTTATTAGGGAAATGTTTAACATTATCTTCTCAAAACTTATTGACCAAAGAGGCTAAATTATTTAAAAAACGTGGATTATTAGAAGCGCAAAGAGTTTTTGGAGGTTCATTAATTTCAAAAAGAGTTCATCATCAGCAAGTCAATAAGCTTTTAAAGAATAGGTTATATATTTTCCTTTATTAAATCAATCTTACTTCCTCACATATCTTTTTCTCCAAGTGAGTTCAGACATGCTTTCCTATGATTAATTAAACTACTCCCTGAAGGCATAAAATACATGCTTCATCATTTTTTTTTGGTGCGCTGCCCATACAAAAATTTACATTGTCCTTTATTTTAGTTTTTCATAACTAATATCGATGACGTGGTTCCTTGGAACACTACAGTTAGAGCATTAGCGGGCCACCTCAAGGGCTCTGGATAGTCAGCATAACGGCTAGCAGTAGTGCGTACAGTGTGAAGGTGCGTGTTTACATGGTGTGCGGGAGTACTGACATGCGCCAGGTGGCTCGCGCGCTGCGGCTCCTTGAGCGCCGGCAGCGCCGACACCAGCACCGAGCGCGAGCGCGTCACCGAGCGCGCCAGCTTCGCGAACTTCGACAGCCCTGCGAGCAGGTATCAGTAGCATCACACACCGAGAGTTTCGCATCTTTACGAAGTTTATTAGTTTGGTTTTATGTAAGAGATGCTCGCTCTTCCAACACTGTCAAGACAAGGATTAAGCAAATAATTGTTACTGGCACGGATCTTCGGCGCAGGCGAAAGGCAGCGCTCAAGATCCGAGTGGGTTACTGTAATGTTGAGGAGAGTGGTATGTCCCCTGTGAGTGTAGTGCGTCGTGTGGTGTACTGGCCTCCTTTGGGGTCGTCGGCGTCGATGGGCTGCTTGAGCGCCGTGATGTCGCGGAACGTGAGCAGGAACAGCACCACCAGCTCGCGCTCGTTGCGGATGGGCGCCACGTGCACCAGCAACCACAGCGGCGTGCCTGCACAGGGAGACTCGTGTCAGTACTGACCACTCGCCGCTGCGACACTGCGCGCGGGTACGTACGGTTCTTTTTGTAGAGCAGGATCTCGAACTGGTCGGCGAGGTGGTGGTCGAGCGCGCGGTCCACGCGCTCCACCGCCTCCTTCTCCGTCAGCTCGCCGTACATCCACGTGCACCTACAACACGCACACGTCACCGCCACGCCACCGCCACCACACACATGCACACGCACTAAACTGTTACTTCCCATAATAAATAAACAAGCACATCAAAGGCCGGACACAATATCACTGCAGCATACTCGCAATGCTGGCCTTGTGCTGGCAGACTTGTAGCATTGTAGCGCTGTGTACCAAGCGATGTGGTTCAGGCCTCAAGCAGGTAAGTTTGTCCGGGAAAACGCAATCCCACATCGGGGTAACCGGCAAGCTAAAGCCGGCGCTCACTAGACCGTACGACTCGCATGGCACGTCATTGAATGAACATTTGTATGCAAAAGCCTTCAGCGGCATACCGCAGCTTACCTCGGTATGCTCAAGTCCCCTTGTGACGATATTAACTCGTAACACAAGTATTTTATGCCATTTTGGGCACCAGTTTCTCACAAATGTTAAGCTTATTTTTTAGATTAAGCACTTCCTGTCCACAACAACATTTGTGATGAGAAATAAATTCATTTATTATTATAGGTATTAAGTATATTATCGAAATGTGTTAAGTGAGTGCTAAGAGTATAAAATTAAATTGAAAATCATTTTCGCTTCCGAACCTCCTTTGGCACGCCATGCCGCGCCATGGTGAGCGCCGGCCCGTATTATCGTTATGCCTCTTGGTCGGTGGTGTGAGTGCCTAGTTCAACGAGTTAAAGAGCTTTGAAGGTCCATGCCATACCTACCTGACCGCCATTTTGTTTTTTGTTTTCAAAATGGCTTCTACGCCTGAAACATTAATATATGTACATACATTTAATATCTCGGAAACTTTACAGTTTACGGGGTTTGGTCTTATTATGTTTTCTGTTTGGTAGGTATCATGCGTGGCGGCTATTACAATATGGCGCGACAGTCGGTATGCTAGGCTCCATATAAAAGTGTTCAGTCCCCTTTGGGTTTCCTCACCCATCACCCATCACGTGCCCACCACCCATCACCCAGCGACCAGCGCGCAGCACTTACAGCAAAACATAAAACTGCTTGTATTCCAAACTTGTATAGAAATGAGAGCAAAATACTTAGCAAAACATGTCTGAAGCAATGTATGATCATACGAAGAAGGCATGAGCTGTGAGTCTGTGAGCATTCAGGTTGATGCGGTGAAACATTCTGAAATAGGTGGTTCATGTTTGCAGAACTTATATACTCACGCCTTTTTCCCATGGGGTTAGGCAGAAACTACAGAACGCCAACCGCTACGATCCTAATCCTAACATAATTATGAAGTACTCCTAATTGCTTCGATTATAATAATATTATAAGCGATGCAAAACGGAGTACCTACCTACCTACTTACTAGTTAAGTATTCGGCCGCTATCCCACTGGCGTTTTACGAGCGTTGACGTCAACGTCACGTCTGTGCAGCGTCGATGCCGCGCATTCGTGACGTTGACGTTGCGTCGTCGCGTGGCAAGCATTAACGTCCGCTGAAGGCGATGTTAACGTCGCGCACATGATACTATTTGAGGCGTACAATCAGAAACATAATGGATTCCGACGAGCAAACACTACTGTTGGCTTTACTACTTCGACGAGAATTACGTAAAAGAAAAAGAAAATCTCATCGTCAATTTTGGGAAAACCCTTTATTAATTAGACCGACCGTCTAATTGATCACAAGAAAATGAATATTTCGCACTGTACTCTAATGATTTAGCCACTGTACTCTAATAAAGTAGCCCCAGCCCGTACCCACACGGACAGAGCAGGACGGCGTGATTGTACCTGTTGCCAACAAACGCGACGTTAACGTTGCGCAGACCCGACGTTGACGTCGCGTTCAGCGGACGTTAATGCTTGTCACGCGACGACGGACGTCAACGTCGCGTCTGCGCAACGTTGACGCTGTGCAGACGTGCGAGAGATGCCGACACTCGTAAAACGCCAGTGGGATAGCGGCCTTCAATTTGAAGAAGATGATCGTGTAGTTTTAGAGACATGGATATTTTTGGTTCTTTGAGGAATAATATGCAATATAAGCTTATTTTTAATGTCGATAAAATCAATAGTCTGCACGTACAGACGCCAGCATATCAAGCTACTACAATCTCTCAAATTTCTTTATTAGATTTTCAACTTTATCGCTAAAGCTTATGCTTTAGCGATAAAGGTTCAAAGTTGATTGGGCAAATTTGACAGTTTCGGGTAGCTTGATGTGCTGGCGTCTGTACATAATATTGCAATATTCATAGTGACTACGTAGATACCGAACTCTTGTCCGGGCCGGTTTTTATTTGAGCATTTAGGAACCACATTTTAATAGTTGAGTTTTCCTATCGGAGTATTTAGTGAACTAAATACTCCGATAGGAAAACGAATAAGTACAAGAATTTTATTTCTCCAGCATATCAAGATTAACAATTTTACCTAATTTCTCAAAAAGAACTTGTGGATTGAGAATCCACAAGACAATGACAGATATGGAGCATGCCACATAAAGAAAAAGATTTGGGCAGAATGGATTTGGATAAAAATTGGCACATGGGTAGGTAGTAGACACACAGGTTAGGTATAGGGTACTTTTGATCGCGGTATTTATTCCTGTAGTATAACTTCCGATTTCAATGTGGGCAAAGCTAGCAAATACTATAGTTGCTCATAACGATAACCTAGATAGCTGACCATAGAAGTGCCATATACCTGCATGACTTCTGCATGACTTCGGCGCGGTTGTAGCCACTCATCTTGCAGAAGGTCTCGTTGCAGTACACGATGGGGTAGTCCACGATCTGCGCGTTCGCCAGCAGGAAGCTGCTGTCTGCTGCAGGGAAGCGGCACACGTTACAGAACGTCCCGGCGACTACTAGCACCATGCCCATCCCACCACCGGCACCGACCCGCGTTGTCGAGTTCCGGGCTGAAGGGTGCCGGTAATTACAGGCACAGGAGATATTCAGCTTGGTACAGATCAAACTGAATATCTCCTGTGCCTGTCACCACCGCCAGACAACCAGCGTCAGCGTCAGTGTCAGCGTGCCATCTCATAGGAGATGTACGTTTATGTCCATGGCGGCGCGGCGGCGGTGAGCACAGAGTATCAGGTGGTCAGGGAGGGTAGAAAGTGACTCACGCTGCGAAGAGGAGCGGCGGATGATGTTCTCGAGGAAGGTGTTCTGCGGGGCCACGAGCCCCCGGCGGCCGCCCGGCATGCCGCCGCGCGCCGCGCGCCGCTAGCGCCGCCCAGCCGGCCGTCACATGCCGCGCCTGTCACACATTTACTTACAACAACTGCTTAAATGACGCACCCGTGCATGCTCCGTGGCGAGCGCTACACGCGGTGGCGGTCTTGTCTTATGGAAAACAGGATTCTCCTTAGATACCTATTAGGTGCTGATAGTAGTAATCTCGGATGCGCGGAGCAAAGTTAGTGCCCGAACACAATGTAAGAACCTAGCTCGAAAGGCCATGTTTCCGGCGATGCTTTGCGATTGCCGACTTGCGCCGGATTCCGCCGAAACAAATGTCAAACATTTCAATTTTGTACTAAATGAATACAAATTAATTCTATAAATCATTGCCTATTATAAGTTTAGATATATTTAACAGATTTGCTGAAATGTACCTGCACGTCCTAGCCAAAGTTCCATACAAAAATGAAACGTCTCCTTTATTCTTTTTTTTACATTGATTTACATTCTGTAACTACTTTAACTCACACCCTGACTTCCTTGCCTTTCCTGACTTACTTGTAATTTTTTTTTATTTAAATGAAAATCGTTTACTTTTACCATGTTTGTAAATATGTGAGCACCATGTATCTATCAGATAATTAATTTATATGTCATGGTTTCATTTTTAATTCTTTTACCTATTGTGGTATAGTAATTTTATTTTAGGTGCATCGTCTTCACATATTATTATATAGGTAATTAATGTATGCAAAACATTTTAAAAGAGTATCGGTGGAGTTTCTTGCCCATTCTTCTCCATACGAAAACTACCTTTTGGAATGGACGACTAGAATCAATTTATTTTTTTTTGTAATTTTTGACGTTCAAAAGTGCCTTTTATGTGCCTATTTGAAATAAATGCTTTGACTTTGACTTTAACGTTCACCCTTCAAACCCCTTAAAAGGAGGTGCTTGGATTGGTTCTACATTAGATCTGAATTTTGTTTAATAGTGAAAGCGTTGTGTAAGTCTTGGCAACTTACTTACATGAAATGTTTTTGGTTTATTATCTATTTATTTTGTACCATACTAATCTAACTCTCACACCAAATGGAAGTAGGTAGGTAGGTATACCTTTTATCCGTAACAAATACCACCCATTACGGGAGTTAGAGGGTAAAAGTTACAGATTTCTTAATTTCTTTGTTGTTTGTGTGCAAATTTTTTTGTGGCCTGCGTACCAAATTTCAGCTTTCTAGGACTTTGGTAAGCGCCCTTGAAAGCCATGAATGAGTCAGTCAATCGGTTAGATGACAAAATCGACGTTTTAAGGTATTAATAAAATCCAAAGTGTAAAAACTAGACAAATTAAACTGTGTGTTTTGGGTGTTTCTCAAATTTCGTGCATATTACATGTCCAGATGAAAAATCTTTATTTATTAAGTACCTAATTAAATACCTGTATTCCTTATATAGGAAACCAAACAAAATAAAGTTGTGCTTACATGCATGGAACGTTTACTGATCAAAATAAAACAATTATTGAATTATAAATGAAAACCTTACTAATTGTCATTTCCTTCGGTGTCCATTTACTAATTTCCTAAATAAATTTTCTTTTTACCAAAATATATCCATACTGAAAATAAACAAAGTAACTATCATATTATGTATAAAATTACATTAAAAAATACAACGTTTTCACCTAAAATAAATAGCAAAATCTCAATAATATAATGAAAATTTATTTTTAAATATTTGTCATATATTTTTTCTGATTACCATCGGTCTGAATGAAAATTTAATTTATAGTGTGCATATAACCTTATGTGCGGCGCTACCGTCATAGATCTGCTCCCCCGCGCACGTCTCAGTCAGCCAGCAAACGTCATAAGGGGTGCATGCTTGTTCGTGATAAAAAAATATTTACGTGTAAAGTTTCGCGGCAGGTGAATATTTTGGAAACGTTATCTTTCTTATCGCCCGTATTATTGAATAAAAATTTATAATTTTGTAAATTTTATTACCAATCATTAATTTAAATAAATACCTTCGTAGTTTAGAATATGCATGTAATTCATTAAGTTGATACTATTTAAGAAAAAAATTAAGTATAAAGTTCTCAAACCTCATTACCTTCATCACTTCATCTAAGTGCGTTCATCCACGACCCAGCTCACTTCATCTAAGTGCGTTCATTCATCCACGACCCAGCTCACTTCATCTAAGTGCGTTCATCCACGACCCAGCTCACTTCATCTAAGTGCGTTCATCCACGACCCAGCTCACTTCATCTAAGTGCGTTCATCCACGACCCAGCTCACTTCATCTAAGTGCGTTCATCCACGACCCAGCTCACTTCATCTAAGTGCGTTCATCCACGACCCAGCTCACTTCATCTAAGTGCGTTCATCCACGACCCAGCTCACTTCATCTAAGTGCGTTCATTCATCCACGACCCAGCTCACTTCATCTAAGTGCGTTCATCCACGACCCAGCTCACTTCATCTAAGTGCGTTCATCCACGACCCAGCTCACTTCATCTAAGTGCGTTCATCCACGACCCAGCTCACTTCATCTAAGTGCGTTCATCCACGACCAGTGGCGTGCATTGCATAAAGGCATTTAAGCAGTGCCTACCTCGAAAAATCACCAATCGTTTACCATCAATTGGGTACCTACATTGATAGTGTTTGTGCCCCGCTTTTAAGAAATTCACTATCATACATATCAGAAACAAACAAACTTCATACAAACGTACGCGCGGTGCGTGGCAGTAGGCACTAGGCAGTCGCCCGACGGCCTACTCGGCTCCCGTACCATAATATTCATTCATTAACTAGTATTCGACGAAATTAAAAATATCACTTACGTCCTACGCGCAATACCATGATGTTCGACCTTTCTCAATTTATCATCCTTAGGTAGGCATGCCTACTCTACCAACCAACCGATTGTGAATGTTGTCGTAATTTGGCCGCGCGAAGAAAGAAAGGGATGGATAATAAAGAGCGCGGGGCGTGCGACACGCGGAAGGAGAGAATTTCATTCCATACTCATTCATTTGTTACTGTTTGTGTTATAACCGGCGAACGCGTGCCATTTATGTAGTTGTAGTTGTTGTTTGTTTTGATTACTAAGTGTTGAAAAAAAGAAATTGCTGTGTTTAAGTTTAAGGTGCTGTATGAGCAATGGATAAACTAAAGTGCTTAGATTGTGGCGATCAATCGCTTTGTATAGACAAACTGCGGACGAATCCCTTCGGTACCTACCTAGGTTTTCGTATGTTAACAAGATAATTGTTTCATTTTCAAGACTTATAGGGTACTTCCCGCTGACCTAGAATCATGAAATTTGGCAAGAAGCAATCTCATGTAGCACAAGTAAAGGCTCCTTCCTGCAAACAGGCGCGACGCGCGACGCGAATCGCCCGCGACACAAAGGCACCGCTCGTTGCGCGACTTGCGGTGACTTTGTGTCGCGTGTCGCGTCGCGCTTGTGTGTACGAGCCTTAAAGGAAAAAATCCGAAAACCGTAAAGAATAATGGGCGTTTTGGTCGGTAGGTATGTCCAATAAAAACCACCTCATTATACAGGGTTATTGGTAAAAAATTAACAACCTCTTAAGAGGTCATTGTACTCATCATTATGAACAACTTTTACTATGAGACCAAACTTGAAATCGCGAAAAAAGAATCAGTTGTTCCCTACATTTTGACGAGTTATACGAACATAAATTAATGTAGGGAACAGCTTTTGGATTAAAATTATGCGTATAGTTGTCTGGTGTTCTGTGAGAGAAAGCATGGCAGGGAGTCCACTGTTCCATCATAGTTTCAAATTATATTATAGATAATACTAGAAGCGCCACGCAGCTTCACCCGCGTAAGTTTGGATTCCCTTGGAATATCGGGATAAAACTATTCTATGTCCTTACCCGGGACTCAAACTATCTCTATACCAAATTTCATCTAAATCGGTTCAGCGGTTTAAGCGTGAAGAAGTAATAACAGACAGACAGACAGACAGACACACTTTCCGCATTTATAATATTAGTATGGATTGTCGACGTAATTATTGACTCTATGGTAATTAATGTAATTGGTGTTGTACCGTTTTAATTAACTATAAATGAATAAATCATAAGCATACATTTTCATTATGAGCAGAAGGCTGTAAAATACCGGGATAAAGAGATATCAGACTTGCGAATACGTTTACAGGTACTTACCTGTAAACGTATTCGTTTATGACGCTAATGTTCTGCAGTTCTTAATAATATTAGTTATTGTCTCATAACATTGAGGGGGCTCATGGCTAAGTAATGACAGCCGCACGGATCGACCGATCAGGTTAAGCTGCGCTTGTCGCAGTTGCTCCCTGGATGGGTCACCATTTTTACATACCAAGACCCCTCCGTGCTGACATTCGAGGATCTTTGACAGTCGTTACGTGTCGACATGAGCCCGAAAGTCTGACAACCAGTCTTACCAAGGGGTATCGTATTACCCAAGAACTGGGTTGATTAGGTTAGATAGGCAGTTGCTCCATGTAAAATACTGGTATTCAGCTGCATCCGGTAAGACTGGAAATCGACCCCAACATATTTGGGAAAAGGCAGGCAGAAGATGATGACTCATACTTATAACCATAATAAATGTTTTTATTTAACAAGTTTTTTTTTGTACAGTCCAGTCAAAATATTGTTAACCACCTACCCTTATCACTTTGGTAAGCATACCATTTTTAGCAAAACAGGCAGCACATGGGCCCAGCATAAACCTGCTATAGATTTATTTTTCACAAAAGAATCATACTCGTACAATTATAAAATTTTATATAAGTATTTGTTTTGAAGCCCTAATAGATTGTCTGTCATATGTGAATATAATGCAGTTCCAATAATATTAAAACATTTATTACATACTGTATACGTGTCGAATTGATACAACTTATAACTAAACTAACAACTTATGAAAAAAATACGAGGGTACTTGTGATTTTTTTTTTTGATTTAGCTCATCAGTTATCGTAGTACTTTTACATCAGTTAAGACAAGTCGGTGTTGTGCAGACATTGCTTTTAAATCTTATGAAGCCCAGAAGTCGTAATTTTGGATTTGTAAGGTACATACATAATAGTATCAAGCTCCTAACACTATTGCATGACATAAAAAAGTAGTATTTAAAAAAGAGCGAATATCTTCTGAAGTATAGCTCACAGAAAGTCGAAATTTTGGATTTGTAAGGTACATAATAGTGTTGCGCGCTACAAATAATGCTTGATACATGGCGACATTAGTTACCACAAGCGCCATCTAGTATCGGGTAGCGGAACTAGTACCTTGGTACTAGGACCTTGACCCTACTTGACCTTTTTCTAAGTACTAGTAATTCCGAGAACTATCGACGTCGAGTCAGTCGGGACCGCTATGTACTCGAACATACTAGATGTTTATAGAATAGCTCTGTGGCACTATATAAAGCGGGTGCGAGCCGCGAGACATAGTTTCGATTAAGCGATAAGAGCGAGTACATCAAAGCGACATTCGAGTGCGACTTAAGAGTGATCAGTAAGTGCAATTGTGTTTCCTAATTAGTGTGTTTGACTTGTAATTAGTGTTGGTGAGTAAAGTGTCATTTTTTTGGTTACTAAATCGGCAGTTTTTACTGTCACGAACCCCAAGCTCGTAACAATTGGTGTCAGAAGCAAGGATTAAAATCATGCCGATTTTACCCAAAGACGACATGGAGGGTATTCGTACCCGGAGTCAACGCCAGCAAGAGACGGACCAGAGGCGATTCGGTGGAACAACGCCACAGAGGTCGGAAGGCCACCTACCGACCACGGAGGCCGGCCCGTCCACAACTGCTCCACCATCATCAGTACCAGATTTTGCTGCTCTGATGATGATGCTGCAGGAACAGGCTCGTCGACAGGAGGAACAAGCCCGCCGACAGGAGGAACAGGCTCGTCGGTTGGAGGAACAGCTCCAGCGGGACAAGGAAGAGCAGGCCCGCCGACAGGAGGAGCAGGCCCGCCGACAGGAGGAACAGGCTCGTCGGTTGGAGGAACAGCTCCAGCGGGATAAGGAGGAGCAGGCGCGCCGCCAGGAAGAGCAGATGCTCCTTATAAAGGACCTTCACGGTACCTTCGGGAAAGACATGAAGGAGGTGAAGGAAAAGGTTGCTCAACATGACAACCGTCTGTCGGAAGCCGAAACCCGAATCGACCAAGTGATTAATCGGGTTGACAACGTGATGGCTGACGTGAAGGAAACCGAGATGGCTGACGTGAAGGAAACCGTGATGGCTGACGTGAAGAAAACGCTGGATTACCTGAAACTGGGTGATGGAATCGCAGCTCCCGTACAGCTACAACACCTTCGCTACGTGGATTCAAAGTGCCACCGTTCGACGGAACTTCTTCCTGGTCGGCCTACAAAATCCAATTCGAGGCTGTCATGAAGGCGAACGGGTGGAATAAAAGTCAGGCCATGACTGCCCTCACTCTAGGCCTGCGCGACCAGGCCTTAACTGTTCTGGAAGCTCTCGGTAAGGAAGTGACTTACGAGCAGCTCCTGGAGGCATTGGAGACTCGGTATGGCGACGCTCACCTGGAACACGTGTTCCGTGCGCAGCTGAAGGATCGCGTGCAACGCATACCTGCAGCAGTGGGCCCTTGAAGTGGAAAAGCTGGTTCGTAAAGCTTACCAGTCCGTGCCTGCGCTTATTGATGGGAACCTGGTGCAGGCATTCATCGACGGCATCCGCGACCTTGAAGTTAGAGCTGCTGTAAGGCTCGGTCACCACGGAACGCTGTAGGACGCCTTAGCCCATGCACTGGAGGTTGAAGCGGTGCGGCAGGATCATCGTTCCCATCGCGTCAGGGAGGTTGCAGCGGCTACAGTTCGCGACCGCAATAAAGGATACAGCCCTAGGTGCTACGGCTGTGGTGAAAGGGGCCACCTTCGATCTAGTTGCCCTAAGTGAACTGTAGAAAGAGAAGACGGCCGATCTCCAGAGGGCAGTGCGGCTAACAGCACCGCCCAACACCAGAAGCAGGGAAACGAGTAATAGCCAGGACTGTGGGGCGGGTGCTGGATGATGTTCAAAGAGCCCCAAGGATTTCGATCACACAAACCCATGACGGGAACAGCCTAATCATCAAGGGCGAAGTCAACGGAACGCCGTGTAAGCTGACCATAGATACTGGAGCCTCTCGTACGGTCGTCAGTTCCCAACTTATAAGTCGGTTCCTCGGGGACTCCGCACACAACCGAGAACACATTAATTTGGTAACAGCCACCGGTCAGCGCATACCCGTCCGTGGAGAGAAGAAGATGGAGTTAAAGCTAGGCAACAGAATCTACCTGCATAATGTCATTGTGGCTGATATAATGGACGATTGCATCCTGGGCCTTGACTTTATGAGGAAGAATTGTTACGAGATCGACGTTAAGCAAGGTGTATTGAAATGTGGACAAGAGGAAGTTTTCGTGGAAGGGGCGTTACCAGGAAATGCGTACAGCCTTAAGAAGATTATTCTTCCGCCGAGATCGGAAACGATTGTGCCGGTTAGTCTTCCGCGGAATCCTGGGCGAACTCCTCGCTGTGTACTCGTGGAAAGGGTAGACAATAACCTTCCATGGAAAGTGGCAACGCTGGACCTGAAAAGTGGCTACTAGCAAGTTGAAATTGATCCCAAGGACAAGGAGAAAACTGCATTCTCGACAGGAAAGGGTCTGTAGCAATTTAAAGTTATGCCGTTTGGATTGTGCAATGCTCCGGCAACGTTTGAAAGGTTGATGGAACTTGTACTTAAAAAGGCAATGAATGGGTGTGGGACAGTGTACATGAGTCTGCGGTTCACAAGTTGAAGCAGGCGGTGAACAGCGCGCCAGTGTTGGCGCTGTACTCGAGCGACAAGCCGGTCGTGGTCACAGTGGATGCTAGCTCCACGGCTTTGGGCGCTGCGTTATTACAGGACGGCCGCCCGGTTGAGTTTTCTTCCCTCACGATTTCAGACACCCAAAAGCGATACGCGCAGATTAAAAAGGAAATGCTGGCGATCGTATTTGCAATGGAAAAGTACCATCAGTATGTGTATGGGAAGAAGGATGTGGTCGTAGAAACAGACCACAAGCCTCTGGAGGCCTTATTTAAAAAAGGTTTGGATGCAGTGCCGGTTCGGTTGCAAAGAATGATGTTGCGCGTGCAACGCTATGAGTTTACGGTGGTATACAAACCAGGGAAGTTTATGTATGTAGCCGATGCACTATCGAGAGCAGCCTTACCGGAACTCATGCACGACAGAGTGACATGTGAGGTGGAGGATCAGGCTTGCTTCCTTATAGCAAACGTATCGTTCAGCGATAGTAAACTCAGTATGGTCAGAGATGTCACACAGACGGATCAAGAATGCAAACTTATAAAATATCATATTCTACATGGGTGGCCCAGATATAAAAAGGATTTGAATGAAAAGATAAAAATGGATTGGGCATATAAAGAAGAATTACAGCTAGTCGACCGGGTGATCTTCAAAAATCATTTAGTGTACATACCACGTGACCTAAGAGGTGAAATGATGATATCGCGCGTACACGAAGGGCATCTAGGAATCGACCGCTGCAAACGTCGAGCGCGTGATGTCATGTTTTGGAGCGGGATGTCACGTGACGTGGAGCAGGCAGTGCGCACCTGCGCCACCTGCGCGGAGCACGCAGCGCGAAATACAATGTGTTTCAGAGGGGTGTGACCAAACTTGGGGGTGTGGTACAGGCCATCAAACTGAACAACTTTTTCCCGGGGACAAACACAGTAATCGTGAAAAAAAAATCAGTCGTCCCATACAAAACTTCAATACTTTCTTGACCAAATGTATGGGACGACTGATTTTTTTTTTCACGATTACTGTGTTTGTCCCCGGGAAAAAGTTGTTCAGTTTGATGGCCTGTACCACACCCCCAAGTTTGGTCACACCCCTCTGAAACACATTGTATAAGGGAGCCAATGATACCGCATTCAATTCCGGAATTACCTTGGAGATAGGTTGGCGCTGACTTATTCTCATGCGACCGAAAGAACTTCTTAATTATAGTGGATTATTTTTCAAATTATATCGAGATAAGCGCCTTAACAAATATTGGATCCCGAGCTGTTATTGCTGCGATGAAAGATCAGTATGCAAGACATGGGATTCCAAAGGAACTAATTACGGATAATGGTCCAGCTTTTAGTTCCAGGGAATTCAGAAAATTTACTGAAGATTGGTGTTTCACACATACAACATCATCGCCCAATTACGCACAGTCCAACGGACTGAGTGAAAGAGCTGAGAACAGTCAAAACAATAATTAAAAAATCACTAAGTACTGGTACGGATTATTATCTAGGGTTATTAAATTTTAGAACAACACCTAGGGATGGAATTAGTGCACCGTCGCAATTACTGATGGGTCGACGATTAAATACTCGCTTACCAGTACACACAGAAAGATTACTACCAGAACGTAACAATCATAAAGACTTTTTTATCACACCTGCTCTGAAAATACATACTAATTATACCAATTAGAGGGAAGAAACGCCTTTATCCCGCCCTTCAAATCCTTTCATCCCAAGGTATGGAAGTTTGTATGAAAATCCTTCCGACCCAAGGGTGGGAAGTATGTATGAAATTCCATTACATACCCGGTTTTTCTTTTTTTTTTAATTTGTCAGCAGTCATACTGCCAAGAGACTAACTGTCTACTAATTAAATTTTAAGTAAATTGTTACTGGCCACATACAGTTTTTTTTTTACCAGTTATCAACCTCCTTGGTGCATACAGAAAATTAAAAACGAAATTATTTTTGCATATAAAACGCGCGGAATCACGGAACAAGTGGCTGCATGACCTTATGATCTTAGCCTACTCCAGAAACGGGCGAATAAAAAATGGAAAAGCCCGCGCATTTTCGCAAAAACACATTTATCTTTGTGTTTTTTGTAAAAATATGGATACTTCGAGCGACAGTGATGATGTTATCCCTAACACACCGCCAGAACTATTAGAGACGGCCCAAGAAGTTGTTGATAATCTGTTGCCGTGTCTCAAAATATCAAGATACCCGGACAAAATGTAACATCTTAATAGCTGCACTTTTAATAATTGTACTTTTAACTAAATATAAACATTTCTATGCATTTATGTCCATAATTTTCCTCGTAGGTGTAATAAAAAGCACTATACATCCCTCAGGATAAAGTACAGTTCCATACCTCAAATGGTTTGCGCCCCTCGCAAGCTCGTGGCGCAAATGCCATAATCTCGGTATGGAACTGTCACTTTCTTCCCTCTGAAGTAATGTACTATAAAAACATAATTACAAAACGTGACAAGTCAAAAAAAGAAATATGATATGCATTCCCGAGAGTTACCGGTATTAAAGCCAGGCGAGAACGTAATTGTAACAGATGACAACAAGCGTCGGCGATATATGCAAGTGCAGGCACCAGCGCCGCAGCCACGATCATACTTCCTCACTGATAGCAGTGGTCGGAGATACCGCCGCAACAGACGCCACATCATGAAGGGTGCGAGCACAGGGGATACCATAGCTCATTCTGTTTCCACGCAAGGGAAGGAGGATAGTAGCAGTGAAGATAATGAGCGCACGAGTACGTATGGTCACGGTAATAATATGCATACAGTATGTCGTCTTCATACAAACGGACGAAACGCGGGCTATACCTACGCCACGGTAATAATATCCATACAGTATGTCGTCTTCATACAAACGGACGAAACGCGAGCTATACCTACGCGCCTCGACCACGGCATGCGCTCGGCATGCAGACAGTCGCGACTGTGCCGCAGTGACGAACGGACGGTGTGTTGTTTTTTTTTTAACAATAACCGCGCGACTTTTTCACTAAAAATAAGTTCAAGTACATATTTAATATGACGAGTAGGCTATATTGTGCTGTTTTTGGTTGCATGAATTCGTCAATAACGCATCCAGAGATAACTTTTTTTAGATTACCTGGAAACTCTGAAAGGTATAGACTATAAAATAATTTTACTTACTTGTAGGTAGGTACATAATGTGTGTCTTTTTAATGGATAAGTATTTCATTTTATCTCCCGAAAAAAAGATGTCTGGATTAATAAATGAAGTGAATAGAGTAAAGGAAAGTGATAAACACGAGTGAGGTAGGTAGTTATAGGCGGTTCATGAATCATTAAACGGTAGGTACGCTGGTGTTAAAACCTCGGGGCATGTGTGTTTTGTTAGTTTGTATAATTCCAAGTAAAGACGTGGTTTTTATTATTAATAATAGTTGTTTATTGTACTGTGTGTATGAATAATACTAGAAAAAAAAATGGTTGTCTGTAAAGTCGATTTACGGACGATAGTTTAACGTGACAACATCATAACAAAACATTAATGAAATGATTGCATACTTTTATGAATAAAATTTAATTATTTTTATTGAATTATTAATATTTTGTATGAATGAAGGAGAAGGAGGAAAGAAGGAGGAAAGAAAGGAGGAAGGAGTGAAATGAAATCTACAATTTAATTGATAAATTTGCTTTTATTTGCACTCATTAATTTAAATATGTTTATTACTTCAATGAACAGATTATTTTAATTATAATTTTTATATTATACATGTTTGCTATTTAACTTCTTCCAATCTGTGTTATTCTGTTAAGGATAGGACGATGATAGGAAAGATTAAAAAAACATTAATATACAAATTTTGAATTTTATTTGTAGTTCTTGAACGTTTGATTTAACTATAATAATAATTTAACATAATTTGTTTAAAAATACAGATGAACAAGTTTTTATAGAAATAAACTGTAATCAGATTAATGTTAAATAAATGGTTAATTCGAAATGACGAATTATTTTATTATTTATGTACACACAGTAAAATACAATAACAAAACTAAATGGAAACACAAAGTAGGCAAATGTAATTAAAATACTGGAGGCGGGCAGCCCTATCGCATGTTTACGTACCGCGCGGCTGTAGGCATTTATTTCAAGGTTACGGCCGAGATACGATACTGTATGTCTTTATTTATACTGTGGTATGGTGATGCGGAAGAGAGTATGAATGAGGGGCTGAGCGACAACGATAGGGTTGTGACTAGGTCGGCTAGTTCTTCTCCTGATTCTGTAGTAGTGCAGCCAACCCGAGCTGCTTCGCGAAGGGCACGTGAAAAACTTGCAATGTTTTTTAAAAAGTAATTAACACCCTTATATGAATATGTTAGAATAGTTTGTTAATTATAAGAACAATCGTTACTTAATTAATGATTAACCGGTAACGGAAGATGCTACGGATGATATTGTGCCTGTATATAGCTTATATTGTACCTTTATGTTTTCATATTGTTGTGGTGGGAATTTTAATTAGTTTACGGTTTTTCATAAAAGGGGAAGATGTTGTATGTAGGTAATTATCATACATTGAGGGTAGCCTCATAATAATATAATATACCGCATACCGTCAGTTGAATAAATTAGTCATTATCTAGCAAGATCGTGTTTCACTTCAGTAGGTGCATACAACTGTATAACGGATACCGTACATCAGTGCCTCAAGCTTTTAAAATTTATATATTATTTTAAAATTACACATTTTTTTCTTTTTAGTTCGCGTTATTCTTTCTTTTTTAGGTTAAGTTTTTATTTAAATAAAAACTTGTTTCTAAAAACTTTTTTTATTTTCATTTTATTTTTTACTTTTTAGTCTTAAAGATTTATTATTATCATTTTTTTACTATTATTTATTTACACTATTTTATTGATTTACACCATTTAAGTACATTATTTATACCACTGGTGTTATTTAGTTCCTATTTAAACAGGTTGAAATTGAAAACATGCGACAAACCGAAATGGGAGATTGTTTTCATCATTATGAACAACTTTTACCAAGGGACAAAAGATGTAATCGCGTAAAAAAATCAGCTGTTCCCTATATTTTGACGAGTTGATACCCATATTAAGGGGATTGAAAAAAAACGTAATCCGCCATCTTGGAGCGGCTGCCATATTAAATTTAGTATAATTTTACAAACTTTATCGTTTTCTATTCCTCAAGCCCTTTCATTTGATACCCATATTAATTATTAAGGGGATTGAAAAAATGTAAGCCGCCATCTTAGAGCGGCGCACTGTGGAAAATCGTAGAACAACTGCTGATTAAAAATGGTTATTGTCAATGTCGCTACTGGCAGGCATTTTTTATTTTACTCGATAGTTTGAAGACCAAACTAAACTATAATATCTAAAAATTATACATATTAAGTATATGAAATGATTTTTTTACAACACCACAAACTTTATAGTTTTGACGGACGTCCATGTTAAGCCCGTTCACTTCATCCCTTTCAAATTGATTTTATTGTTATACGTTACAGGAAAAGGTATAATGTTTTATATATTTTTAGAAACCTCGTCTTTTGAAGAATATGAAACAACTAATATGTATTTAATATTATGTAAACGTTTAGGTACCTTAAAATAATTGCAAAATAAAATATGGAGAAAAAAATGATTTTTTAAAGTTCATGGAGACTTTTGACAGTTGCCCACGTTTACCCCTGCTTTACATTTAATGTTGATTTGTAGCCTAGCTATCGATAAACATAATCAATTAAAAAAAACCTGCGGATATTTGCGATTTTCGGAGTAATTAGTAAAAATGTCATAAAAGTCAGAAAACGGAAAACCACTCGCTATCTATTGCGGTTTGGAATGTTGCTGTTTTGTTTGCGGTAAGTTTTGTAATTTATCATTGATATTAGGGCGTTTATCTTTTTTGCACTCTGAAGACGTTACAACGTTCTCCACACCATCTACTTCTTCTGGAAAACGTGGGAGACCGTGCGTATCTTATCTAGACTTGTCAGAATCCAGTAAAAGAAGAAAAAATACAATGTTCCTTAATGAATATGGATTTGAACACGTCTATAATGCATATCTTCAAGGGTTACTTTCGATAGGAGAAGGAACAGAAGCTAAACTTGTGGAAACATTAAGGCTTGCTGACAGTGAAAATAAGACCTATTCTCGAGTCTCATAGAAGACGCAAGGCAGACAAAAATGTTAACGGATGAAGAAGCATTGAGCGTATTTATTGACTTGGATTTAACTAAAGCACAATATTTGTACTTGAGAAATGTAACCAACGAACAAAAATGTTTTATGTTTCCACCATATTACAAAGTGCAAGAAGTTAAAACTACTTTCTATCCACCATCTTCAGCTATAGAAATTATAGACACAAGTGCAAAAATAGTAAGATTTCAAGATTTATTAGATCACACTGCAGCTAGAATATTGACAATAGATTCAGTGTATAGGAATGGTTTGAATAACTTACTTCTATACAGTAAATGGAGCTGTGATGGCATATCCGGTCAAAGCCAGTACAAACAGAAACTGCCAGAAGAGTCTGAACTAATTTCTGATGCAAATTTATTTATCACTTCTTTGGTGCCTATAAAGTTAATTAACGAGCTAACAGGTGATGTTGTCTGGCAAAATCCGGTACCTTCATCTGTTCGTTTTTGCAGGCCTATAATAGAATTTTGCAAAGAAACTCCCGAGAAAACTAAAGCTGTTGTGGATGAAATAAAAGGTCAAATAAATTCTTTGGGTCCATCATTAATTAACAAAGAAGGTGAGGGAGTGCAAGTGAAGCATGATCTCTTTCTTACAATCATATATGGCAAAGTAGCTCAGGTATTAACAGATACGCCTTCGGGTTCCACATGTACAATATGTGGAGCTATACTCCACGCCAAATGAACGATTTGACTAAAGTGACTGCTAGGCCTGAAAATGAAGATTCTTATAAATACGGACTGTCTACTTTGCACGCTTGGATTCGTTGTATGGAAATGATTTTACATATTTCCTATAATCTGTCTTTCCAAACATGGTCAGTCACAAGCGAAGAAAAGAAACGACTAAAGCAAGAGAAGAAAACCCTGGTACAAAGGTGTTTCCGTGAAGAGCTAGGACTGATCATCGACAAACCAAGACAAGTAAGTGGTAATTCTAATGCCGCTAATACTGCCAGAAGATTTTTTCATATTGCAAGCTCTGCCCTGATAACAAAGAATGCAGTAATCGACATTTTTGGGATTTTTACTTTTTGCAAGAAATGGGATCCCAAGGAGTTTATTAACATGTAAAAAAATATATTTCATATAAAAAGTTCCCGGAAGTATGCTTTTTAGCTAACGATTTTCGCAGTACTTACATGAAAACTATATCAATGATAAGAAAAAGCGCAGTATTAAACATATGCTAAAGAAGAATGCAGTATTTGTTGGAATGCCCTAAAATAAAGTGCAGTAATAGCCATTACTGTAACATTTTATTTTAGTATCTATAGACCAGTTGCTAAGCCAAAACGCAGTACTCCACATTACTGCATTTGTGTGTAGTAAAAGATCGCGAGATCGTTACCGTACGATACAGTGCCGCGTTTTGTTGAAGCAAATCAGTGCGTCGTCATCGTTCGGCGAAGTGAGACGTGCGGCACGTGTGCTGATCCCGCGCGCTGTTGTTTTTTAATGGAACGAAATTTTGGTAAGTTTTTATAATTATAGTCTGCTTTTATATATAGTGTATTATAGAGCATCAGGACCTTGAAATAAAAAAGCTATCATCTGACGCGGCAGTCAGATTTTGGTTTTATTATAACCTATAAATACAGGGAAAAGATACATTTTAGTATCTAACATTATCGCTAAGGGTTAATATCTATCATATAGAAGTATAATTTAATTGTAGGAATAAAATCTTAAAATAAAACTTACAACGACAACTAAATACATACTCTGCAACTTTGTTTACATACTCGTATACCTACAGGATAACTAAAGTTACATAACTGATAGAATTATTAAGAACATCGTAATATGAAGGTACTTAATATTTCTAACAGATAGGTAAAGTTAGCTATCTGATATGTAGGTATTTCATATTTTTAACAGAAAGGTAGGTAACTTTAGGTATCTATAGACAAATCTAGTTCCGATTAGGTAGTTAGTTTATAGTAGATTTTAGGTATTAGTATACGTATATTTCGTGACGTGTTTCGATTTGTTACGTGTTTTTTTTGTTTTTTTTTCCTGCTTAATGTACATTTATTATTTATGTATTTCAGAACATTGTCTTCATAATGTCTGTCAAAAATTCCCGCGGAAGAAGCATGTTAGACATGGTGCTGGGTAAATCGGATCGTCAAACAGAACCTTCTATTTCTACAGAATTTAATTCAAACCAGGGAGATGAATCATTTAGTCTGTTATGTGATGAAACGTTACCAAGTTCTTTGATGGATATATCATTAACAGATCTAACATTTGAAACCAAAGAACCCTGTGAAATGATTCCTATTGCATCTAGTTCAATGATTTTGACAAACGAAGAGCCCCAAGATAACAATTTGTATCATGACACACCTACAACTGAATCCAGTCATGTTGTAAATATGGAGTCCGAAAATAATATAGAACAAGTTACTTCACAGGAAAAAACTAAATCAGGCAAACCAAGAATGAGACGCAAATTTGTGGAATCGTTAGAAACAAGATTAAAAGAGAAGAAAAAGAGAAAACTAGATAAAATGACGGTAAAACCTGGTTGCAACGAAACCTGTACAAAGAAATGCATGTCTTCTTTTACGGAATTAGAACGCATATGCATAAATGAAACATTTTGGAAGTTAAATTATGAAGCACAGGGTTTATATGTAAAGTCGTTGGTTACTGAAAAAGAAGTACAAAGACGTATTAAAGATAGCCAGATGATGCGGACGCACACGTATACATATTTTTTTGAAACAGACAATAAGAAGAAGGAAGTTTGTAAAATATTCTTTCTCACGACTCTGGGATACCACAAAAATAATGATAGACGTGTGCTTGACATTTTGAAAAAGCTTCCTGAAGCTCAAGGGGATCGACGCGGGAAACATGGTAATTCAAAACAATTGGACAGAGAAACGATCAAACAGCATATCGAGAGTTTTAAACCAGCCATTGCACATTATAGGCGTGCACATGCCCCAAATAGAAGATATCTTCCAAGTGATTTGACTGCAACCATGATGCATACAGATTTTATGGAGAAGAATCCAAATTTTAAGGTATCTTATGATCTCTACAGGAAAATCTTAAAAAAAGATATGAACATATCTTTTGCCCAGTTAGGTAATGAAGAGTGCGAACAATGTGAAACTTTCAAATTACATCAAATTTCATGCAAAAATACAGAACATTGTACTGATTGTACTATATACCAGATCCATCGAGAAAAATTTGAAAAAGCACGAACTTATTACCAACAAGATGTAATACAATCTATGAATAGCTCAGGATCTTCAAAATGTTACTACTCTGCTGATTTGCAAAAGGTCATTATGTTACCCAGACTAGACATGTTTAAAGTTGTAATGTTTTGTCCGAGACTTATAGCGTTTAACGAAAGTTTTGTGCCTTTGGGCTCTAGTAAAGAAAAACCTTTCGCAGCGGTTTGGCATGAAGCAGTATCTGGCAGAAAACAGGAAGACATTATTAGTACATACAGATCTTTTTTCGAAAGTAAACGTGATTGCGATGAAATCATTGTTTGGACAGACAACTGCACTAGCCAAAACAAAAATTGGGCATTTTTCACTTTTCTGGTACAGATTATAAATAGCCAATTAATTAGAGCAACTAAAATCACAATAAAATATTTCGAACCTGGGCATACATTTATGTCTGCAGATAATTTCCATCATCAGGTCGAAAACCAGCTCCAAAAAGCAAAGAAAGTATATGATTTTTCGGATTTTATAGATTGTGTACAGCTAGCAAACTCGGGAAAAGTTAATGTTAAACCTATGGAAATAAGTGATTTCTACAAATACAAAGATCACTCTTCACAATATAAACTGAAAAAATGTGAAGAGAGAACATATTTAAAAGATATTGTTTGTGTCGAGGTACTAAGAAACAGCATGAAACTATTTGCTAGGACGAGCCATGATGACAACAATATGATAGAAATAGATTTTCTGAAAACCAAACTAATAAAACAATCTGCAATACCGGAAGCAGAGAGAAACCAGAACGCACGGGGAATAACTCAAGAGAGGAAGACTGGTATAATAAGAAAACTAGGTGATATAATACCTCCTAATAGACTGTTATTTTGGGAAAACCTCCCTGTTAACGATGAGTCTGTAGATCTCACTGAAACTAGAGAGCCTCAAGAATAATTATATTTTTTACTCTTCCATAAGATTTATTGTTTTTATAGGAGTTATGTTTTTTATGTTCATAATATTAGTTTTTTATGGGTATTGATTACCTAAATTTTATTTTAATGTTTGGATTAAGAATATGCCTTTATGTAACGATGAGCCTACTTCTGTGATAATTAAATAATAGTACATAGTCTCATTATGTAGGACAAAATGTAGTCTATTTTAAGATAAACACATTTTTTATTATTATTATGTCCTAAAAGACTGTTAAATATATGATTAGGAGTGAAGTAATTAAAAAAAGATATGTAATTTGTTATGAGAATGTATAACTATTATTTTCAAGTTATATGTGTATCTGATATCCATTTCATGATATACCTAGTTTACGTACGTATTTACCTACCAAATTGTTTGCTTTTAAGTTATCCAAGACTGAATACTATTAGAACTAGGATTGAAGCAGTCTTATTTACTTTATATATTGAGAAAACGCTTACAATTAAGCAGGTAATATAGAAAATATTGTTGCTACTTAGAGATTAATCTAATATTGTTCCTACTATTAAATAAATATATGTCAGTCTAACTGATGTTAATATGAATGTTGTCTTAATAAAGCTTAATTTTCTTCTACAAATTGTTTAATTTTAATATCCCCGCAATCGGTTTAAACCATAGAGCAAACTTTTAAAATCCTTGTAAGAGGATATTAGGTATACATCTACTTAGCCCCGGACATTAAAAAGCGGTATTTAATACTTAGCAATAATGCAGTAATCAACATGCGCTAGACCATAATGCAGTAATGAGCGCAATTGCTGCATTTAATCTTAGTATCCTGTGGTTTCCACAAGGCCTGATGCTAAAGCTAAACGCAATAATACGCATTATTAATGGAAATACAAATTTATGAAATATAAGATAATTATCTTTGAAAAGCTTTTATTTTTTCCTATTTTACTGATATATTTGAATGGCTATAAAATACATACATCTTCCTCAAATATGTAAAAATGTCTTTCCCGCGTTTATCTCGAAACCGCCATTTTGCGATTACTGCATTCTTCGTTATCACGGCAGAGCTGCTCTGCTGAAATTACAGGAGTGGATATAAATTTGATTAAACGACTGTACATAATTCTGCAAGCTCTTTCATCGGGTGTAATGATAAATGCTGAAAAATTTGGCAGTTATGCTATGGAGACTGCCAGGATCTATGTGCGCAATTATGAATGGTATTACATGCCATCTTCAGTTCACAAAATTTTGATTCATGGAGAAAGTGTCATAAAGCATTTTGCAGCACTTCCTATTGGTCAACTTTCGGAAGATGCGCAAGAATCTCGTAATAAGGATTATAAAAAAATTCGTCTACATCATGCTAGAAAATGCTCAAGATCCGCTACAAACGAAGATGTATTTCATACTCTTCTTTATACTCCAGCAGTGCGATTCTGTATCCATCTCACCGTGAAAACTTAGGTGAAGTGAGCGTGGAGTGAACTGTCAGTGTCATCTTACCAGATACTAGGGATTGACCAAGCATACATTTACAATCATAATCGAGATTTTAATAATATTTTTTCAGCCTAATCCTATTGATATTTTTATATAATTCAAAGCTAGTATTTTAGTGGTCAAAACATTAATATTTTGTGGGGTTTTACTTACAATAAAATAGCAAAACAGAAGCGCAGTCAGAATCTCAATACTGTTTTTTTTTTCCCCTAGTCTAGTAAGTCCTTATATAGACTGAGGCACGAGCGCGTCACGCACGAACAGTAAATAAAATTAAAACATTCAAGTTTATGACAGCTAGACTGATGAAAATACGCATCGACATTGTTTGGTTATTATGAGCAATTGTAGATCGAGTCTAGTAAAGACTGCGATGATGTTCAGCGTTGTTATAAACCCAAATCTATTGAATTAGAAGAGATAACCGAGTGTGTCAAGTCATCGAGTGCTAACGGATGCCTAGCTGACGGACCATAGAATGTAATCCCACGTAGTTTGTGTGGCGTGATCACTTCACCCGATTCACGACACTAAATGTCGTAAATCGGGTGAAGTGAAGGTGAAGTGATAAGATCACGCCGCGCTTGCGCGTTAATCACTGTCATTATCACATTGCAGATTGCGTGATCACTTCACCTTCACTTCACCCGATTCACGACATTTAATGTCGTGAATCGGGTGGAGTGAAGGTGAAGTGATAAGATCACGCCGCGCTTGCGCGTTAGTCACTCATTATCACATTAGAGATTTGTTTTTACATATTTAACTTGTAAGGCGTCATGTATAAGAACATTAGGAAAATGCAATACCAATGTTTGAATAAGTGCAAATATTTTATCGCTCATCGCGCGCCCGTGTTCACTGCACCTCGCCGAAGTGATGTTACGACAAACTCGTGAAGTGATAAGATCACGAGATATTCAAGTGAATATAGTTTTAAATTGACTCTCAGCTGCCATAATGGTGATTTATCTAAATCGTAACGCAAATTAATTATTTATGTGAGCGCTGTGTGCGATGATGGCATAATTCGGAATAAGCCATATTTCACGCGCAAGCGCGTTAGGTGTCCGCTGCGTGCCCTCCACGCCACTCAGCTCACAGACGCGCTCGACCACGGGCATTTCATTGTTCTATATTCTTTGTAAATTATGGTATTACACCTATTTTAATACAGTCCACTACTTTTATTATAAAGTCCCGATTGAGCCCATTCATTAGGTATCAAACTAAGGTTTTTTTTTATTTCGATTATTGAGTTCAGAGACATTTTTTTTTGTTCCTTGTGGAACAGGCTAGGGTCAGGGACCATGCTGCCTAGTCATCAGTTAGTTCATATATTTTTAAATAAATTCAGGTAAATTCATCAGTTGGATATTAATCTTTAAGTAAGTAAATCCAAATTAAGTCATCGGTTTCTTATTTTTCCTAAGTAAATAATTAGTTCCTATTTATTTTAACCCTTTAAGATATTTTGAAGTCCTAAATCCAACCATGTTTGTACATTTAAAAAGTCAGTGTGTGCCTAAATTTTGTTTTCAACAATTAACCAGATTTTGTATTAACTAGTTACAGACTACTTATTCCTATAACACGTGCAAATACATATATTAATACTGCAGTATACCTACTTAGGTATTATATTTTTGATGCTAGTAACCCTTAAATGAAGAAGTGGTTGGTGTCAACCCTGAAGTGTATGTATGGTCCCTAATAGTGCATAACGTAGTAAGTACACTCCTTTAGAATATAAGTAAGCAGTTTACATCAACGCGCATTGTAACATAAATTCACTAGATATTTATTAAAGTACATTCTATCAAGCTGGTTGTCTAATTCTAACGACCCTTGAACCCCCAAAAGGACATTGCTCGTCGTCCATACATAATTGGCCTAAGATCCAACAGGGAGGTGTATTTACTTTTTGGGTTTCAGATAATTTATATATTCGATTGAACTTAAATTAAAACAACGGACACTTCTAAGAATTCGGAAAAAAATCAAAACACTTTCGGATTTTGAGGTTATAATTACGTCAATAAAAACATTCGGTATGTAGCAATAACAGAATGCGCGCGCCAAGTGACATTACTACCAAATGTCTAATGTCATCTGTCAATTCATCAATTGTCAGTGTCATTATTGCTCGTTTCAAACAGCGCTCAATCGAGTTTTTTGATAAGCCGTATTATGATTCCGCGACATCATAGCGGACGTTTGTAACTAAAAACCATTATCATATATCAAGCGTTGAGAATACGGACGCTTGTCTGTGTCAAACTCTTATTAAGAGTGTTGTTAAAAAGACTTGGCTGTATGAGCTATAATACCTTTGCCTATTAAAAACCTCAAATTGAACCAAAAAATAATAACACCGATGATTATGACGGAAGTGAACAAGTGAATACTTTTTAAAATATTTTCGAAATTAAGAAGTGTCCGTTCTATTGAAATATTTGTAATGTATATTATTAGAAGAACTAGTAATTATAGTAAATGTTTCATGCGTGTTGATTCATAGGCCATTTTTTACAATGTCCCCCAACATTTCATGGCGACCCTGCCTTAGAGTCTGCCAAGGGGCAGATTAAGCAAAGTTTTCGTTGAGCGATTTTCAAAATGTGTAACTCTAAAGTAGAAAAAGACGAGGTATTCGTCAATCAAAACGCGGCTGGTGGAGGTGTTGACGCCGAGGTGATGTTGCCATGGTTACGAGATTCGAGTGGAGTGATATATGGTACATTCCGAATTGCACTGTAATCGACTACAGCGTGCTTACACCTTGACCCCAATTCTGCTGTATGGTTTTTATCGATTATTCCCCGCATAATCTTACCACGCCGTACGGTTGTCAAGCGTGGTATTTTGACAGTTCAAACCGGTTTCGGTCATGGTGTTATAGAGAATACGTTAATAGCAGATGTAGTGATTAGGTTATTAAGGAATTGACGTGGTTTCGAAGTAACGAATCATTAAGTGGTCATAGTGAATTAGGGCCCTTTTCTGAATTAACGTGAACGCGATAACGATGTCCCGTGAATCGACATATATGAAGTCATGGCATGTGCCATCTTGCGATAACGCCGACTACCGACCATGCCCTAAATTAATAATTATCACCGATCTTTAAACTAACGTGGCATTTTCGAAATTGTGCTTCTGGCTATAGTCGCCACCTTACCAAAGAAGAAGAAATTCGTGGTGTATACACAAATAAATACTATAATCCAACCATGAGTAACTATTCAAGTGAATAGGTATATTAGTGACTCTCAGCTGCCATAGTGGTGATTTATCTAAATCGGAAAGCAAATTATTCATGTGAGCGATGATGACTTAATTCGGAATGAGCCATATTTCACGCCGCGCAAGCGCGTTAGGCGCTGGCGCTGTCTGGCTATATAAGGACTTACTAGTCTAGGGAAAAAAGAGTTTCCCGACTCTGACCTCTGAGTTTGTTTCGGCATTTCTTCTCAGAGTAGTCAATTAGGAAATGCCGGCCCCATCGTTCGTTAAATAATCAAAATTAGATCCAGCCTGTCCCAACTTGCTGCCCTACCCCCAGCGACGCCCTAAGCTGAGGCTCGTACCCCACAGGGGGTGCCCTTAGCGTGTAGTCGCTTAGTTTATTTAGTTAGTTTTAAGCCCCTGGCTGGAGGCTTTGAGTTTTCTCAAGGCAGCCGCAGGATTGTCCGGTTAAGTAGTCACGACCTCTCAAGGTCAACTACGAGATGCCATTTATAAAAAAAAAAAAAAAAAAACAAGGTTCAGATTCTGACTGCGCTTCTGTTTTGCTATTTTATTGTAAGTAAAACCCCACAAAATATTAATGTTTTGACCACTAAAATACTAGCTTTGAATTATATAAAAATATCAATAGGATTAGCATTAAAAAATATTATTAAAATCTCTTTTATGATTGTAAATGTTAGCTTGGTCAATCCCTAGCATCAGTAGGATGACACTGACAGCTCACTCCACGCAAGTATTCACGGTGAGATTTTTACAGAATCGACATGCAGATCCTTACATAACCAGCATTAGAACACCGTATACTAAAACGTGAAGGAACTTGATGAAGACACCTTAGATCTTTTGAAAGTGAACGAATTAATTTTAGATCCCGATGTTCATCACATTTAAATTTAAATAACATAACATTTAGTAAACATTACAATTAATTAATTAATCTGTGTTCGATTTTAATCACTTAGTTTTTATTATTTAAATTGATTTTTGTTTTAAATTCAGTCATAATAAATTACATTCCATTTGAAGCCATATTCTATATTTGTGCAAAATTTTAGAACATAATATTCAGAAATAAAAAAGTTATTGATTTTTAATCAGAAACAGACCTTTATTTTCCATAGTGCGGCGGCCCTATTGAATTTAGTGTGATGTTATTTACTTTATAGTTTTCGACTGTTCAAGCTCTTTCATTTGATACCCATGTTAAAGGGATTGAAAAAATATATAATCCGCCATCTTGGAGCGGCGGCCATATTGAATTTAGTCTGATGTTATTATCTTTATCGTTTTCTACTCTTCAAGCCCTTTCATTTGATACCCATAGAAAGGCCAGGATCTTCGAGCGTAGTAGGCATTTAGCGTTACCTCCGTCCTCGCGTGGCAAATGCCGCGAACGCGCAGTTCGAATGAACTCGCTGACCCCTGTCACGGTTATTTTTACAAGTAATAGTATTGTGAATCGGCCCTATTCTTAAAATATAGGGCTGCTCGTCTACAGTATTTTAATTTCATCATCCTACTTTTGTTTATTTCTAGTTTTGTGATTGTAAATATTATATTTTTAACCGACTTCAAAAAAGGCGGAGGTTCTCAATTCGGATATTTCAATTTTTTATGTATGTTAGGGCTCCATCGTAAATAGACAGATTTGCAATTTTTTTTGAAGTGAAAACTTCTTTAGCGGCGCTGTGTACTTTTTTTGGAATGGGTAAAAACTTCTAAATTCGCGTCAGGTCACGTGACCCTGATCGAAAATTCGTAAGACGTGACGCGCGTTGTTGAGGACAGCGCCATCTATGCACATCGGGAAGAACTACGAGGGCCTCGCGTACTAACTACGTAGGCCTCGCGTACTAACTACGTAGTTCATCCAACAACGACGAGATGGCGCTGAACCACGGATATATAACTGACGACGAGCAAATCTGAATAAATTCCTTTCACGAGAAGAATAAACCAGTCACTTTGGTCATCATACCTGATTTGCAAAAAACGCTATAAAATAAGGAACACACCTTAACACGCGTGTTTTGTTTATAAGACGATTCACAAAATACACTCGTAATTGTTCAAGTTTTCACTTCTGTCGGCACTACCGGAGTGCCAGTGTTTTTTTTTTTGAAGTGAAAACTTCTTTAGCATCGTTGTGATTTGAAAATTTTATGAAACGAAAAAGCAGTTCAGTAAAAAGAGACATAAGATTTAACATGGGAGAAAATGAGATAGGAAGCATTATACAGTGTTTTTGTTTTTTATTATTACAAATGACATCACATTTAATCCTATGCTACTAATTTGTGATGATGATGATGAGGATGATGGTGATGGTGATGGCGATGGCAATGGCGATAGTGATGGCGATGGTGATGGTGATGGCGATGGCGATGGCGATAATGATGATGGAGATGGTGATGGCGATGGCTATGATTATGATGATGATGGCGATGGCGATGGTGATGGCGATGGTGATGGCGATGGCGATGGTGATGGCGATGGTGATGGCGATGGCGATGGTGATGGTGATGGATGGATGGATGGATGGATGGATGGATGGGTGGATGGATGTTCTTTAGCATCGTTGTGATTTAAAAGTTTATGAATCGAAAAAGCGACAGTAAAAAAAGACATGTAAATTCATAAGATTTAATGTGGGAGAAAAGGAGATAGGAAGCATTATACAGTGTTTTTGAAGGTTTTACTTCTACTACGTGTGAATTGCACACATGTTGTTTTTTTTTTTGTAAAGATCTGATGACTTTCGGAGACCAACAACGGAACTCTTCAATAAATGCCAGAAAATCAACCGCGATTGCTGCTATAGCATATGTACGAGTATGCATTGTTTACGCAATCACACAACATAACATCACGCCTGTACCCTTTAAAGGCTTAGGCAGATGTGTTCAATAGCTTTCCGTCACTAATATTCACATAGCAAGTAATGATATATGAATTTGTTTGATGTAGGTAGGTACAACTAAAAAGTGAAAAAAAAATAAAAAAAAATAAACAACCGACTTCCAAAAAAAAAACACTGCAACGTGAAAAATAACTTTAATTTCGAAAGACGGTGTCAAAAAACGAAAATATTTATTTTTCAAGTTGTAGTGTTTTTTTTTTGAGTCGGTTGTTTTTTTTGTAAAACAGTTTTTTGGTTGCTTGAATTCGTCAATAAGTTTTTTTAATTAAATCTACTAATCAAAAACACCACAATACGTATTTTTATTGAACTCTTCCTATTTCATTCACAACGAATTTCATATTTTTAAATAAAAAAAAAAACAGCATGTGTGCAATTCACACGTGGTAGAAGTGAAACCTTCAAAAACACTGTATAATGCTTCCTATTTCATTTTCTCCCACGTTAAATCTTATGAATTTACATGTCTCTTTTTACTGTCGCTTTTTCGTTTCATAAACTTTCAAATCACAACGATGCTGAAGAACATCCATCCATCCATCCATCCATCCATCCATCCATCCATCCATCCATACATCCATCACCATCACCATCACCATCGCCATCGCCATCGCCATCGCCATCACCATCGCCATCGCCATCGCCATCACCATCGCCATCACCATCGCCATTTCCATCGCCATCGCCATCACCATCATCATCATCATCATCGCCATCGCCATCGCCATCACCATCGCCATTACCATTGCCATAACCATCGCCACCGCCATCACCATCACCATCATCATCATCGCCATCGCCATCACCTTCGCTATCACCATCACCATCACCATCGCCATCACCATCACCATCACAATCGTCATCACCGTCGCCATCACCATTGTCATCACCATCGCCATCGCCATCATCATCATCGCCATCACCATCACCATCGCCATCACCATCGCCATCGCCATCGCCATCACCATCGCCATCGCCATCACCATCACCATCATCATCATCATCACAAATTAGTAGCATAGGATTAAATGTGATGTCATTTGTAATAATAAAAAACAAAAACACTGTATAATGCTTCCTATCTCATTTTCTCCCACGTTAAATCTTATGTCTCTTTTTACTGTTGATTTTTCGTTTCATAAAATTTTCAAATCACAATGATGCTAAAGAAGTTTTCACTTCAAAAAAATATAATATTTTACCTATACAATCACAAAACTAGAAATTCAAACTCAAAAAACTCAAATTTTGCAATTGAATATAAACCTTATTCCGTTGTAGTAAAGTTGAAAATCTATTACATATACATACGATAATTGAAAATTTATGGTACCGACCTGCTACTGCTAGTACTGTGACGAAAGCAAGAGAACCTATACAACTACAATATTATTCTGTCGCGTCGTCTTATAAGTGGGTAGTTATAAATACGTAGAAAAATAATAATCAAACTTACCTAGGTACCTTATTTTTTTTAAGCTTTGCAGTTCAATGCTGAACATTTTTTTTCTTTCTTCTATTTTTATTCCCCATAATTTAATCTTAATATCACTATATATTACAACTACATATATTATAACAAACTAATATTTAATTTAATTATTAATTAAATAAATCACAAACTATAGTTTTGTATAATTTAGAAGCATTTTTAAAAGTTTGTAAATGTAAGAACCATGTTTCCGTTTATTATGATTTTCTTGATGTTGACTTAAAAGAGCATGGCAGTTGAGAACGTGTCATGCTCACTTAAATGTCTCATCGATGGTGGCGCGTGTATTGGATCATTCGGTTCCCTACAAAATGGTTGAGCTAGATGGTGCTGATCCACGCGTCATGTTCGTGAACGGGCGCCGCGTAGTCCTACTTCTAAAGTGCATAGGCCCTAGAGAGGGCCTGCTACGGTACCAGCAGGACACGTTCCCTATACTCAAGCATGTTCGGTTGAGACTGGTCATCTCTTAACTGCCAAGGCTTATTTTTAATCTTATATTTTGAAATGTTTCTTCTATTGTGTCTTTTTTTTTACATTGTTCTCACACATAGAAGCAACAATAATAATGTATCCAGGATTTTGTAATATCTTGATTTAAAAGAGTGTCCATGGAGTTTCTTGCCCGTTCTTCTCCATAGAGATCTACGTTTTGGAATGGGCGATTAGCTTCAACTTTCTGACTAACTGACAGACTATTTAAATTTTGACAATTCAAAAGTGCCTGTACAAGGTTTAATTGCAATAAATGCTTTGAGTTTGAGTTTAATACTAGAACCTAAACAATATTTACAGACTGATTTTTGACACTAATACACAAACACGGAAATTAACAATAATGTAACGTATATTTCGAATTCGATCGATTAGCGGGAACGCGGCGAGCCAGCAAAAGCGACACAGGTCCTACCTCGGTAACGCCCGGCGGGCTACTGAAGTGAAGCGCGCAGGCCGCCTTTTTAGATTATATCTTGTTAAGACAATAAAAATCTGTTTTGAGAAAAATTAACCATAGAATGTTCTTCTATACATCATTGCCTATTTTTTGATATATTTTTTTGCGAGTAAAAGTTAAGTCTACTTCAAATACGACTTGAAAAACTATTAAAAACTTCGCTGTTTTCGATTTGTTTGCGATTTTTTATGATCGAGTGAAGTTGTAAATATCGTGTTTTGAACCATAGAATAATCAAGAATGTTAGTTAAACTATGCCACATATTTTTTTCAGATTAAAACAAAGAATATTTGATTGTTTAATGTTGAATCAAAAATAGGTCGATTCCGAGATTTCCGAGAGTCCTGGGGGCTTACTCTCCAAACTAATTTTAATTCCAATGAGATGCCAATATGATTCCAATGTTAATTTTACAGTCACGTGATTCGGTACTCTTGAAAACAATATTGTCAAAAATTACCCCACGCCAAGCCCGAACCCAATTCCACTTAGTTCTCCAAAATGGATACCCAATCTAAAAATCATTTGGCGCTAGCATCGAACTCAAGAGTACGAAACGTCACAATTCCAATGTCGATCTATCGGAATTAAATTGAAGAGTAAGCACCCTGGCCTTAAGGGGGTTGAGAAAATATATGTAGGTAATCCGCCATCTTGGAGCGGCGGCCATATTGAAATTATTACAATATTGAGTATTGCACATTGTATTGTTACCAAAAGTAAAGGTGTATGCAAAATTTCAGCTCAATCGGATACCAACAAATGGTCGAAAAATGGTTTGCAAATTTTGACGGACAACATACATACGAACAGTGCAAGCTAAATAAAAGCTTGTAAAAAACGAAAATACAGAACCAACGACACCGACGAAAAACTTTTTATTTTTCACTTTTTAGTTGTACCTACCTACCTACCCCAAACAAATTCATATAACACTACTTGCTATGTGAATATCAGTGACAGGAAGCTATCGAACACATCTGCCTACACCTTTATAGGGTACAGGCGTGATGTTATGTTGTGTGATTGCGTAAACAATGCATACATATGCTATGGCAGCAATCGCGGTTGATTTGCTGGCATTTATTGAAGAGTATATTGTCTGTCTCCGAAACTCCTCATCAGATCTTTACGTAATTTAAATGGGACCATATCGGAATAAACCTGTTTCGAACAAAAAAAAAATTTGCAAGTCCATATAAATATGAGAGTTAAGCCCGAACATACTTAAAAATAAAAAAAAATAAAATATATAAACATCCGAATTGAGAACCTCCTCCTTTTTTGAAGTCGGTCAAAAATAATTTACCCTAATAATAAAACAGCGCTTTTCAATAATATTATATTTTGTATGACTCCCCGGGTATATATATCAAAGACTTTAATGGAGGCATCACACACGCACACACACCCCCACACACATACACACATTACCATCAATCAATTGTACCACGTTGACAAACTTTACTATGTGATTTAATGGGGGGCCTGGAGTTCTAAAATACAGGCCTAGGCTTAGTTTTGACTCGAGATCTCCCACAAATTACAACATGTTAATAAAATACCTATCAATCCATATAAATCACTAGCTTCTGCCTGCGTCTTCGTCCGCGTGAAATTTCACCCTCCCCTCATTCATCCTATTAGGGGTGGAATTTCTAAAAACCTTTTCTTAGTGGATACCTTATACTCTTCACAAAGAACACACCCTCCAAATTTCATGTCTCTAGAATCAGCGGTTTAGGCTGTGCGCTGATATATCAGACGTTTCACCCGCGGTAATTTCAGGAAAAAACTTACTAAAAACTTTATTACAAAAAAAAAACAACCGACTTCCAAAAAAATCCAAAGTGAAAATTAACTTTAATTTCGGAAGTCGGTGTCGTTGGTTCTGTATTTTCGTTTTTTGACACCGACTTTCGAAATGAAAATTATTTTTCACTTTGTAGTATTTTTTTGGAAGTCAGTTGTTTTTTTTATTTTTAAGTTTTTATTTTTCACTTTTTAGTTGTACCTGCCTACCCCAAACAAATTCATATAACACTACTTGGTATGTGAATATCAGTGACAGGAAGCTATTGAACACATCTGCCTACCCCTTTCAAAGGTACAGGCGTAATGTTATATGCTATAGCAGCAATCGCGGTTGATTTGCTGGCATTTATTGAAGAGTTCCTTTGTCTGTCTCCGAAACTCATCATCAGATCTTTATGAAATTTAGATTGGTCCTATTTAAATTTCATAAAGATCTGATGATGAGTTTCGGAGTAAAAATATTTCCGGAATAAAAATATTTCGAACAAAAATTTTTTTTGCAAATCCGTCTGTCTATACATATTATATAAGGGAGTTATGCCCGAATATACATAAAAAATAAAAAATAGAAACATCCGAATTGAGAAACTCCTCCTTTTTTGAAGTCGGTTAAAAATATATTCCATTACTTTAAGAAATTACTTAAGATTATTACTTATACATGTAAACTATGCGACTATATTACTTGTAAACTATGCAACTCCTAAGATATTCATTGAAATCAAATGATGTCAAGGGCAATTTTATTCAAAATTAAATACTTGTGATGAATAACGTATTTATTTTGATAAGGATTAATATCATGTTTATAAAAAAAACCATGCTGTCGCGGACTTTTTTTTAGAACTTTTAAAGGGAAACAATTCCGTCATACATGATTTTTTCATAACTTTAACCGTTTACGCAGCGTACGCAACGAAAGCTCTCAAAAGTAATATTTTTTTCCCGTTTTTGCATCATTTTTCATTGATGCTCCGCTCCTATTGGTCGTAGCGTGATGTTATATAGCCTATAGTCTTCCTCGATAAATGGACTATCCAACACAAAAATATTTTTTCAATTCGAACCAGTAGTTCCTGAGATTAGCGCGTTCAAACACCAACAAACAAACTCTTCAGCTTTATAATATTAGTATAGATAGTATAGATAATTATATAATATAATAATATAATATAATATAATAATATATATATAAGTAATAAGTATAGATATGTACCTACCTATTTTTGAAGTAAATCACACAAATATTATAAAGGCGAAAGTTTGTGAGTGTGTGTGTGTGTGTTTATATGTTTGTTACTTCTTCACGCTCAAACGGCTGAACCAATATTGATAAAATTTTGTATGGAGGTCGCTGACACCCTGGATTAACATATTATTATAGGCTACTTTTTATCCGGATATTCCCACGGGATCGACATTTACGCGGGTGAAACCGCGGGGCGCAGCTAATTGTAAATATTTTTTGTGAAATGTAGTTAATATTATATAGTTATCAGTGTACTGATGTAGTTAATATTATATAGTTATCAGTGTACTGATGTAGTTAATATTATATAGTTATCAGTGTACTTACTGGTAGCCGATATCAGTTTTACATTTTTTTTGTTTTTAATAGGTTTCTGAGACTGGTTAACTGCTGGAACGCATGTTGTATAATATAATTATCAGTGTAATGATAGCAGATCAGATATAAGTTTTACATTTTTTTTGTTTTTAATAGGTTTCTGAGGTTTCTAACTACTGGAACGCATGTTGTATAATTGCATATAGTTGACCATATGGTTTACTACTGGTTATTTCGTAAATTTACGTTTTTGTCATTATTATTGATCTTTCAACAAATCCCTTTGATTATATTGATGCACAATACAAAATTGACAGTAGTTGACCAGTGGTTTGGGATAGGTACAGACGCCAGCACATCAAGCTACTAAAATCTGTCAAATTTCTTACATAGTTTTTAGTTTTAGCGCTAAAGCATAGGGTTCAAAGTTGATTGGGAAAATTTGATAGTTTCGGGTGCTGGCGTCTGTACATTCATAATTTCATAGTGTTCGTGGAGTTGACCAGACATTATATGTTTTAGGCGCCCTGCTATTGACTTGATTATTTTTTTCAATATATGCAGGTGCGAAGACTGAAACTTTCATGTTTACCTTTTCAATGAAAGATTTTATTTTAGAATAGTTCAAATAATGTTTACTTTGTTTTAGCCACCTATGAAAAAAATCTTCAAATATAACCAAGAAGATGTAAAAAAGCAATGGAAGAAATTCAAGAGACTGGAAAAATTTGGGAAACCTGTTGGAATCTCATTGATCTCAATCACGGAACAGATAATAAGGTCTGTTCCGTGATCTCAATAAACGTTGATTTTAAAATTTAACAAATGACCTTTTATTTTATTCATGTCTACGAGTATGTCAATACGTTGGTCAATTACTGGCTCAGTCGTGGTCAATAACCTGGTAGTGTTGGTCCAACCAAGGAACAGTTCAACTTTAAGGATTTAGCTCAAAATTACCTACAGCAATTCCTAAATACTTATGCTGCAACGATTTTTAACCCTCATTTTGTCTTTAAGCAAATTTAAAAAATTACTTTGAACTAAGGTTTTCCGTCAAAATCTGTTGAAATGACAATTATAGTCAAAATAACTTCTTAGCTGGTTTGGGACTGGTACGGCCACCCTACTACACCCTTCCTACCTTGGTAACTTCTGTCTCTGTTGTCTTGTCTGTCTCTCATTCTGAGTGTGCACAGGATATACAATATGTTTATTGTACATGTCAACAACACTCGCGCGAAACATCTTCAGTTCTCTAGCTCTATCATTTTTGAGTTTGCTTCCTAGTACCTACCTACCTACCTAGCTAGCGTCGAGTAGTCGAGCCGTGCATTAACATCTTACTTATACAGGTACCTACCTACCTATTTCATTAATTATGCACTTTATTATTTACTTCGGAACTTCGGACAAATATCTACTTTTACGGGTATTTATCAGTATGATTGAAAAAAATAGCATAGAGCACGTACACAACGCTGTTGGTAGCAGACGAGATCGATATTAATGTTTACGTATTCGAGTGACCATCCAGTGGACGCGAGCGGCCGCAGCACTGCTGACCGCCGCGGTCGAGCGGGCCCCAGGGCCTCGGCGCGCGCTAATCCACTTAGGAGCCGCGAGCCCCACGCGCTCCCCACGGCTCCAGCGCGAGCATCGCTCGATATGATCGTTGTCACACGACACTATGTACCGCACACGCGATCGAACATCCTACTTGGACCGACGAGCACACCGCACGGGGCTCCGCTCGCCACTCGCCAGACGGCACGGCGCGGCCGGCAGCGGCACCTACCTCGCTGTCCGGCGGCGCATCGGACGCGCGAGCGCTGCGGGACCGAGGAGCGCGCACTACTGACGCTGCAGCTGGTCGCTCGCTGACTTGGAATGGTTTCAGGACGATCTAGAATGGCTCATGTTTTGAGAGGGGTCGCGTGCGTCGCGGAGGGCTCGGGGCGCGGGGTGCGGGACTGTCGGTGCGGCGTCGTCGGCGCGGCACGGCTCACTGCCGCACGCGGGGCGGCGCGCGTTGCGCGGCGGCTCGCGCACGCGCGCTTTCGGGACGAGCGTTACGTAAGGCGCGAGTGCTGCGACCTCTCGGCTCTCGTGTTCCGACAGCGCCGCGCTGAGGCCGCAGTCCGCCAGACACGTTACTGACACGAAATTACGGACCTACTCTTTAATATTAATGATACGTTGCACGCCTCTTAATGCAAATGTTCTAGGTAAGTACCTACCTACTTTAGTTCATCATTTCAGCCGAAAGACGTCCACTGCTGGACATAGGCCTCCCCCAAGCACCTCCACTTCGACCGGTTCTGTGCTTCTCGCATCCAACGGGTTCCTGCGGCCTTCACAAGGTCGTGGGATCACGTTGTGGGAGGCCTTCCAGCGCTACGTCCCAATAAACATTTACGACGTTGAGTAGACGTGTTGGTGGCAACTTAATGTTATTTAGTATAATCGTATAAATGTCATAAGGACGTTTACTCGACGGCATTAGGGCCCATTTTATTCAACTTGAGGCGCTAAGAGTTTCGTGTAACAGTCATATAAATACCTACTTAGTCGCATAGTAGTCATATACACGTCGACGATTTGACTACATGTCATGTAATGATAGCTGTTGCGGCGTGTATTCGACTTTGTGTCACACAATATGACTTTTATATGATGTAATCGTTGAGATGATATTGAACGAATTATTATAAAATATTAATTTAATTTAGCAGTGTTTTTGACAGCTGAGTTAATATTGCATTTTTTCTGTTATTTGAGGTGATAAAACCATTTCATCAGTTGTAAACTATTGTGCAATCAAGTTTACTGATTAATGTGGGGTTATTTTGTAACAAAATTTTAATGCGCTTTTAAAATTTTGAAGTTTTCACATATTTTTATTAATAATTTATTATGTGAATGCGTTATAAGACAACTATATAACTTCCCGACGTATAAACTGCGAGTTCATGTATTAAATGTTTACGCCATGATAGTTAGAAATGGTGGAAGTGGTATACAAGGTTATTATAAACCTTTAATATGAGTATTAATTAAATAGCGGTCGTATTATCATGTTTGTGATTGTGGCCAAATGGAACCTTTTTTGATATTGTTTGTGTTTTTATATTTTACTTTTATATTTTTGTCTATTTTTGATACGCTTTTGTTAGTGTTTTCCTTGTCAACAGAAATGAAAAATATTACTACGGAGAAGTTGATTTTTCATTGAAATCTGTTATCCTTCTTGTTTGCGGAGGCGTTTCTTAAAACAAAGTCTACTATTTTATATTTCAAAATCCTTTATTAGCACTTCAAGACACAAAATTGACACTCGCGATGGAGCCGCACAACTTGCTTGCTCGACGACCATTTGACAACTAACTAGTGATCAACAACGGTGAACCTTCTAACACTAGTCCGGAAATGACGTCACATCCCCCTTCTTTGATAGGTGTGAAGTTAGTTGTCAAATGATCGTTTTAAGTTTCTTTTACAGACTATTAGAAATATACTTTTAACAATTAAATTATGTTATAAATTGATTAAATTTGTACAAATAAATAGGTATAATAAACTTAAAATTGCTTACAATCGGCCTTCCTGATATTTTCACGTCTCGGGAAACAGAAATAATAAATAATAAAACAAAAAATAAACAAATAATTAATCAAAATAGAAAACCTTACAGCAACATAACCTTATTTTATTTATATTAAAAGAAATCAAGTATTCATCATCACGCGTTATCAATTAAATAAATTTTTCATAATCACACTTACATTAAAATATTAGTATTGAGGCCTCCTCATCATATCCTCATATACCTACTTAACATAAAATATTAGTATTGAGGCCTCCTCATCATATCCTCATATACCCACTTAATATAAAATATTAGTATTGAGGCCTCCTTATCATATCCTCAAATACTGATACAGTGGTAATTATATTCATTCATATTTTCATAAATGTTGAATAAATATGCAGTATTGAGGCCTCCTTCATATCCTCATATACTAAACATTGTTCACACTATCATAAACCAGGATCAAAATAATAACAAAGATGAATAAGGTATTACAGTCTAATCGGCGATCATGGTTTCCTCATCAGAAATATTGATGTTGGATCTATTATCCTCATCAGAGTCATTGCTGTTGGATCTATTATATACTAACCACGGATGAATTTTATCAACTGAGAATACACTTTTAAAAGGTCTATTATTCTTTCGTGATATTGGTGTATCTTGAACTTCGTACCTATCATTCCCTAGCACTTTAATTATTCGATATGGACCTCTTAACTTAGGCACTAGTTTTTTACTTTGCCCGGTAGATGGCACATCTCTTTCTATTCTTACTAAATCTCCTACTTTATAATGTACAATCTTTTTGTTTTTGTCATATCTATCTTTTTGCTTTTGCTGACTTTCGTTTATATGTTTAGTTATTTGTTCTCTTATGATTTCGGTGTTTTGAACATCTACATCTCCATCAGATACAATTTCGGAATTTAATAAAGAATCTGATGTTCCCGTTAATCCGATACCAAACAGTGCTTCGGCTGGTGTTTTCCCTATACCCTTGTTAATGGTATTATTAAGTCCCCATTGAATTTCCGAAATCATCTCGTCCCAAACATTTTCAGGTTTACCTAAATTGCTAGCAGAGAGAGCGGCTAATACTGTTCGGTTGTATCTTTCAATTTGCCCATTAGCTCTAGGTGTTGCAACAGCATTAATGTTAAAGTATTAAAAAGCAGCATAAAGAAACCGGTAACTTAGTCTTTTGCACGAGTCACCACATCCCTATTCCTTCTCGTCTTTGTTTCCGTTTCCTGCGCGAACCTCACTAGCGCGCACACACACATAGACACTTTTCGTTCAAACACTAAATCAAAAGGGCGGCACGCAAGCCGGCTCCGTATAAAACAGAGAAAACTCCAGAAACCCTCAAGATAATTGTGAGATATATCATCAAGGGACGTCCCAGACTATTTTACATATAAACGTAGTGCACTGTGGAAGATAATCGGGTGTGAAGTGATTTAAGTGAGCAGCACTCCAAGGCCATGTGAGTACCCACAACATTTCCTTCATTCCCCTTGTAGCAAAGCTATTTTACCGGTGGTTTATACAGTCAGTTTATCGAAGGGATAGAACTATAACAATTAAGGATGTGTTTTATGCCTAATCCACTGACAAACTCTTTAAAATTCTTAGAAGTAAATGAAGTACCTCTATCAGATATTAACCTTTTTGGAACACCGAACGTGTGAAAATATGATTTGAGGGTTTTAATTGAATTGGCTGATTTTGTATTTTTTACAGGTGATATAATAATAAACTTTGTAAAAGCATCAATAATCAAAAGGAGGTGGGTGTTTTTATGTTTGCTACGCACGAACGGACCTAAATGGTCAATATGTATTGTATGAAATGGCTGTGGTACCTTTTCAATAGGATGTAGTTTACCTGATCGCTTAGCTGAAGGAATTTTGGTGTTTGAGCATTCTAAACACGACTCTACATATTTTTTTATGAATTTTCTCATTTTAGGGAACCAGTACGATCGTTTAATTTTATCATAAGTCTTGTCGAAACTGAAATGACCAATATCGTCATGGTTTGATTTTCAAATATGCCACCTCACTCCCTTTGGTACCACCCATTTGCTGCCATCTTCGCTATTTTTGTACAGAATGCCTCTTTTTAATGCAAAATTTTTGCAGATGTCTACTAATTTATTAGAATCTTTGTCTTGAAGAATTTGTATAATACGCTGTATTTCTGAATCATTTTGTTGAACTGTTGAAATCCAATCTAATGTAATATGCCTAACCTCAATAAAATTTTCACTTATCGGGTTCCTACTTAAAGCGTCGACATGTGACATGGACTTACCCGGGCGATATATAACATTAAAATCGTACTCTTGGAAGATGTTCCACCACCTAGCCACCCTTGGTAGGATGTCGCGTTTTTCAAAAGTAGCTCTCAACGAATTACAATCTGTTACTATTGTAAAAGGTATGCCCAAAAGATAAACTCTGAATCGCTGAAGAGAAGCTATTACTGCTAACGTCTCCAAGTCATACGATGTGAAGTATGCTTCTTCAGGAGAAGTTTGTCGACTAAAATATGCGACGGCATGAAATGGGGAATTTGAATCTGGACGTTGCAATAAGATACCTGCAACACCAATTTTTGAAGCATCTGTATGTAACTGTGTCTCATTAGATGGATTATAAAACATCAATATTGGCCGTTTTACAAGTTCCTGTTTTAAGATATTAAAAGCTGTTTCTTGAGGAGAGCCCCAAGAAAACTTGGAATCTTTCTTTAATAATTGTGTTAAGGGTCTAGCTACGATCGAGAAATTTTTTACGAAGCGGCGAAAGAAACTAGCTAGCCCTATGAACTGTCTGACGGTATGCTGATCTTTCGGTTTTGGAAAATGTTCGACAGCTTGAATTTTCTTTTTACCAGGTTTAATGCCAGTCGCGTCAACCTCAAAGCCAAGATAATCTATAGATTTCATGAAGAAATGACATTTATCTAATTTTAGAGTTAAGCCTGCATTACGTAATAAATCCAACGTTTCCGCTAGTTTTGAAAAACCGTCATCTATGTTTTTGGAAGGTATAATTATGTCATCCATATAAGCAAACGCGTGTTTAAATCTAGCATTGCCTAAAATTTGATTGATGGTTCGTTGAAAATTTGCTGGAGCATTCGACAAACCAAATGGCATTCTATTAAACTCATAATGCCCATCAGGTGTTATGAATGCTGTTAAATATTTGGACCGTTCCGCAAGAGGTATTTTATAGTACCCTGATGCTAAATCAAGGGTCGTGTAATAGGTAAATCCTGACAAACTATCTAATTGGTCATCGATTCTGGGCAGGGGATAATGTTCCTTTACAGTCTTCTTATTTAAAGCTCTAAAATCTACGCACAGGCGATAATCACCAGTCTTTTTCTTCACTAGCAAGATTGGTGATGCGTATTCTGATGAAGATTCTCTAACTATTCCCGACTGTTCTAACTCATCTATCATATTACGAACTATACTTCTTTCCAAATACGATAATCTATAGGGGCGGTAATATATCGGTGTATTATCGTTCAAGGTAATTTTCATTTCTGAATTTTGGCAACAGACTATTTCCGAAACACCAATAGCGAAACATTTTCGGTATTTATTTAACAACTCCAGCAACTTTTCTTTAACATGGGAAGTCAAATCGTTGTCCATTTGCAACTGAGACATAGTAATTTTATCAAGATTGGAAGAGTTATTATTCTCGACACGATTTACATGAAATTCTTTTGATTCGAAGACTGGGTTAGCTCGGGACAGTAAAGTATCACGTGGTAATTGAAAATCCGCTGCACTCAAATTTCTGATTATTACGGTTCCAACACCATCTACTAGGTTTACAACTCCACTCAAAATTTCGTATTCTTTTCCTGGTTCTTGCCTAAGGCTACGTTCTATATAAACATCCCCATGATATGTAGGTTTCGAGTAAATGCAAATCTTAGTTAAGTTTTCTATTTTATTTATATCTTTAGAAACTAATAATACAGTTTTACGATAGGTATGGTTGCAATTTGAGATAAGTTTTAACTCCGAAGAAGTTTTATGTATAATTATATGATCTTGCTCCGTAAAGGAATGCCCAACTAGTAAAGGAATGCTTAAACAATTATCTGGTACTACAAAAACGCATACATAAGCCGATACGTCATCAATCTCAATTTTTAAATTACATTTACCAACTGCAGAGACAACAGAGTTACCAAAGCCTCTTAGAATTGGCAGATTATCTGTGGACCATGCTGGAGTAATATTTTGGGCATTAGATAATGTAATCATTGTACATTGGCTACCAAAATCTAAATAACATTGTAATTTAACGCCATTAACAACAGCTTCTTTGAAATATTTCGAATCATTATTTATACCAATAGATAGTCATAATACAGTCTTATTATCTTTCTTTAGCCTACATTCAGACGTGTCATGACCTAATTTTGTACAGTTCTCGCATTTCTTTAAGGGCTTAGTACACTTATAAACTGGATGACCGATCTCTCCACAATTAAAGCATTTTAATCCTAAAGTTTGTTTTTGACCTAAATCATTTTTAGTGTCTTTAGTATTATTTAAACGCCTAGCGCCATTGAATATTTTTGAAGTGGGCTTATCTATTCGTTTGGTTACTCTAACGTTGCGTAAAAATACAAGTAATTTATCTGGATCGGTAAATTGAGCTGCTTCAGCACTCGTCCGAATAGACCTATCTTCTATTCCCAATAGAATACAGTCTACAGCATTCTTACCGGTTATTTTGCATCGATTCAGTAAAATCATTTTATCATAAAAATATTCCTCAAGTGGATCCCCGAATTTGACGCGTTTTTCTAGCATATCGGACAATAATACGCCGTAGTTTTCATCACTAGGAAAGGCGGTTTTTAATTTTGTTTGCCACTCTGGCCACGTAAACAAAAGGCTGGGTAAACCCTGATACCACCTTTGGGCTAGCCCTACTAGTTTTGGTAAAGCATAGTGAATGGTTTGTCGTTCGGACCAACCGTAGATAGCTGCACATTCATCTACTTTAGATAACCAGATATCCACAGATTGATTCCGCTTTGATGGATCAAACTCAGGGATAACATTCATAACTGGGTATCTTTCTATAGTATTGCTGTGACCATCCGATTTGACTGCTTGAATTAATTCCCTAAAAGTATTGAGCATATCAGTGGACTCACGTGGTGATCGAAGCTGCCTCTGATGACAAGAATTCAGCCGTTCCGAACGGCCACCGCTGTGAGACACCGGTTGTCTTTCACGGCTTCGGCTGCGGTTGTGGGACGTCAGTTGTTTCGCACGGCTACGGCTGTGCGACGCCGGCTGTCTCACACGGCTGCGGCTGCGTGACTCCGACTGTCTCACACGGCTGCGGCCGCGGGAGGCCGGCGGTCGAGTTCGGCTACGGCTGCGAGAGGCCGGCTGTCTAGCACGGCTGCGGCTGCTAGAGGCCGGCGGATCAGCACGGCTACGGCTGCGAGAGGCCGGCGGATCAGCACGGCTATGGCTGCGAGAGGCCGGCGGACCAGCACGGCTACGGCTGCGAGAGGCCGGTGGACCAGCACGGCTGCGACTGCGAGAGGCCGGCGGATCAGCACGGCTACGGCTGCGAGAGGCCGGTGGACCAGCACGGCTGCGACTGCGAGAGGCCAGCGGATCAGCACGGCTACGGCTGCGAGAGGCCGGTGGACCAGCACGGCTACGGCTGCGAGAGGCCAGTGGACCAGCACGGCTACGGCTGCGAGAGGCCGGCGGATCAGCACGGCTTCGGCTGCGGGAGGCCGGCGGATCAGCACGACTACGGCTGCGAGAGGCCGGTGGACCAGCACGGCTACGGCTGCGAGAAGCCGGCGGTTTTTCGATATAATCCTTTATTTTCGCTGGAGTCGGTAGGAGCGGGCTACGACTGCGGCTGGAGCGAGCCTCACTATTTCTTTTATCCATTATCCTGGAATGTAATGATAACTTCGGACAAAAATGTTGCTAAGACTGCGTAGGTAGGCATTTTAATAGAAAATGGCAATTTTAATTGAATATGGCTAAGTAATATATTTTATCAGGCATGAAGGTCTTCAATCTTATCATATTAACTTTCAACGATCAGACCGCACACCGGAGTGCGATAACAATAGGTTTTGCTATTGTGTTGCTGTTTGATCGTCGATGAACTAAAATACAGTACGAGCTCTACTAATACTTAATGCCCTCAAACATGGTGAAAGGACAAAATGTATCGCCAGCAAAGGTATAGGAAGAAAGAGAAAAAAAAATATCTAGTATTATATCGTCAATACCTAACTGGGTAAATATTTTGGACTGATATTGAATCATGCTCTTCAGTACACATTATTTTTACAGCCTCATCTGGGAATCGAACCCAAGTCCCATCTCAGCTCTTTGTCCCTATCACTCATAAAGAACAAAGGATATTTTATTTTTATTTAAAACATGCAGTTTTAGCAATTAAATCGAATAAAATACATAATAAATATTTTTACCTGGAGCGTGCGATATCCCGCTTCTGATTTGTTATCCTTCTTGTTTGCGGAGGCGTTTCTTAAAACAAAGTCTACTATTTTATATTTCAAAATCCTTTATTAGCACTTCAAGACACAAAATTGACACTCGCGATGGAGCCGCACAACTTGCTTGCTCGACGACCATTTGACAACTAACTAGTGATCAACAACGGTGAACCTTCTAACACTAGTCCGGAAATGACGTCACATCCCCCTTCTTTGATAGGTGTGAAGTTAGTTGTCAAATGATCGTTTTAAGTTTCTTTTACAGACTATTAGAAATATACTTTTAACAATTAAATTATGTTATAAATTGATTAAATTTGTACAAATAAATATAATAAACTTAAAATTGCTTACAAATCGTTAAAAATCATCTTTATTATAATCCATTCAGTAATAAAGTGGTCCTTCGACGAGTTTAACTAGTGTACTGTGAAAACTAGTCCACAGCAGCTCTTTTTCAGCATTTTTTCAGCATTTTTTTTTGAAGTGAAAACTTCTTTAGCGGCGCTGTGTACTTTTTTTGGAATGGGTAAAAACTTCTAAACTCGCGTCAGGTCACGTGACCCTGATCGAAAATTCGTAAGACGTAAAACGTAAGACGCGCGTTGTTGAGGACAGCGCCATCTATGCACATCGGGAAAAACTACGAGGGCCTCGCGTACTAACTACGTAGTTCATCCAACAACGACGAGATGGCGCTGAACCACGGATATATAACTGACGACGAGCTCCATGCGAGCGGCTTGCTTCTCTTACCACTGCCGCGACCAACACCACGAACTGAAGTCTATCCTGTGTGCTTATTTGTAAATCTGAATAAATTCCTCTCACGAGAAGAATAAACCAGTCACTTTGGTCATCATACCTGATTTGCTAAAAACCCTATAAAATAAGGAATACACCTTAACACGCGTGTTTTGTTTATAAGACGATTCACAAAATACACTCGTAATTGTTCAAGTTTTCACTTCTGTCGGCACTACCGGAGTGCCAGTGTTTTTTTTCAGCGCTTTTTTCTCAGAGGGCAAAATGGTTGTGACGAGATCACAGACGAAACTGCCCCAAGATAAGCCTTATGTACCCTCCCAGTCGAGTAGTGAGGCAGTTCAAGTGCCTACTTCTACACAGACAACCAGCGGGGAAACTCAGGTACATTCATCTCAGTTAAAGCCTACCTCGAGCGCACATTCTGTCGCTACTCGCACTAGCCGCTCTAGTCGCTCTTCCGTGTTGGTCGCGGTGAGAAAATCCGCAGCGGAAGCGCAACATGTTCGTCGCGTAGTTCAATTAGAAATTGCCCAAATGGAAGCAGAGATGCGTGCAGAGTCTAAGCAGGCAGAATTACGAGCTAGGCAGGTTGAATTAGAGCGCAAAGCTGCTGAAGCTGAATATCAAGCTGAACTCGCAGCAATTGAGGCAGAGGGTAGTAACCACGGTTCTCACAGTGGGTGGAGCCGTGCCAGCGTCGAACATTGGGTGGATACTACTGCCCTCCCTGCCAGATTACCAACACGTCAGGATAGGGAGCCATCCGTAAAAGGGTGTCAATCTAACGATAGATGTGAGGTAGGGGCTAATAATTCTAACGTTATCTTGTGTTCTCAGCTTCCACTACGTGACGTCCGTAATGTCGTTTCTCATGATATCGCAGCACAGAGTCTTGAACATTTTCCTCAGCATAATCTCCGCGGGGGGGACAAGACCGCTGCCACTGATATTCACGGAGACGGCAGCGACTCAATTGGCGTTACACAGCTAGTGGGGGCCCTAAAGGCACTTGTGAGGAGTAACGTCCCCAATACCAATAAAATTTTTATAAAACTCCCGTGTTTTGATGGAAGCTCTTCCCTTGACTGGCTTATGTTCAAGCGGGCTTTTCAGGATACAGTACCTAAGTGGATTTACAGACGCAGAAAACCTTGCGCGCCTGAACCAAGCCCTAAAAGGCACGGCACGGGAGGCCGTGAGCATGCTGTTGGTGTTGGCACCTCACGCCAATGCACTGTGGTACCGCCGCCGAACAAAGGCGGTCATAAATACTGAAAATCTTATTTAATGGTTTTTTTTCGTGGGAAGTGGTTCCGGTAGCAATAAAAACTCATAATATATTAGTGTATATGTAAATTAATACATAATGATATATATTTGATAATTTGTTAACACTAAAAGAATAATAAAATAAATATCAAAATATTAAGTGTGCTTGTCCCCCTTTGTGAAGCGTTTTTGACAATAAATCGAAACTTTTCATGTTAGGTTAGGTTAGGTTAGGTTTTTTTTTTTTGTGCTTTTCCCCGTTCATGGGCACAACGGGACCTTGCTAATCTATTGTTCGCATTCATTCAAGTTCTCGCTTTTATTCCTCTCGCACTTTTATACTTCATACTATATCTTTCTTTCATTCATCCTTTCATTCTTGGCCGGGTGGGACTCCCGCTATTCTATCTGTCTATTCTAACTTTATTTATTTTTATTATCTTTATTTAGGGTATTAAATGCACAGTTTTCTTTATTAACATTGGCAACATATTTTCTTATATCTATTTCTTATCTAATTACATTTCTAAATGCTAATTTTATTTATTTCTAATAACAAAGAACTTATAATATATTAGTTATTTGTATCTTTTGGAGACAATATTGTTATTTCTATATATTATATTCATATATATAAGACTATAACTCTGGACTTAATATATAGGAATTGTAAATTTTAAAAGACGGTCGTGTTGCTCTGAAAACAAAGAAACGACATTTAAAGTCTATTAATTAATAACAATTCCTTTTTATATCTTCCAACAATAAAATCACTGTTACTGCCAAAACAGTTGTCCACATCCATCCTGATTTACTCACAGAGTTGGCTGTCTTGCGAATAGCGCCATCTATTAGAATCCTTATGTACTAGGTTCACTTTTAACCGACAGTGGTGCGCTATAAAACTAATTAAAGAAATTATTATTTCTTTACATCTCCCCCCACGAAAAAGGTTTTTAACTAACTATACTTAATTAATTTACAATATTACAATTAACTAGTCATCTTTTCTCTGTCTATCTCTGTTTTTACGTTGGTATTGGTATAAGTTTTGTAATATGGAAGAGATTTGACTCTAACTTCTTATGACCTGTATTAATCCTATATATTGAATTTGATATTGTTGGGAATAATCACTCATGGTAACACTTGACTGAATCTGATTCCCTGCACATCCCTAGTATTTAGTGAGGTTGTAGAACATCACTACTGATGTGTTGTCTTTGGTTTCGTAGTTGTCTATGGTGCGCCTTGAAAGTAAATTACCAATTTGTTATGTGCTCGTTTATAATAATTACAATAAAGCTTCAAGATTAATCGGCCACTGATTTATTTATACCCAATATAAACAACAGCAGAGCGTGGTTCCGAAAAATCAGAAGGAAGTGTTGGAGCAGACGTATTAACAAAGATTTTCTACTTGAGTGGTTTGGGCTGTTTCGCGTCGTGTGGCTGGCTATGCAATATGGCGGCCAAGGAAGAAAATATAAAATATATTGTCGAACCATTCAGAGGGACGAATTATCTGTTGTGGAAACGTCGTGCAGAAGCTATTTTTGCTGCAAAAGATCTGGATCAGTTTCTAATGAAGGAGGAAACTGTGGATTCAAAATCGAAAAAGGCGTACGCATTGTTACTTAGTATGATTGATGATTCCATATTGATGGCGATGTCGGATGAAACTACGGCATATAAACTATGGGAGGCTTTAAAGGAAAAATATGGCAAATCAAGTGCTGTAAGCCAGATTCTAGTAAGAAAGAAACTCACGAACACAAAAAAACGCTGTGATAGCAGTATGCAGGAACATATAAATGAAATACTGGGATTGGTGAACGAATTGCGAGCTTCGGGAACAACTGTGAAAGACATGGATATTGTTATTTATATCTTAATGTCATTACCTCCGGAATACGATATAATAAAGGCAACAATAGAAAATCAGTCAGATACGACATTGTCTTCAGATTTTGTTATACAAAGATTACTAAATGCAGAGGCATTAAAAAGTGACACAAGTGAAAAGAAGACAGAAAATGCAAAAACAAATGTAGCATTTAATGCCGAAAAATACCAACATATCGCCGTTATACTGCGAAAACCAATTAAATGGCAAAAAGTAGATTCTGAGATAAATGTATTTGAATATTCAGCGACGATAATTTCTTGTAATTACCATGATTATACGCGTTAGTTTCTAACAGATGATTCTTTGTTTTACTGTTTCATCGAGGCTATGTAATTAATTGCATTTTACTTACAGGTTTCAACAATAATTTAAATTTCAGTGTAAAAGGTACTTAATATAACTGGTTTTCCCTGATGATGCTGAATTTGTATTATTTTTTATTTACCACTAAACTATGCTTTTATTTTAGTCACAATCATCAAAACGAGTTATATTATTGTTTTTCATAAAAATAAATTGTAGATCTACGTATATAATAACATTAAAACAAGATATAAAATAATAATGCAATTACTTAATTGGTTTTCCCAGTACCCTAAAATATGTTGATTTTGTTATAAAGTATGAAAGAAGTGCTTTAAAAACAATTAAAATCACATTCTAATTCAAATGTTTATTATTCGTTATGCAATAAATCAAGACTACAAATTTATAATTTACTTAAAAAAGTAATATTTAGTACACCCCCGAACGGTGAAACAGGAGTGGTTTCGGTGAAGTTTCAGGCGTACAAATTAACGAAAAAATGGATAGACAGAACTTCTTTTTCCGTCTGCGTTTACAACTGAAAAAGAAAAAAAATGTAAAACAGAATTCAAACAATCAAATGTTAGTCTTCGTCAGAACCAGAAGGATCTTCATCTGACTCTACACAGTCAGGTACCTTGTCCCGACATGCAACATCAGTATTTAAATCTTTAAACCATGCATGGAACTCCTCAGGAATGACTCCTTTTTCGCATAGTTGAAGCAAATCCTTTTTTTTCGCTACACTTATCTTAAGAGGAGCTTTGTACAGTTGCAGTAGGTCACACGGAAAATAATTTTTCACGCTTGGTTCCGACAAGTGATTGCTCGTGGATGCTAATGGTGTATTTTCCAGATGTTTTTTCTTTTTGTTCCTCGTGCCATAACCATGTTCTCTATTTTCAGACTCAATCATTTCGTCACATTTTCCATTTTTTTTTGTGACTTCTATGACGGAGAATTTCTCGGACATGTCATAATTGAAGAAAATCTTTGTATCCCCTTTAACGTACCGTAGCCTCTTTATTTTCAACCATTTCACTTTCCTACCTTCAGTGTCTGTATTAGTATTGATCAAAATTTTTTCCGACAGATCCTTCAAATCTTTGAACTCGTGAAATTTAAATTCTTTTACTTTGTACGGTTCTTTCTTCTTGTCTTTCTTTTGTGTATGTTTTCTGGATCTTGCTCTCTTGAAGACGTTTATCCAGTCTGACATGGAGTAAATAGAAGTATTTTTTTGCGCTCTTTCGATGCTGCTATGCATGGAATCAGCTTCCATGTAAGAGTGTCCACTTTCCAAGAATTTTTGTTCGATCATCTTTAGGTTTTCAATTTTTTGTACAGCCCATAGCAAAATTGCAGCAATGTATTTATTTCGGTTTTGTCCCCCACACGTATCTGAGAATAGGCTTACTTCAGTCACGTGTTTTGGAATACATTTGGACAAATAATAGTACAAAATTGTCCCTATTTCACAACTTCCTTTTTTTCCATTGATTTCTGACCATGTGAAGCAATACGCTTCATTTGGAAGCGCGCTTTCATAAATAGTTAAGTTGTACACTGTTAACTTACGTGTATAATACAAAAGCTCAACGTCACCACTAGGTATTTGTAATATTGCTTGTAAATCGAAAGAAGCGGACACAAACTCTTTTTCATCACCAGCTCTTTCTTTGTCTTTTGCCTTTTCATTGTTACAAGCCTCTTTCCTACTTATGTGTTCTTCATATTCTACTTTAAGTTTTAGGTTATTTTTCGTATCTCCACGAGCATGCTTAGTGCATAACAGACACTGATCTTTTTTGGGTTTGAAAAAACCCAAATTGAAGCATTTTCCGAATATTCGTCTGTACGTTATTTCGCTCACTGGTTCGCTGTTTTCCTTTGTGCATTGATCGACATAAAGATCGTGCATCTTCCCAACAGATAATTTGCAATCTAAGTATTGACGGTTGGAATCTTTCCTTACATAATGGCTGTCCATAGCTGGGAATGACCGAATGTGATTGCAAACTTCTTCTACTTTTTCAGGAGGTATTTTATTAGCCGGCTCGCATCGCCCACGAGGATCATGATTTTGATTAAATTGTCCAAAGTCATCTCTGCTTCGTACAGCATTTTGTACTACGCTTTGGCTAATACATAAGGTGCTGCAAAAGAATTTTTGGCAGATATTTATTTTGGTACCCTCGAGTTTAAAAAAGCACTGAGTACTGTAAGTCCTTTTACTCTCCCTTTTTCTTTCTAGCATCATAGTTTTGGGTTTTTTTATGTCCATGCAAGCTAATAGGAAGTTTTTTTGACCCACATAGTCGAAGCGCCAATATTTTCTACAGATGGCCATTCTAATTTCTTCGTTAATTTTATTACAACAATCATACTGACATTTCGAACAGTCAACTGGCTTTGGAGCTTTAGCAGGTCTTACTTTATTTTTTATAAGATAAGGCAAGCCTTCTGCTCGTCTTTTCTTTGCTACATTTACTTGCCATGCATCAGGATTAGGTATTTTCCAGCGTTTTATTTGCTTTGCTAATTTCATTGCTCGATCGAAAATTTCCATTAATGTGATGGACGCAATGGTAGATGCATCGCTGAGGTCATTATCTATTTTGTTAACACTAACATGGTTTATAGCAGCCATAGCCAGTTCTTTCAATGGTCTTACTAGAGCAAAAGATTTTACATTTACATTATCGGATTCATTGAGATAATCATCTTCACCAAAATTTGGCAATTTTTCGGGGCATGACGTCAAGGGACCCCCAATCAAATCGGCTAAAGTAATCAAATCTTCTTCCTCCATTTTTTCGCTGCACGTCAAATTTAGTTCACGGGTCATAGCTGAAATAAATATTATTTGTTAATTTTCTTGTTATTTTCTTATTGATTTATTGTTAGTTTTCACTCGGGACTCTCTGTATTTGTACCAAATAATAGTAATAATTATGGTGTCTCTGGCTATTGTAATTACTGAGGAATAGGTCGCGACAGACGGACGAATGGATGGACAGACAAATAAAATCAGCGTATAATATTTCTATCAATACTTTCCGTATGTATGAAAATTAAGTCTAAATATATCAAGGTATACAAACATACAAAGTAAACAAACCTGGAGGTGTAAATTCATCTGTCTTATGTAGCGTAACGAAGTCATCATAAGCTTGAGAGATAAGAATATCATCATCATCGTCATTGGTGATACATTCTGCAAATCATAAAATAAAAAAATATATAAAAATAAAAAATACACCCGAATTGAGAACCTCCTCCTTTTTTGTTTGTCGTCGTTTAAAAATAAGATTATACCACAGTAGGTATAGGTATAATGATTGCTAGTGGCTCCAAAGATCACAATCACAGTGTATTTTTATAAGAAAAGTATATTTAAGGATCCATGCTACACTCACGCACTATAGGTTCCATATTACTACACAAAAATATAAGATACTAGTTATACCCCGCGGTATTACTTGCTCATCAGAGCTTAAAAGTCATAATTTATCCCACAGAAACTCATTTCCAGGATAAAAATATCATAATGTACTAGGTATTCCAGTTTATAGACTATCAACATATGACACATCAACATAATATGACAAATCCGTTACCCGTTAAGGTGTGAAAGAGAAACAAACAAATAAACACACAAACAAACTTTCGAGCTTATAATATTAGTGAGATGACGTATTATGTAAAATTTTAACTAAATAGGTACTTACCTACATAATGTATTATAATTAAAAAGTTCAAGCCCTCTTAACTGGCTGACTAGACAGACAAACTGACGGACAGCGTAAGTTTAGCAATAGGGTCTCGTTGTGTTTCCACTCCCATAACACTTTTAATTATAGGTAGTTGACCAAAACCGATTTCTAAAATAGGAACCTAATAATTCTTACAACATTTAGGTCTGGCAGTTAAAGAAGAAGACGTTATTCCGGTTCAATAGTCATAATTAAAGCATCATTAGTAACGGCTTTCATTATTATTACCTAACCTCAATTTCATATTGACATTTTTGAACAAAAATAATAACTTACCTTTACGTTGCTCCTGTTTCCCGGGATCAAAATGAAAATCTGTAGGTTTTGAACACATTTCTCTGCTAATTATTATCACTTTAATAATTAAATACCAATTAAAACATAAAAACCCGCAACGGCTTCGGTGAAATGCGCGCGCGAAATGAGACAAGATCTAACTAACCACCACGACTGCTAGCGCCACCACGCGGCACAAGCGATTAACATGTGATAATTGGTTTTCACTGCAGGGAATAGATAACGAATTTGAGATTTATCTTCAAAGAAAACAAAATAATTGGAAGTAACCATTATTCATAGACGAAAAAGATTTTTAGTGTGGTTTGAAACTTTCTGGTAAAATAATTTAAGTCATGATAATAGGTTGTATCTTTAGATTTGTTAAAAGTTTGTGCTTTAATAAACCTAGCTAAATTGTTGTAGCAGACAAATATATTTTTGAAATATTAAAAGCCTTGGTGAGAAAAGCAGCTTTTTCATTATAATATGATATCACAGGTGACAATTCTGTGGAAGTAATAATTAAGTCGGCTTACTTTACCTTTCAAGAGACAAAACTTAGGAAACCTATGAAATAATTGGTTTTCTTGTTGACTATCTTGGAAACTACGCGTTATAGCGCTAAATGGGTTTTCGCAGACGAAAGAGGGCAAAAAAATATGATTATCTGTATTGTTAAGTAATTTTCAGTAAAATTTCGATTTAACTCTTCAATTCCCATATCCAACTTATTAACATTCTTACCTTTCTTTTTAACTAAAATAGATTAAATACATTTGTTTAGGATAAAAAAAAATTAAAAGAAAAAATAAACCACCCCCCTCTTTTTTATGGGGGTGTCACCTACAGGTGACACTGGGAATTGTGTGAGGTTAGACTCTAAAGGACACAGGATTTTTCTTATTCTTTTCGTAAAAATAAAACGTTTTTAGATTAGTATTTATTTATGTGAAAAAAATAATATGTAAGTATACACTTATTTATTATGAAAGCTGTACCAACACTTTAGGTGTAAACCGATATTGCACTTGGCACACATTTTTCTAGTGCGTTGGTGACATAATCCGCATCTTCGTTGAGAGTAGTCGATTTGTGAGTGATCATTGGCACTTCCGGCACTCCTCACCTCTGTAGGCACTCTTATCTGCATAGGAACGCCACATGCAGAATTGCGGTTTGGAGGCTTGCCATATGTTTGCAGATAGATAGTTGCCACATTTCGCCGGAAATCGCAGTAAGTCCAGTTGTTTTCTGACTGTCTTTTGATCAGCCATGCATTTTGGCAAGCTGCATCTAAGCTAAAAGCAAACAGAGGAAACCATCACTTTTTGCCACGAAGACTTACCCTCATGGAGTCAACGTTTTCATCAAAACGGTCCACCCCGCCCATATACTTGTTATACATTTTCTTCGCAGATATTTCGATGCTTTCTTCTTCCAGGTCGTGTATACGATTTTCTACAGAGACAGAAGTCCTATTTTGTAATTCTACTTGAGATCGAAGCAAGCGTCCAGGCAAATGAAGAATATTAGCTTCGTTTTCATCCCCACTGTCTTCGTCAGTCACCACACCACCATCAGGAGGAAATAAAATAATATCGCCTGGGTTGTCTCCGGCCAGCAACTCCTCGGCAATCTCATCTAGTGTCAACCTGTAATAACGTAAACAAGCTCTAAAACACCAACAGCACATGGCGATAAGACCATTCATAAATATTCTTGTTACTGCATCGAATGAATTTAGAATAGGTAGAGTTATTGTATTGCCCAGTGTCACCCGCAGGTGACACGGCATATTCTCAACGTTGTAGCAATGATACTATAAGCTATTATTATCACAAAATACGTTTTTATCATAGCTTATTTATTCATTTATTATATGTAATAGGAAAAAAAAACAATACTTACGGTCTGGGCGTTTTTATTTCACTTTATATCGCAAGAAATGACACAAACTCAGAATGCTCCAATCACGCGCGAAACAACTGAATGAATTTGACAAATTTCATTTGGTGGGTGTTACCAGAAAAAAGTAACGAAAAGTCCTACTAATTGGCTTGGCTACAATAGTGGCAGAATTAAAAAATAAAATGTCTACGTGGTAGAAAAAAAAATTAAACTTCTGTCACCTACAAGTGACACTGGGAATTGAAGAGTTAACTGGTTTTCGCAGTATAACGGCGATATTACGTGTCACAAGTGTAAGAAAAAGGGTCATGTTGCAAAATATTGTCCAAGAAAATCAACATGTTATAACTGTGGACGTCCCGGCCACTTGAAAAAGGATTGTCGTACCAAGTCAAAGTCTAATAATAGTGAGTCTGCTGCGGTTACTTTTATGGTCAATCAAACAAGTGAATATTTTATGTTGGACTCTGGTGCATCCACGCACATGTGCAGTAAACAGGAATGGTTTAAGGACATGAGGCCCCACAGTGGTACTGTGACATGTGCATCTAAAGTTGAAGTTCTGGAAGTCAAAGGGATTGGGACAATTGTTGGAATGCTGAATGGTCGAGAGATAACCCTCAAAGATGTTTTGTATATACCAGAGTTGAATGGTCAGTTAATATCCGTGAAAAACATACAGAGAGCTGGTTACAATGTTATCTTCACAAATAATGTTGCAATAGTTGAGATGAATAAAGAAAAATTTGTTATTGCCAGATTGAATGAAAAGGGTCAGTATTTGAGTCAGTTTGATCCTATTAGTACATCAGCTGTAACACACTTTGTTGAGCAAGATGCAAAATTATGGCACAGGCGTATGGGACATTCTAGCAACAATGTTATGAAAGAGTTGGGATTGCCAGTATCAGACTCTCTAAATTTTTGTGAAGAATGTGTGACTGCTAAACAAGCCAATGTGCCAATGGGCAAAGGTCCGAGAGAGAGGGAAGATAAACCCATGAGAATGATTCATACTGATATTTGTGGTCCGCTTGACCCACCTACCAGTGATAATGAGAGGTACTTTGTTACCATAATAGATGATTGTTCAAGATTTTGTGAAGTACATCTATTGAAAAATAAAAGTGACATTATTGATATATTCAAGCAGTTTTTCAGGCAGAATCCAGAAGTATATAAAATAAGATGTGACAATGCCAAGGAATATGTATCAGGTGAGCTTGCACGCTATTGTAAATTAAAGAATATTTTACTAGATCCTGCCCCACCATACACACCACCCTTGAACGGTGTTGCGGAGAGAGCAAATAGGTATTTGTTGGAGAAGGCTCGAGCTCTTATCTTTGATGCAAACCTGCCCAAGAGTTTTTGGGGCTATGCGGTGCAGACTGCTGCTTATCTGAAGAACCGGATTCCGAATCATACAGTGGGTAAGACTCCTTTTGAACATAAGTTTGGAAAGGTACCTGATTTGAATAACATCAAGGTTTTTGGATGTGATGCCTATATGAGAGTACCTGATAACCTGAGGAAGAAGCTGGATCCGAAATCTAGAAAGATGATTTTTGTAGGATACTCCAATATGGGCTATCGTTTGTTGGATCTGAAAACTAATCGTATAACTGTTTCACGTAATGTAATATTCAATGAAGAGAAGAGGATGAGTATTTCTGACTCGATTGATAATATAATGAGAGAGAAGATTGTTCCTGAGTCTGATGTGTTTCCTGAGGCAGCTGTAGAGCAAAGGATGGCTGATGGTGATCAAGATGAATTCTTGGATTGTGCAGAAAATGAAGAGGAGAATAACAGGCCTAGACAATCTAAAAGAGAGACTAAGCTACCAGCTAGATTTAAGGATCATTATGTCTATGAAGTGACTGTAGAAAGTCTTGAATCCATCTCATATGAAGAAGTACAGGAATTGCCTGCAAATGAGCAAGTTTTATGGAAACAGGCCATGGATCAAGAGATTGAGTCCTTGAATAAGAATAAGGTGTGGGAGCTTGTTGAACTACCTGAAGGTGAAAGGTCAATGACCTGTAAATGGGTGTTATGCATAAAAAGGAATAATATTTATAAGGCTAGGTTAGTTGCTCGGGGCTTTGAGCAGAGATTAGGTGTAAACTATATTGAAACCTATGCGCCAGTTATAAGCATGTCATATCTGAGATTAATGTTTGCTATTTTTCTTCAGAAGAATTTTAAAATGTATGTATTGGATGTTAAAACTGCCTTTTTAAATGGTCATTTAGATGAAACCATTTTTATGGATCAACCTAAAGGTTATGATGATAAATCTGGTCGAGTATGTAAATTGCTTAAAAGTTTGTATGGACTTAAACAGGCACCTAGACAGTGGTTTAAAAGATTTACAGATTTTATATTTAAATTGAATTTTCAGCAATTAAAATTTGAGTCATGTGTATTTGTAAAAAGGTCTAATAATTGTGAGATATATATACTTCTTTATGTGGACGATTTAATATTAGCAGGTTCAAATGAGGCTGAAGTTCAGATTGTAATTCAGTTACTTAGAAAAGAATTTGAAATGTCTAAAGCTGATATTGCTGATGAGTTCCTTGGTATAAATTTAGAATATGTTGATGATAAACTTTGTTTAAGTCAGAAGGCATATATTGACAAGGTATTAGCTAGATTTAAAATGACAGAATGCAAGCCATGTGACACTCCTTTAGTTCCTAAGTCTACTGTATCAGATTTTGTTGATGGTGAAGAGTTTCATGGTCCTTACCGTGAACTAGTAGGTGCATTGTTGTATTTGTCAATGACCTCCCGACCTGATATCTTGTATTCTGTAAACTGTCTTAGTCAAATTCAAGAGCGACCAACTGTTGCTGCTTGGGGTGGACTAAAGAGAATCCTTCGCTATTTAAAGGGAACATCAGAGCTTAAATTAATATTCCAGAGATACTTTACTGATGAAGTTAACTTAAATGTTTATGTAGATGCAGATTGGGGATCTGATGTAAAGGATAGAAAGTCTGTTTCTGGTTATATAATTTTCTTTAATGATTGTCCTGTAATTTGGTGTGTAAAGAAGCAAAGTTCTATTGCACTGTCCTCTACTGAGGCAGAGATTTTGTCATTAGCTAGGGCTGTTCAAGATTTAATTGTACTTTATAACATAACTAAAGAAGTTTTAAATTGTAAAATGATTCATATGTCTATCTTTGAGGATAATCAGTCTGCGATTAAGGCTATATTGAATGACAATAATTGTGCTAGACTGAAACATTTAGATATAAAATTAAAGTATGTAAGAGATATAATTAAGTTTTATAAGATAAATATTTTGTATATTGCTACAAGGAACCAGCCCGCAGACTTGTTTACCAAGTGTTTACCAAAACCTAAGTTAGTTAGTTTAAGGTCTGGTTGTAAGTTAGCATGTAGTGATTAAGGGAGGGTGTTGGGAATAATCACTCATGGTAACACTTGACTGAATCTGATTCCCTGCACATCCCTAGTATTTAGTGAGGTTGTAGAACATCACTACTGATGTGTTGTCTTTGGTTTCGTAGTTGTCTATGGTGCGCCTTGAAAGTAAATTACCAATTTGTTATGTGCTCGTTTATAATAATTACAATAAAGCTTCAAGATTAATCGGCCACTGATTTATTTATACCCAATATAAACAACAGATATCTTTTCAATAATTTCAAATGGACCAATCTTTAGCTCATCTAATTTATTTCTGTTTAATTTGTTCCCATTCTCTACATATACTATATCACCTGTATTGAAACTGACTTGAGTTCTATTTTTATCAAATATTTGTTTATTATAATTATGTGATTTGATTGAATTTTGTAATGCTTTTTTCCTATCTTTAATCCATTCTGCTTCTGTTTTATTTATTTTTAGTTCGTTTGGTAAATACGAAACATCTGTACCATCTAACAAGTACTTTGGTGCAAAGCCAGTAACCGTATGTTCTGTATTATTATATTTATCTACACAGTTATGAGCAATGGTTGTCCATGCTATTTTGTTTCTCTTTTCGTTTATTTTGCATCTGATTTTGTTAACAAGCGTTTGGTTAAGCCTTTCATTTAAGCCGTTAGAAAACGGGGCATTGACTGCAGTGAAAATTATTGGTATTGATTTTCTATTCAAAAATGTTTTAAATTCTATCGAGTTGATTCCCGGATATTGATCGGTAAGAATCATTCCGATTGTATCAGTATCTGTTACATTTTTGATTAGTTTAATAAAATCCTTTGCATTTTGTGTTTTTGAGGTAACAATATAGGCATATCTAGTAAAGTGGTCTACTAGAAGGTGTAGATATCTTTTAGTTGATCGAGAGCCTCCAAAGCCTCCAATCGTGTCTATTGAGACTATCTCAAAAGGTTTTGTCGCAGGACCCAAATGTGACATTAGCCCATACTTCTCCTGCCCTCTCGTTTTATTTTTTATACAGATCTCACAGTCCTTACAATGTTTTTTTATATTTTTTGTCATGTTTTTTGCTGTATAAATCGTACCTATTTTGTTTTGCATTTGTTTTGTACCTAAATGACACATGTTTTCATGTACATCTTTTATGAGTTTTTTACTATAATCTTCGGATAAAATTATTTTTTCACGCTTCCTAACCTTTTTATAGTATACATTTTGTCTCGATATTAACTTTGTTTTATTATTTTGTATGTCTGCATTGTTTTCCTGATCTGTAACTATATCAGTCAGTTTTATCATGTTTACAATTTTTAGTTGTTCATCTGTATCCTCACTCGCATCCAATACCGGGTTCCTACTTAAACAATCTGGTTCTATATTATCTTTTCCCGGAGCATATTTAATTTTAAAATCATACTGTGATAAATAGTAAGTTAAGTCTCCTAATTCGTCATCAGTTCTAGATTTTATATTTAAATTTTCCAAGGGTTTATGGTCAGAATACACTGTAAACGTCTTACCTATTAGCCAGTACTGCCAGTATCTTATTGCTTCTTTGATAGCCAAACATTCTAAATAGACTGCTTTTTTCTTTTTTTGCGCTTGATTTAATTTTTTTGAGAAGTATGCGACCGGCTTATCTTTGCCATCTGGTTGTGTTTGTTTTAACACTGCCCCAATACCTTCTAGGGACGCATCAGTGTGAATATTTATTGGTAAACTTTGATCAAATATTTCTAGGATTGGCTGTGTGCACAATAATTTTTTTATGCCTTCAAAAGATTTTTGACAATCGGCAGACCATATAAACTTCTGATTTTTCCTAAGTAAATTATGCAGAGGTTCTAAAAGAATCGCACTTTTTGGTATATACTCATGATAGAAATTAATTTTTCCCAAAAATTGCCTAACATTTTTCTGTGTTTTTGGTATTGGGAATTCTTTTATCGAAATTAAATTATCTCTTACTGGCCGTACTGTATTATTATGTATTATATGACCAAGATATTTCACTGATTCTGATGCGAATGTACATTTTGTGAACTTTAATCTGAAACCTTCTTTTTTTATAGCTTCTAGCAACTGTGTCAGCTGGTTAATGTGCTCAGAAAAAGACTTAGAAAATATCAAGATATCATCGATGTAGTTAACTGTAAAATCAGTGAGCTTATACTTTCGTAGAATGTTACCCAATATCCTTTGAAAAATGGCTGGCGCTGTCTTCAAACCAAAAGGTAAGCACGTCCATTGGTAGTGACCTTCCTGCGTCACAAAGGCAGTTTTTTTTCTATCTTCAATTCTTAGCGGGATTGACCAGAAAGCTGAATTGATGTCCAGTGTTGTGAAATATTTAGAGTTTCTTGTCTTAATCACCAGGTCATCGATCAATGGGAATGGTTGAGCTTGAGGTACCACTATTTTGTTGAGATCTCTAAAATCAATACATAGTCTTGATTTCTTGTTGTCTTCTTTTTTGAAAGCCAAAGTTACTGGTGCCGCAAATGGACTGTAAGATTCTTCTATAAGGTTTTTGTCCAGTAACTTTGCTATTTGTTCTTCTATCTCCTTTTTGTCTTCAATTGAACATTTATAAGGCCTTTTGCTGCAATACTTGTCCATGAGTAGATCAATTCGTGCTTCATATTCAGTGACTGTACCAATGTCATATTTGTCCTTTGCAAATATTGATTTGTAAGTATCTATTAATTTATATATTTCTGACTTTTGTTGAGTTTTTAAATTACTCATACTTATTTTAAAGTCTTCTCCTTTTATGTGTTCATTAAAATTAATTGAACACGGGTTTGTTGCATTTTTCACTTCCTTAGAAGTATTGGTCTTATCATGATCCTCATTCATAGGTTCTTTTTCCTCTTCTATTTTTATTTCTTCTCTTTTTTGCGTTATCCTCAAATTCTCATCTTGAACCAGTCCAAATTGTTTTATGATATCCAGTCCAATTAAGAAATCATATTTGAACTCTTCTCCATCTATTATGTAAACTTCTGTCTCTTTTTCAATGTCTAATATTTTTATTTTTATAGTTGTCAAACCAATTGTTTCTTTAACACCATTAATTGTGATTAACTTATCACTTTTTGAATCTTTCTCTTTCCTTTTTTTTAGTCTTATTAATTTTGAATTAATTATAGAAACATTGGAGCCTGAATCATACAATCCAAATGTTTCTAATTGTTCATTTAATAGCAGTTTGACTTTAATTAATGGTGTTATTATTCGTTTTTTTCCATGTTATTTAGTTCTACATTAATTACTGAATTGTTTACAGCTTTATTATTGGTTCTCTTTTGATTTTGTTCTTCTGACTGTTTGAACCAACATTTTTCTTCTGGATGGAATCGAATACCTTTATTTAAATTTTCACATGTTTTACATGGTTTTATTTTATCTGGCTTGCCTTTATTATCATAGAAAGTCTTGCTTTTATTCTTGTTGAAATTCTTTTTGCTCGCTACATATTCATGTTTTCCTATTTCATTGTAGAGGCTTGCAGTTGTTTTTACTGTTTCTTTATCAATTCTATCCATTACATAATCTGGTAATCCCATTACAATAAGATTAATCATTGTTTGGGTGTCGATGTGCTTGTTGACTTCCAATAACAGTCTTTCCTTTTTTGTGGCATATTCCAGCAACGACCCAGCTTGATATTTAAATGTAAATGCATATTTGATTTGGGACCAACCTTTATTTCCGTATGTTTCTCTAAAGTTGTTTTTCCATATTGACCATGCGGATTTCACCGTTAATTTGATTAACATGCTGCTATACCAGTCTATACATTGTTTTTCGAGTAGATGTTTTAAAATCTCGATTTTCTCTTCATCTTGTCTTATCTCGAATCTTTCACATTCTTCCTCGAATTCTGTAATCCATTGGTCAGCATTAGATGTTTTATTTGAAAATTTTTCCATCAAAAACCTTTCCGCAGTTTTTCCTATGTTTTTTTTTTCCGGTGCTGTGCCACAAGTGTTATCTTGTGGAGGCATTGCCTTTTCTGTTATCTCCTCTAAATACTGACCACCAAACTGTACATTTTCACCTTCGTCTAAATATATTTGCTTCAGCTCTGGGTTTAGCGGGATCCAGACTGATCGTGTTTGGTGTCTTTTTTTAAATGAATTTTTGATCTTCGTATATACGTCTGAAGCCTGTATGTTAGTGTGTTTATTCACGGGCTTGAACTCCTCCGGGACCTCAAATACACATCCGTCCGGTGTCTCAATTGATGTTATGCATATGACATTTGTTTTTCCATCCGTTGAGCCTAATACTGCAAATTTAAATCGTAGTTTGTCCATTTTTCTTGATTTTAACCAGAAATGTCGTTTTATAAGACTATAACTCTGGACTTAATATATAGGAATTGTAAATTTTAAAAGACGGTCGTGTTGCTCTGAAAACAAAGAAACGACATTTAAAGTCTATTAATTAATAACAATTCCTTTTTATATCTTCCAACAATAAAATCACTGTTACTGCCAAAACAGTTGTCCACATCCATCCTGATTTACTCACAGAGTTGGCTGTCTTGCGAATAGCGCCATCTATTAGAATCCTTATGTACTAGGTTCACTTTTAACCGACAGTGGTGCGCTATAAAACTAATTAAAGAAATTATTATTTCTTTACATATATATAATTTTCTTAATCTTATCTACTTAGTTACTAACATTACTGGCTTATTCTCTAATATTCTTATATTCTTAGTTTAACATATCTTTAATCTTATTGTATATATAATACGAAGTTATTACTATTAAGTTCTCTAAAATTTTTAGCACAATGTAAGTTTCAGTTATTGTATTTATTATCTATTTATAATATGCTTTGGACCAACTTAATTTGTGAATTTCTATTCAGTTCTTTAATTATATATTAAGTACCCGTATATACATTCGCTCTGTATATATTGCTATTATGTACTGTATGTGTAATGCTTTGCTATTTTGCTTAACATACTGGGTGATTTGCGGCAATAATATATATATATATACTCAGATTATATATATTTATTGTCTTTTCTTTAATCTAAGGTTGTTTTTACTTTTCTGCTTGTTTTTGTGGTCGTGTGAGGTTCGTATTTAGTGATGCGTGTGTTCTGATATATTTGTATATATTCATTATATATTATATATATCTGTGTTTGTTGTGTTCGTGTGTGTGTTCCTGTGTGTGTTGAGTGTGATACGTACATCCTAGGTGACTGTTCAGGCGTACGCCGTTGTCGTTCGAGCCAGGTAATCCCATTTCTTGCGGACCGGGCACTCCACGCTGAACGCGTTGTGGTCGTTCCTCTGGAGCTTCGAGTGTGAGCAGTTGCAGCACTGTGGTTCGTTTCCCGCAACAAATTCCAGGCACTTCTCGCGCAGGTGCGGTCCTCCACAGTGGCTGCACCTGTCCACACTCTCAGTGCAAAATTTTCGACCATGCCCGAACGCCAGGCACTTAGTGCACTGGATGAGCGGCGACTGGTCCTCCACCCTGACCCTTTGAAGGTCAAGGTAAAGAGCTCCAGCCTCCGTCATCCTCTGCCATACTATGGGTCTTACTTGAACGACCACGTGCGCTGTCTTCGGGTTTCTTGTTCTCTTTTTAAATTTCACAACTACCTCTTTTTCTTGTTCGTCTAGGTCCCTAAAAAAGTTTTCGTTTTGGGAGTAGATCGCCTTGACCACTTGGTCGTCGTCACCGTCCAAGAACACGTCTCTTAGGACTAGGTTAGGTTAGGTTAGGTTAGGTTTATTTTTTTTTTTTTTTTTTCTCGTGTTCCTCTGACATTGGTCATCAGAGACCTTATCTATGCTATGTTTTACGTTCATACCAGTTCTCGCTTTAATTCCTCTCGTACTTTCATTCCGCATACTTGATCTTTCTTTCATCCATTCATCTTTCTCTCTTAAGGGTGGGACGCCCTTCTACTTTTTCCTATTCTGTACTACTCCTCTTTTATTTTTAATTCAGGGATAACACTGGACACATTTGTTTTTATTATTGTTTACATTAAATCTTATTCTAGCTTATTTCTAATTCTTATACTATTACAATTTGTGTATCCAATTTTACAGTCTATCTTATATAAATCTGTACTTATTTCTAACTAAATTTAACCGTTCTTATTCTGTGTTATTTGTTAATGCTATTACATATTTGTTTTATCATTCTTAGACTATCTTATCTATTTTACAGCCATCTTAAATCTACTTACATTTTGCGTTTTTTCTACTTTGACACTTCCAATTTACTTCTAATACCATTTGCTCACTTTCTTAACGCTAAATTCTTACAACTAAGGTTTTAGACTATTTTTACGATTTTCAATTTTCAGTTTTACAACGATTACTTATAATATATTCTCATAATACATTAAAGTATATCTTCTGCTTTAGACTTTATTCTTTCTTATTACACTTTCAGCTATTTCCTTACAATATTTTAAAAATTTATTTCTTGTTATTTTATTTTCCATGATTGTTGGTATGTTTTCTAATTTTATCTCAATTTCTATTTCATTTTCAATTTTGTATTTATTGACTGCAAATATTGGACACTCTGTGATAATATGCTGTAAGCTTTCGTTTTTAGAGGGTCACAAGGACATGCCGGGCTCTCCTTGCACTTGAAGCGATTCAAGTACTCAGAGAACCCGCCATGCCCTGTAAGCACTTGTACTACGATTGGGTCCAGTTTTATTTTTCTAATGACCTGGTACGCTGCTATTGCATCCGGGAAGAATATTTTACTTGTGGATGCGGTGTCGCCCGATCTGTATCTCGCATTCCACTCGCCAAGCGACTCCATTCGGATTTGTCGCTTGACGAATGAAGCCGGGCACAGGTCATAGTGTGGCCTCGTCTTGCTTCCTATGGCTGCCTCCTTCGCCAGCACGTCAGCCCTCTCGTTTCCCTCCATCCCCGCATGCGCCTTTATCCAGGACAATTGAAGGGTTCTCCCGCTATTTGTCAAGGTTTGGATAACCTTCCGCGTTTCAAATGCTAAGGGATGGAGGGAGACGCCTCGGGCAACCGTTTCCAGGGCCGATCTGGAGTCGCAGTAGACTTCGACAACGGCTGCATGGTGTTTTAAGGCCAGCTCCGAGGCCTTGCGCAGGGCCAATAGTTCGGCCTGGTAAACGGTGCAGAAATGATCCAGTTTAAACTTGTGGGCTTTCACCTCTTTCCCATTTTCCCAGAGGCTTATCGCTGCACCGACTTTTCCTTGAATTTTGCTTCCGTCGGTGAATATTTTGGGATAAGCAAGGCCTTGCTGGTCCATCTCTGCACCATTCTCCACGCATTTGAACTCTATGCCGGTTTGACTGGCCGGATGTGGTACTTCGGTGTAAGGGACCGGTTTCTCGATCTCTCGGTCCCCTGTTACTCTCCGAGAGTATCCTCTTTTCTCCTCATAAAAAGAGGCTGCTTCTCGAATCCGCAGATCCAGCGGAAGCAGTCCGGAGAGTAACAAGGCCGAGTTCAGCGATGTGGTCCTATACGCCTTGATAATTTTTTGCGCAAAGCCCCGTTGGACGGTGTTGAGCTGTTTTTTAATTCCCACTTTATTTACAGCCGGTGCCCAAGCACTAGCTGCGTACATAACGACCGGCTCCACCACTGCGGTGTATATGGTCCTGATAATTTCGGGCTTCAGGCCCCAGCTGATTTTGGCGGCTCTTGACAGCTGTTTATACAAGTTTAACGCTTTCCTCGTAACGTTCGAGACATGAGCGTTAAACGTCAGCTTATCGTCAATTGTGAGCCCCAAAATTTTGATTTCCCGAGACAGGACAATGCCCTCCCCGCCCATGTGCAGAAGCGGTGAATCGTACTTTAACTTATTAGTTACGACCATTGCCTTAGTTTTGTGTGGCGCAAACTTGAGTTTGTTTCCGATTCCCCACCTCTGAACATGAGCGAGACTCGCATTAGCCTGTCTCTGGACATCCAGCGCTGTGTCACCCGAAAATATCAGGACCACGTCATCCGCAAAGGCTTGGCAGTAATCTCCACGCCGGTCTAGTTCCTGGAGCAGGGGATCCAGGAGCAGGTTCCAAAAAGTGGGCCCCCCGATAGACCCTTGTACGCAACCTTTAGTTGTTTCCTGTACGTGTTCTGCTCCCGCGTATCGTACCCTTACTCTTCTATCCCGCAGATAACTGTCTACTAGACGACGCAAGTTGACTGGGCATTTCGTCTCAGCCAGTCGGCATTTCATTGCTGGCCACCAGGCATTGTCGAAGGCTCCCTCTATGTCCAATGATATGACGACAATTATTTTCTTTTCTCTTAGCCTGTCTGATATGTGTTTCATTAGGTCATAGAGGGAGTCCTCGGTGCTGCGCTGGGGCACAAATCCGTACTGGTTCCTACTTGCCCGTGGAGATATATGCCATCTGATTCGGCGTACCAGCATCTTTTCCAGGATCTTCCCCAGTACAGGCAATAGCCCAATCGGCCTGTATGACTTGGGGTGCGCATAGTCGTCCTTACCGGGTTTTCTCAGGACCACCACTACTGCCTCTTTCCAGATGGTCGGAAAGTGGAACAGACTAAGGCACCTGTTGAGCAATGCCAGGAACAGTTGTGGGTTGTGGGTAATAGCCGCCATGCATATGTCCGCTGTTAGGCCGTCAATACCCGGAGCTTTTTTCGGGTTGAAACTGAATGCAGACCACTTTAGTTCTTCCACCGTAAATAGAGGATCAAATATCTCATCATTTGTGTTTTCATTTACTCTATTTGCCAGCTCTCGTATCCTATTGTGGTCCGCATTATCATCCTGCGTTTTATCCTCAGGATAAAACGTCTTCGCAAGCATCCGGGCTGACTCTTCGCTGCTAAGTACGCGGTTGTCTTGTACTAACGGTACATCTTCTTGCCTGTTAGCAGTGCGGCTTATCACCCTGTAAATACTGTCCCACATTGTCTCTCGTTCCTGCCTTCCACAGAACTCCTTCCAACTGGATGTCAGCGTGCTCTCCATCTTTTGTTTGAGTTCCTCTTTGGCTGCGAGATACAAACTCAAAACCCATGCTCTGCGTCTTGGTGCGGCTCCGGAGATTCTCCTTTTCCGTCGTTTTACCTCCTCCTTCATTCGAGTCAACTCCTCGGTCCACCAAGGCAATCCTGTCTGATTTCTCTTACTAACACTCGGTATGGTTCCCTCACATGCTTTTTCTATTGCTTCTGTGTATTTTTCTGTTACCTTGTCTAAATTTTCTATCTCTGTTATTTTATCTATTTCTATTTTGTTTATGTTTTGTTGTTCCCAATTTTCATCTAATTTCCCATAAAATTGTACCCATTTTGCTTTTTTAGTATTAAATTTTCTAGTTGTTCTTACTATGTCCATACCTTGTGATTTTTGTAATTTTAATTCAAACAGGATTGCCTTGTGGTCCGAGGTGGTGACGTCTCCGGATAGTCGCCAGTTTGCTACACTTCTGAGCATGTCTTCCGTACAGATCGTAACATCAATGCAGCTGCAGTACCTTTGACTACCCCTGATGACGTCGAAGGTAGGGGCCGTTCCCATATTTAGGATCTGGAGTCCTAGTTCGTCGAGGGCTCCTGCCAGAGCCTCCCCCCTATGATCCGCTTCCCGGCTTCCCCACCATGTGTTCCAAGCGTTGACATCCCCCCCCAGTATCACGTCACGAACTCCGATTCTCTCCAAAATTTTCTTTAGATGGTCCAAGTCTGGCTCGATAGGCTGTCCACCATCCAGGTATATCGACACCACTCCTATTTCCCAGGCCCTCGTCCTCAGCCTTGCCACAGCAAAATTTTCTGTTGTTAGGGTTGGGCACTGTGTGAGGTTTATGGTGTCGTCGAACAGTACAATGGCCGCTTTGTTGACTTTCTCGGTCTTCCTGGCACACTGTACTACTCGTGTACCCGGATGGCTCTTCATTTCTCCGATCCCACCTATGTATGGCTCCTGGACCATTGCAAACGCTAACTTTCGCTTTCCCGCTTTCATAATGAGCTCAGCTGTGGCCAGTCTGCTCTTTTGGAGGTTTGCCTGTACGACGTGATACTGGTGAGGTCTGTCTTCGCTGTTTATTGCGCTTCCGCCCGGGACCACCTTAGCAATACGCCACCGACAGCCGCGCCATTCCGTCCCACTTGAGACGGGTTGGACACTCGCTGTCGAAGGCGTTGTGCTCGGTCTTTCCCATCTTTGCGGAAACACAGTTTCGACACTTTGGTGGTTCTGCGGCTAGCCGAGAGGGGCAGTCCGCCCTCATGTGGGGGTCTCCACAGTGTGTGCAGAGGTCGGCAGTCTCCGTACATAGCTTACGGCTGTGGCCGAAGCGCAGGCAGCGGGTGCACTGAATCAGTGGCGACTGGTCCAGCACACGCACCCGCTGCAGGTCGATGTGTACACGGCCCGCATGCGTCAGCCTCTGCCACACAGCAGGCGACACCTGCAGGATGACGTGGCACATGTGGGGGTTCCTCGTCCTGCGACGGTACTTCACCCCCATTCTCAGGTCATCCGCAGGTACATCCCCGATCAAGTGGCTGTTCTGGCGTTTTAATGCCTCAATGAACTCCTCGTCCGAATGGCATGAAAGGACATCCTTAGCGATGACGAGAGGATCTTTGTTCTTAACTTCCTCTACCGTTAAATTTCCTGCCTTTTTAATCCTTTCAGTCACCTTTGTCAGCTCCTCCCTCGTCTTAAATCCGACCACCACCTTTTGGTCCCTCGCTTTTCGCACTCTCTCCACTCTGGTCCCCTCATTCCTGGCATCTACTGCCGTCCTCAGCTTTTCAAGAACCTCTTCCCCGGTGTCTTTGTCATCAACCGATGACACAACCACCGAGTGAAGAGGTTCCTGAAAGTGCCGCTTCGGAGCGGCGGCCATCTCCGCGAACGAAGGTCCCTGTCCTGCGACAAAGCGAGGTGCCTGACGCAAGTGGTCCGACAGAGCCCGTGTGTGCAGCTGGCAATCTTCCAGCGCCTTTTTGTGTTGCTGGAGGTTCTCCATTAGCTGCTCCATGAGCGCCGTCGGTCCACCCGAGATCGGTGTAGGGTCTACGCGAGCTTTTTCGGGGTCAGCTGTCTCTCCGGGCGTTTTAGCCCTCTCGCTCTCTCCCTCCTTGACTAGGTGGTATAATCTTTCCACCGCTCTAGTGATACTGTCCTTGATTTCCTTTTTTAGGTTTCGCGAGCTGTCAAGTTGAAGCTTGGCGCTGGTGAGACACGCCTTTGCCTCCGTAGTCCTATTAAGGTATTTCACAGGTGGTGTTTCTCGAGGCGGACTCTCCAGAGCTTTCCCTGGCAGCTCGTAAGTATCCGTCCTTAACCTCTGGGTGGTCAGTAATTTGGGCTTAGATTTGGGAGGCGAAGGCTCAGCTGTCTTCTTGGGGGAAGTGAGAGCGGGTAGTTTTTTAGGAGATGTTTGATCTTTTTGGGGTTGCCCCACTTTCTCTTTCCTCGCTTCCCACTCCCCAGCACTGCGCCTCACTGAGGGGCCTGCTGTCACTGTGCCTGCCTCCTGCACGCCTGAACTCTCTTCCGCAGCCTTTGGTTTGTTAAGGGGGGTCCTAGGGAGTCCGAGCATCGTCAATGAGAGCTTAGAAAAATAACTTGTCAGAGGACACTACTAAGTCAGAATGACTGAATCCCTGTAAAGGGGGGATCTAAAATTAGGGTGTAAATAAAGAAAAGATTTCAAGTAGGACTTGTTTTGTCAAGAAGAAAAAGAAAGCAAAATAAAGGAAATACAAATAAAATAAAAGAAAAATGCAGTTGTGCTTTACGATTAAAATCTAAAGCGGTCCAGCCTCTAGATAGAATGACTATCGGTCAGCACTTCGCTCAAAAGAGCGGGTCACACAGTGAACAGTCGAGAAAAGGAAAGATGTTAAAAAAGAATAAAAATACAGTCAAAAATCGTAAAAATAGAGACCTTCTTGCAGAGACTCTATGTAGAGTCGCTCTACTATGTCCAATTGATAGCTCTCACCGAGCCCTCTCAGATGACCCCAAACTCGATGGAGTTCGGTCCAGGGGTTACGGAGATATCCTAACTTGAAAAAACTGGTTTCTTGCCAAGATGGCGGCCTAAAAGTGGTTACAGTTGAATATCTCCGGAACTACCGGTCCGAAAACCCCGATGTTTGGGCTTTCCGAACTTGGCTCGGTGAGACCGATCCACCGGAACGGTTTTCAGGCTGAAAAATCTTAACACCCTGAAAACGCCTGAAAACTATTTTATCTTATACCTTAAGCCTTACTGGTATGTTCTCTACGACTCTCCGTTGGGAAGTTATGGCCGTCTGAAGATTTTACAAAATGGCCGCGGTGCTGTCAAAGCCAATCTTTGAACCCAGATAACTTCCCTCAGGAAAGCCGTAGACACCCCGAGTTTGGGTTCTCCAAACTCGGCCTGAGCTCCGCTGTCCGCTGAAACTACTTTCAGGGTCCTGAAATTTTTCAGCTCCAAACCGCCTGAAAACGCAGGGAGAAGGGGACGGAAGGTCCCTGAGTGTAAATTCAAAAACCCCAACTTCCCACGACCCCCGGTTCAAAAGTTATGGCGGTTTGAAGCCAAACAAGATGGCCGCCGAGCTGTCAAAGGTCGATTAAAAATGTCCGTAACTTCGGAACCCCTCGTCACAATTGGACGGCGTTTTGGATGTACAGCTCGGCGTCACTTCAGGTGTCTCCTGAAAGCAGTTTCAGCGACAAAAATTTTGAACGCCTGAAACAGGCTGAAAACCTAAAAAACTTAAGGGTAACTATAATCTAAAGGCCGTAGTGAAAAATCGGGTTAATTTGGGCCAGCGGTTCCAGAGATATCTTTATTTGAAATTTAAAACCTAAAAAAAAAACCAAGATGGCGCAAATTTGCCAAAAACGCCAAATTGGGAGCAATGTGGCCCGTGTTTGGGCTTGAGGAGGTCAGGATAGGTGTATTAGACAGTATTCTGGCTTTAAAATTTTGAATTTACTAATTATTTAGGAATTATGAACAAAAAACATTAAAAAATCGATATCTCTGAAACCTTTCGTCACAAAATTATGAAAAAATATACTAAAAATAGCTTAAATATAGGGCTACAGTAAACGGAAATAAAAAATTTTGAAATCCAAAAATAAAGTCAAAATTTTTCCAAAAATATGGTTTTTCAGCTATTTATCCTATAATTAAAAAACTAGTCAATCTAAAAATCTAAAACTTAAAATCTCTATTCAACCAACGAGCGCGCAGCGGGCTGCAGTTGTAGCTTTTCAAAATCTTGATTTGGACCGAAGATACAAAGGTCCAAATTTTCTAAATTCTAATTGCTCTCAAAAATCGGGTGTGCTGATTAGGCAAAATTTTTTTTCATTTACCGTCTTAACGATAAATAGAGGTGTCAGCTGCAAAATTTCAGATGTCTGGCTCCACTCCTTCTGGATTTTCAGGCCACGTGGTTTTTCCTTTTTTCCGCTTACACGCTGGAACTTCAGGATTTCAGGAATTCTTGGTAGTCCAGATGGTGTGCAGTGGTGACCCCCACCCCTTTCTATAATAAAAAGGCAGGGTCGTCGATCGCGTTCGGGCAGCGTTCTCGATTAAAGTTCTTCTCTGTCGATTTAACCTCAAAAACTTGAGGTTTTTCAGGTCTCGTAGTCGAAGCACTGCCGTCCGGGTTTTACACTTCACTGGGGCTTATAGCCTTCACTTTTCCTCATTCACTGGTACCAAATTTGTGACAATCCGATCACTTTTAACCACTTTTTTGAATTTTTTAGTCGGGAGCTGTACAAAAACGTGGTGTTCGCGGCGGTGGTTGGAGCCAGACGGTTAGGTTAGGTTATCTCGTCCACTCACCCTGCCCGCAGCAGGCGCACCGGGCGTCGGCGGAGGGCGGACAACGCCCTCTTCCGGCCCCCCTAAACGGGTCCAGGGGCGACGGACTCGGGGACGTCCGTCGCCCCCCACACATCAGGACCCGAGGTGGCGGCGCGATGTGTTCCACGCGCGCCCCTCTTAGACGTCGCGGGGGGAGTCAAACACCTCACTCCCCCCCCCCGACCAGACGGGGCCCGCTAAGGCGGGCCGGCACCAGCCGGGGGTTGCGGAAGGATCGTACGTTCCCGCGACCCCCGGCGTAGGTGTGAGATGGAACACCCGGGGTGGTTTTTAGTCAGTAAGAGTCTGACAGACCCCGCCGCCCGCCCCAGGGCGGCGGACATCCATGAGGATTTTCCACCCCGGATCAAAAAAAAAAAAAAAAAGGTTAGGTTGGGGTCCCCCCCGGTGGGTTCCCGCATTGTCGAGGCGGGGGGGCTCAGTAGCCGTGGCTTGGACACCCACGGTGAAGCTAAGAGGAACCCGAGGAGGGGCCGCTCGTCAGGGCTTCTGCTGACAAGCCGACGACGTAGCGGCCAAAGGTAGGTTGCGGTGTCGCTTGGGCGACATCGCAACTGAGGCGGGCCGCGATGTCGTACGTACCGGAGGCATCGCGGTTGAGGGTTAGAGGCCGCGGCGGGAGAGGAGTGCCGGTATTACGGTGCGCCGCTCTCCCTACCTTCCGCGGCCTTGACGGGGTCGCCACCGTACGATGGCGGACGCGGTGGGGCTGCAGGGGAAGAGGAGTGTCGGTATTACGTTGGCCGCTCTCCCTATCCTCTGCAGCCGAAAATTGGCAGGCGGCGGGGCCAATGTCCTGACCCGTCGCAGGGGGGACCAAGGGTGCCCAGACACGGGGTCGTCTGGCGCCCATGAGCTGGTTTGGTCCCTGGGGTAGTCACGGCGTGCTATGTGTTCTGGTGCGCCGGTGATGGGGAGTACTCCCCAGAGGAGGGTCCGGTAACGGACGGCCGCGGCGGGTTCACGGATGAGTGCTAACGCGTGCCCGTGTTCCCGCCGTAAGCGGCAGAGGAGGACACCGTGGAGTTTTAGTGGGTTAGAGTCCCACATAACTGCACTATCTCCCCGTGGTAGTGTAGTATGCATGAGCATTTCTCCACGTGAAAAAAAAAAAAAAAAAAAAGGTTAGGTTGGGGTGGACCCGAGGTGGCGGCGCGCGATGTGTTCCACGCGCGCCCCTCTTAGACGTCGCGGGGGGAGTCAAACACCTCACTCCCCCCCCCGACCAGACGGGGCCCGCTCAGGCGGGCCGGCACCAGCCGGGGGTTGCGGAAGGATCGTACGTTCCCGCGACCCCCGGCGTAGGTGTGAGATGGAACACCGGGGTGGTTTTTAGTCAGTAAGAGTCTGACAGACCCCGCCGCCCGCCCCAGGGCGGCGGACATCCATGAGGATTTTCCACCCCGGATCAAAAAAAAAAAAAAAAAAAGGTTCCCCCCCGGTGGGTTCCCGCATTGTCGAGGCGGGGGGGCTCAGTAGCCGTGGCTTGGACACCCACGGTGAAGCGAAGAGGAACCCGAGGAGGGGCCGCTCGTCAGGGCTTTTGCTGACAAGCCGACGACGTAGCGGCCAAAGGTAGGTTGCGGTGTCGCTTGGGCGACATCGCAACTGAGGCGGGCCGCGATGTCGTACGTACCGGAGGCATCGCGGTTGAGGGTTGGAGGCCGCGGCGGGAGAGGAGTGCCGGTATTACGGTGCGCCGCTCTCCCTACCTTCCGCGGCCTTGACGGGGTCGCCACCGTACGATGGCGGACGCGGTGGGGCTGCAGGGGAAGAGGAGTGTCGGTATTACGTTGGCCGCTCTCCCTATCCTCTGCAGCCGAAAATTGGCAGGCGGCGGGGCCAATGTCCTGACCCGTCGCAGGGGGGACCAAGGGTGCCCAGACACGGGGTCGTCTGGCGCCCATGTGCTGGTTTGGTCCCTGGGGTGGTCACGGCGTGCTATGTGTTCTGGTGCGCCGGTGATGGGGAGTACTCCCCAGAGGAGGGTCCGGTAACGGACGGCCGTGGCGGGTTCACGGATGAGTGCTAACGCGTGCCCGTGTTCCCGCCGTAAGCGGCAGAGGAGGACACCGTGGAGTTTTAGTGGGTTAGAGTCCCACATAACTGCACTATCTCCCCGTGGTAGTGCAGTATGCATGAGCATTTCTCCACGTGAAAAAAAAAAAAAAAAAAAAAAGGTTAGGTTAGGTTAGGTTAGGTTCCCCCGGGGTCCCCCCCGGTGGGTTCCCGCATTGTCGAGGCGGGGGGGCTCAGTAGCCGTGGCTTGGACACCCACGGTGAAGCTAAGAGGAACCCGAGGAGGGGCCGCTCGTCAGGGCTTCTGCTGACAAGCCGACGACGTAGCGGCCAAAGGTAGGTTGCGGTGTCGCTTGGGCGACATCGCAACTGAGGCGGGCCGCGATGTCGTACGTACCGGAGGCATCGCGGTTGAGGGTTGGAGGCCGCGGCGGGAGAGGAGTGCCGGTATTACGGTGCGCCGCTCTCCCTACCTTCCGCGGCCTCGACGGGGTCGCCACCGTACGATGGCGGACGCGGTGGGGCTGCAGGGGAAGAGGAGTGTCGGTATTACGTTGGCCGCTCTCCCTATCCTCTGCAGCCGAAAATTGGTAGGCGGCGGGGCCAATGTCCTGACCCGTCGCAGGGGGGACCAAGGGTGCCCAGACACGGGGTCGTCTGGCGCCCATGTGCTGGTTTGGTCCCTGGGGTGGTCACGGCGTGCTATGTGTTCTGGTGCGCCGGTGATGGGGAGTACTCCCCAGAGGAGGGTCCGGTAACGGACGGCCGCGGCGGGTTCACGGATGAGTGCTAACGCGTGCCCGTGTTCCCGCCGTAAGCGGCAGAGGAGGACACCGTGGAGTTTTAGTGGGTTAAAGTCCCACATAACTGCACTATCTCCCCGTGGTAGTGCAGTATGCATGAGCATTTCTCCACGTGAAAAAAAAAAAAAAAAAAAAAGGTTCCCCCGGG